>OY282643.1:86873258-87473258 GCA_958299015.1 Tetanocera ferruginea
TGCTCTTATTGAAAATTTACCTTAAACACCGTTCGGACGGACAATTGTGTGGCATACGCGTGTTAAGTAACAAAAAACTCAAAAAACCCGTCTGCAAAAATACAATGAATTTATTGTGATAATAATCAAAAATTAAAAATCTCAATAATAATAAATTTTTCAAAATACAGTGTGTTTGTATTTTAGTGCACAAAATTTAGTGCTAACAATTAAGTTAATACAACACACTGTACATCAACTTTGTGATAAAATAAATAAAAATATTCCACCAGTTTTCTAATAAGTAGAAAAAGCTGATGCTAAAGCGAGAAAAACCTTTGCAAAAAATGCAGAATGCGCGGACGGACACTTTATGTAAGCTAATTAATTTTAGCAAGGGGTTGTTTTTGTTTGTGTGTAAGTGTGCATGAGTGCGCTTTTGTAAAAAAAATTGTGCGCTTTCGTTTTTTTTTTGTTTTATTAATGTTTTATATTTTTTAGATTATGAAAAAGATTCTTTATTATTAGTTTTTTTTCTCTTTTTTATAATTTTCGCACAAAACAACCGCGCACTTTTACACACTTTATTTGAGTTTAAATTAAATTTTCTCACACTTGGTCACATGCACTATAATATTATTAAGACCATAAAAAATCAACTCACCTTTTTTATCTGGTGTTGCTTGTGGATTGATCTTCGCTGTAGTTTAGTAGTTTGTTGTTCTCTGCAGGCTGACTCCTTGACGGATCGTTTGGACCATGAACAAGCTTGGGGATGATGTTCCTAATTATTTGTTGTCGCTGGCAAGGTCTTTTGCTGTAATAAGTGCTGCAAGGAATTCAATACGTGAATAAGAATTTGCTCACAAATGCAGAAAACAAGAAAAAATAACACCGTATTAATATTGTTTTAATAACAATTAGTTTTATTTACAACTTACGTAGTTTCCAAACAATTTGGGATGGCTCAGATGCTTTAAGCTCAGATTTTGCTAGATTTTACTTAATTTTTACTTGCTGATGTTTTCGGACGAAATTCAAGAAGAAGGCCGCCATTAAAGGAGCCGAAAACACCTCCGAGCGCTCGTTCGGCTATCGAGAATCGATACTCGAACGAGTCGGTAAGTAGGTAGTTGATCTCTTACTTTTTCTTGTGAGCATCAATCTACTACTATTCGTTATAGTGTTTAGGGTTGCGGCCTAAACAATAATAATGATAATAGAAATAATAATAATAAGAATAATAATAATGATGATAACGAAAATAACAATAATAATAATCTTAGTAATAATAGTATTACTGTAGTACCTCAGTTGATTACCCCTTTATCTGAAGTGTCAGTTATTTCTGTGACTAATGATAATGCTGTATTTGAAATTTCAGATATTCCTATCATAAATAATTTGGTTGCTGCGCCATCCATTGCACGTCAACCTTCAACTAAGCCAACTACTCTAAGAACAGTTTCGAGAACTAAGAACATTTTCATTTCGAGATTATAACCCGACACATCAATTTATAATAATCTGACGTTTGTCGAACAATGTAAATTAATTCCATTAAATGCTCTCCGTTCATGTAAGAAAATTGGCAATAAGCCCACCCGCGCCTCATTAATTCTCACAGTTGCAGCCGAAGTTCTTACAGTTGTTCTCAATTCAAATATGTGGGCCGATAATATTCTCGTTTCAGAATTTAAACCTAAAAACAAGGCTAGGCGCTCAAATAATATAGCGCGTCAGAACCAAAAAACTAAATAGGTTATCCTTTTACTATCAAAATGTAAGGCTATATCGCTCTAAAATGCGAGACTTATTTCTTTCTACTCAGAATTGTTCTGAAGACATTATCGCGTTTACTGAAACGTGGTTGAATGAAAGCATTATAGATAAAACGCAGAAACTTTACGATGTCATCTGTCAAAACGAACGACCTCAAACTTTTCAAAATATAATGTTGCTTAGACGTATCGTGCGTCTCTCGTTTCGATGATGCCAACAAAATAAGCTATGAAAAAACCCACAAAACTTCCTTTTTTCCAAATCATACAATTTTTAATCGATTCAGATTTAAGGTTAATAAATCAATTAAAAATAAAAATATATCGTAATTAAATTAGAAAAGGACCTGTTTGAATAAGCTTAGATATTTTTGTATAATAAATTATTAAAAAAATTAAGTCTTTCTTACTGTCGTATTCGTAAGGTTTAACTAAGCATTGATGCTTTCCTTTTTCAATTTTTGAATTGACACTGACTTTATATTTACAATAAAAACATTTTTATTTTCATTGAAAACATTAGATATGTTTAGTCAAAACTAGGTATTTACGATATGAATTTGATACAAAATATTCAAATATATTGATATTGATAAAAAATAAATAAACAGCATATACATATTATAACTTTCCATGTTTTTATAAAAAATCCCATGAAAATCTTGGGTAACCATCGGATTACTAAAACACCCTCTTATAAACATCTCTGAAATTTGTGAAAATAAAACATTTGTTCGACATACTTAAAAAAAAATTACGTTTTCTTAGGATAAATCATGACGGAGATTTCAAAGAATTTTAAAAGTCCATAATTTCAGTTATTGGACTAACAGTTGCAAAAATCTTTTATGCAAACAATTTTAAAAGGATGGATTAAATCTCAAATTCTTGACCATGAAATCATTCAAGATTAAGAAACTTGCATTTGTTTCAAGCAAGACTTAGGTACAATAATTTTTTTAGATTAGAGACATATTTTTATAATGCTCACACTTTTAATAACAATTCTTTAAATATACATATGTAAAAAAGTATTTCGAAAAACGATTTTATTATTTTCCGTGTTTTGTATTTTCGTATTTCGAACGATATTATTTATTTTCATTCCCTTTAAACATTCTTACTTTACGAAGTTTGATTAATATTTGTTATTTCCAAATTTGGACTGGACAAAAGTGTATATTTACTAAAAGATTTGATCATAACTAACTATTTAAATATTTGGGATAGCCTAACTAAATGGTGGTAGGAGCTTTGAATTTTTTTTTTATTTCGACGAAGCTATCTTATATAAATGAAACCACACATTATTATCAAAAATATTAAATGTTTCGTTGAAAGATTGTCCAAAAGACTCAATGTTTGGCAAACAAATTGCACAAAATATTGAAGTAATTTGTTGGAATATTACCTTAAGTTTGCTGTTCTTATAAAAAACTGATTTAAGCTCAAAACTCTTTCTTTATTCTTGTGACATTACTTTAATACGCAAACAGTTTTTACTAATATTTATTTGCATTAATTTGAATAGGTTAAGTAATTACTGAATTACACTGGTTTACAAATAACGAAAAGTTGTTTGTACTTTGAATGCCACTATCCTTTTCTCATGTAAAATCGGTCGCTAATTCCGCAAAAAAAAAATATTTTTTTTTTTCTGTCACTCCGTTTTCGAGATATTGCCCACTGTAGGGTTTTCAACGAAAAAAAAAGTTGGTTCCACTTAATTGCATATATCTCCAGAACTAACAACAGTAATCAAACAAATGATATATCAAATAAAAGCTAATAAAATTTCTTACAAGCAATGCAAACACTATTTTTTGGTCGAGTTGTTAGTTTTGGCGGAATAAATTTAAATTTCGGGGATTTTTTTTATTTTTCAGAAAAATTTCCAAAAAAAGACAAAATAGTTGCAAATTTCGTTAAGAAATCAAAATATTTTATTACTTTTGATATTTTTTACTAAAAGCCTTTAGTTTTCCAAAACAAATAAGCTATTGTTGAAGAAAATCTATTGAGAAATGAAAAAGTTGTGATTAATGGAACGAAATCACCCAAATTGTGTGATTATCAATTTATGCATTTGGACTTAGTTTATTGCCATAAAAAAAAAATGAGAACTTAAGGTTGTTGTAATAAAATCATATATTCTTCATTTTTATTGTTCTTTTAATAATTTACATTATTTTTACATTATTTAAATTGTATATAATTATTATTAATAATTTTTATTGTTGCATTAAATCATTTATATTGTTATTTACATTGTAAATAATTTTTATTTATCATTCAGAAATTCAAAATGATTAGAATTCTTGTTATGTCGTTTATTTAATTCGGGATCGGTTTCTCTGATGAGAAACCAACAATAGTCGCCCATCATTCCTTCGTGCCAAAATCCTTGGTACCGATTCTCAATTGCTTTCATCTGTTGGTGGAATCTTTCCCCATGCTCGTCGCTCTCGTCACCGAGATTCTTCGGGAAAAAATTCTTCGGAAGCGACCGATTTTACATGAGAAAAGGATAGTGGCATTCAAAGTACATATTGGCTGTAAACCAGTGTTATTAGTAGACCTCGGATTTTGCATACTTTCATATTTTTAATCAGATTGATACCAAACTTTGTATCTAGACGTTTTATCGTCCAAATAGAACAAATTGTAAAGCATATCGAAAATATGCAAAATATATGCAAAAAATATGCAAAAAAATATGCCACAAATATGCAAAATATATGCAACATATGCAAAAAATATGCAAAATATGCAAACTATATTCAAACGAATTTCATCAAAATATTGAATTATAATCGTTGAATATTAAACTGCGAGTAATGCAGAAGAATATTTAATATATATGTACCACTTTCCAATGCTTTACCTTTCCAACACTTTACCATCGCGTTGGTAAATGAAGAAAAAATTTAAAATTTATTTTTGGTCGACAAAAAACTTTAATGGCCCCTTAAGCGATCAATATTTTAATATTTAACCTTTGACTTAATTTTCCAAATTATTTTGGATAACCCATTATTTTTGGACAACGACGATATGCATTTACTTCAGTTTGGTTAAGAAAAAAATTCAAAATTTGCATTTTAGGTTCTTAAAACACTGAACCCAGAAGTTGCTGAATCTATAAAGCAAACAAAAGAGCTGATAACAAATTCCCAACTATATCGGGATTTTATATATATAAAATCAAATTTCGAGAGAGTTGCCGAAAAATTAACTTCCTTGGAATGAAAGGGTATACCATAAACAAATTCAATGAATTTATTTAACGAAGCTAAAAATATAGTTCACAATATTACTGGTGATTTTGGACTGGATTTAAAAAAGAAATTTTAAGCCATTTTGAAAAGAAATCCACATTCTAGCATCATTTCAAAATTAAATAATATTTTAAATCTCAAAGATGAAGATGTGTCTGGACTTGAAACCGTCACAAATGAAAATATTATTTAATATAAATTTGCTCCAATTATTTCCTGTGATGTTGAAAGAAGCTTTTCCGCTTACAAAATGGTTTTTGAAGAGAGACTCCGAAGCCTCTTAATTAATAATTTAGAGAAAATAAGGCTGTGTGTTGTAATACCAATTATGTTGAATAATTTGTAAACCTATAAAACATCGTATGTATTTCGTATCATTTACCCCAATAGGCAATTTAACCAGCGCTCTTCAAACGAAGGCCTGTAAATACTGCTACTTTTGGAGACCTAACACATGCTTTCCTCGCTGCTCTTATGAGCACTTCTTGAAGGCCTTCTTTTTCTGCACAAAAGGCAGCACAACAAACATGTTTTCCCTTCAAAAACTGACTTTTCATATACTTCAGGGCAACTTTTTCAATTAAAGTTAGAATAAATATCAGTTAAAAACTATGACAAAATAATGGCCTTTCTTACTGCTATATCAAAGATTAAAGATTGAAATTAATCTGAGTTAAAAAAACATAGGAGAGGAGATAAAATCATAGAATATATAATAAACCGAAAAAGGTTTAAAAGAAAAAATATTTTTTCAATACTTTTTGTTTACACCTTCCTTTAGCCATTCTTAAGAAGTGCTTCTAGCAGGCCTCTTTAGAGTCGCGACAGAGGAAGGCCTAGAAAATTTGCTCGTTTCATATAAAAAAGTTTATGTGCTTGGATATGAGTGTGGAAGGTCTACAAAATCGATATGAAGGCCTGCTAGTAGCGCTTCAAAGCCCTGCTTTTGCCCACTGGGACTCTACTTTAATATCTGACAATTAATAAAATTTCAATATGTATACTAGACCGTACCACCTTGTATGGCAGAAAAATATACCTATTTTGACCCCGCCTCAATCGTTAGACATTTAAAAGACATTTTCGAATAAAATATTTTTTTTTTTAAAGTGCTATGGTGCTATTTTGGTTTTTTCGTTATATCTTCGGTGTTTCTTGTTCTGATGAAATATTTTCTGATGTTTTTTCACCTCAAATTTTTTTTTTCGACTGATTACACAATTGATCTTCGTTCCTACCATATTATCCTGCTCCAAAAAGTCCAACAAATTAAAGCTTTGAAAAAATCATTATAACCATTGGAAGAAGTGACATCGAAAAAATGGATTTTAGGAGCACTTCCGACCTATTTTGCAAAGAATAACACTTTGGATCATAATAAAATTTTTTTTTAATTTTCGAAATCTTTTCGGGATTCAAGGTGGCTGTAACGCTCGCAAAAATAGTGCGTTCAAATAATGCGTGGGTTCAAAAATAGGTTAGTTTTGGTGATACGCTCTAATGTATACGTCCTGTCGAGTCGCTGTTGTAGTATTTTTCGATTTGTATAACATAGGAAGTTTTTGCATATTTTGCATATGTTTTGCATATGTTGCATATATTTTGCATAGTTTGCATATTTTTGGCATATATTATGCATATGCATTTTATGCAAATATGCAAAAAAATTCAAAATATGCATTTTGTTTTCCACTCTATTTTCAATGAAACGAACTTTGGTGTCATCAGAATTTACCTATCTTAATCCTTCAAAAATATGCAAATATGCAAAATCCGAGGTCTAGTTATTAGTATATCATATAATATTCATGAAAATCATTATTTTATTTTTTTAATAATTAAAGAAGTAGCATATATTATAACTTTCCATGTTTTTATAACAAATCCCATGAAAAGCTTGGGTAACCATCGGATTACTTAAACACCCTCATATAAACATCTCTCAATGAAAAATCAACCCTGCATGTCAGCATGTTCTGCAATGCTACCTGCAACCCTGCATGGCCATGGAATATCAAACGCACGAGCTAGTAGAACATTGTTCTACTCATAGCGTCAGATCTTACTTTACCCCTACTTTGCTATTATACGGGATGAGGTCAACGCAACGTATGAGGTCGTATTTTGTGTTGCTTCATAATAAGAGCTCGTTGGTTCTAGTCTAAATGTCAACGGACGACCGACCTAACGCAGTATTGCGTTTAAGCTATTACTGACTTGGAATTGTTTGACAATAATTTCCAAGTATTTCGAAAGGACAGATACTCCAACAATATTTCTTCTGTTGGTGGTGGTGTTCTTATAGCTGTCAGTAACTGGTTTGTCAGTTCCATTGTTGATATACTCTGTGCTTCTAATATTGAACTAATATGCGTAGAGGTTTTAAAGTTGACCTCAAGAGGATTCCGAAAACCGAATTTATTTTATTCAACGAACAATTACGTATATCAGATTTTAATTTCAATTGTTAATTAAAATTTAACATTTAATTAATAATTTTTTATTAATTAAAAGTTAAATTAATTTTTCATAAAAAAAAGGATTATATCAAATATTTGAACTCTTATAACTTCTTTGCTTTTAAACTTAATAAATAATTTTTTGACACAAATTAAACAGATGTGAAGGAGTTTAGCCTTATGAGAAAAAAAAATAAAATTTAGGGAGATAAATCGGGCTAACGGGGCTCAAACAAAGTCAAAATGTTATTAAAAGACATCATAGTGCTCGTTAAGCCCTTTTCAACGACATATAATTTTTTAAGATCTGACATGTAATGCTTAAGTTATACAAAAAAGACCATTTTGGCTGAATCCTCTCGAGGTCAACTTTAAAATAGGGGGTGGTTTTTTTCAAACTTTTTTTATTGTATGGAGGCCGACCCACACCAATATACATGTCTGATAGATTGTCTAGACTATATTCTTAATATTCTTGACGTTAATGACGACATTTTATTGTGGGTCGATTTTACTCTGCCCGACTTAAAATGGCATTCTTCTGACAATGATACATTTTTTTGTACATCTAATGCGAAGGCTCTTGGAGAGCATATATTCGTATATGTTCTGACTTACAAGAAGTGAGTTGTATTTATAATAGTCTGGAAAGACTTCTTGACCTGGTCTTAACTACGGACAGTAACAATGTCATTGTTAAGAGGGCCTTCCATGCTCTTACTACTATTGATATATATCATCCACCTTCAATGGACAAGGTTTATGAATTCAATTTTAAAAAAGCTGACTTTTTGAATTTGAACCATTTACTTAACAATAAACTTAACGTAATTTAAGAATATATAAATGAACATAATCTTGATGAATCCATTAATTTTTTTATTTGGAACTCTTTGCTGTAATTTCTCAGTCCGTACCATATAGCCTCAAATTTTTGAAGAACTCGGCGTACCCTTGGTACACAAAGGAGTTGAACACACTTCGCAATAACAGGAATAGGGCTTGGAAGAGATAAGTCTGTAGTTTTTGCTCAAGTGACCTAGAAACCTACATACGTTTGTTTCTGGAATTTCCGAATCTCTCAGCTGTATTATATAATGAATATTTAGAAAATATTAAGCTGAGAAAATTGTCTGATCCAAAGAGATTTTGGGGATTCATAAACACTAAGAAAAATCTGATGGATTTACGGACGATCCTTCTATTATTTGTGGCCTTTTTGCCAATCTTTTCAAGGAATCTTTTTGTTCAGATTCTTTTAATCCTGACGAGGGGTATTTTGACTAAAGGAACTCTTCACCCAGGGTCTCTTTGGAATATATATCGTTTACCTCTGAGAATGTTTTAAAGTATATTGGGACACTCGATGAAGATTTTGGCGCTGGACCCGATGGAATTCCTGCCGCATTGCTAATTCAATGCGGTTCCGTTTTATGTCAACTACTTTCTTTATTATTTAACAAATCAATTACAGGAAGCTATTTTCCAGTTTTTTGGAAAAAATCATTTATAAGTCTTATATATAAAAAAAGGTTGCAGGAATGATGTTATCAATTATAGGCCCATCGCTAAGCTTTTGTCGATTCCCAAACTTTTTGAGCGAATTGTGTACGATCGTGTCAAAATTCATTGTGGAAAAGTCATAACAACTCGTCAGCATAGTTTTGTTAATGACAGATCCACTGTATCCAACCTTTTCGATTTAACATTTTTTTGCCTTAATATAATTGAATCTGGTAACCAGGTCGACTGCATTTACACTGACTTTAGTTAAGCGTTTGATATGTTACCACATAATTTAATTTTATTTAAACTAAAGTTATTGGGATTTCCACAATATTTTGTCAGCTGGATTAAATCGTATTTGACTGAACGATCTAATCAAATACGATTCCGAGGGGTTCTGTCTCCTGAATTTGTTGCGGAATCAGGTGTTCCTCAAGGCAGTCACTTAGGTCCACTTCTGCTTATTTTAGCCATTAATGATGTTACCCACATTATTAAACACTCTCACCTATTAATTTATGCAGATGATATGAAAATATACAGAACAATAAATGCTAAAGACGACTCCAACTTACTCCAGGCTGACCTGAAATCTTTTGAAGTTTGGTGCTTTAAAAATAATATGGTTCTAAATCCTGTTAAATGCCAAACTATGACTACAATATTAAAGATACTGCTTTAGGTCGTGTTGAGGCCGTCAAAGACCTTGGTATATGCATGGATTCTAAGCTATCGTTCAACAATCATATTGATTACATTTGTAAAAAAGCATCTTCGATGCTTGGATTTATAAAACGCTTGGCCAAAGAATTCAATAGCATGATTACAACTACAACGTTGTATTATGCAATAGTGCGCCCTCACTTGGAGTACGCAAGTCAAGTTTGTTCCCCAAATTATGGTGTGCATGTTGAACGTATAGAAAGAATCCAAAAACGTTATGTTCGGTTTACTCTTATAGGCTTAGGTGGGATTTTGAACATTCCTCCTTACGAGAATCGTTTAAAACTTTTAAAAATGCAATCTTTAAGTAAACAAGGGAAGTCTGCGGATATCGTCTATTCACACCAACTCATAACCGGTGTATTCTATTTTCCGGAATTACTTTCTCTTATAAACTTTAACTCTAACCGTTGAAGAAGTAGAAATGTTAACAACTTAATTTATCTACCATTTCGTAGAACAAATTACATGGCTACTGCTCCCTTGAACTGCATGAGTGCCTTTTTTAACAACTGTACATTTTTTGATGTAAGTTTGTCAAAAGGTCAACTCCAAAGTAGATTGAAAGCTATTGTGTAATTAGATCTGTGTTTGCGTATGCATGGTTTGTTGTTATGTCCTGTGTTGTCCCTGAGCCCAATCCATTCTGTGGTGGGTAAATGTTTCCCACATTAATTTATTTGGAGCCACTAGAATTCATGACTTTGAAATATTTCAATGAGATCTGGATTGTGGCTTCAAATAGATTAATGCTGAGAATGCGCGAAAAAGCTGTAGTAGCTGAACTCTATTGTAATTGCATGTAAAAAAAAAATAATCATCTCATCTTTAATAATGTCCCTTATTTTGCCATCTCCATCATCATCTTGAATACGAACGACCCATGCCTATTAACCGCAAGTCCTTGTCTCCACTCCGGTTCTAGCAGCCGTAGAATTAATTTATGACAAATTTTTGTAAACAAAATGTCAATCATGTCTGCGGATACGCCCACTTTGTAATTAAATCCTCAATACAAAAAAAAAAAAAAATAAAAATTAACTTAAGGTATATTCATTTAAGTTAGAATTAGTAATTAGTAATTGCCTTGTTTGGCCAAATAAATAAAAAAATGAATATTGGATAAGGTTTTATACCTCATCAGATAGCAATCATTCTATGTATGTTTTAAAAAAATATATACATAGATTCAACCGTACGTTATATGTTCGAAAATTCAAAACTTTAAATTAAAGCGCGGGCTAAAGGTAAAGGTATGACTTAATACAAAAATGTTTAGCCAATTACTGTTTGTGCAGACCTAAAACAACATAATATCACAATTAGAATATGATTTAATAACTTTTATTTTTTTCCATACATAAACGACCCACCTTAACGTACAACGCTTATTTAAACAGCCTCACGGGTTTATAGTATTATAATCCACAAAGGCTATATTTTATTTTTAAGCTGCAAAGCTATGATTTTTGTTTTAACCCACTAATTATCGTTATATCGTTTTTGGTTGTTGGTTGGATTCTGCACAGGTGTAAATAAGAATTTGCTGCATTTATATCCACCATCCCCTAAAAATCTGCCTTTAAATTCTCTAGCTTCAAGTCTTTGATTTATTGTGCTCTCTCTGAAAATACGTCTATCATGGGTGCTTCGACGCCAATGCGCTACAATATCTAAAATTTTCAGTGAAACATCGCAAACCGCCTTAAAACCATTGGTTAATATAATAAAAACGATTCTTACTTGTATATTGAGGGAATAGTAACCTTTACTATTAACATAAAGTTGGCTTTCTTCATCTCCAAGTTTTTTTATTTATAGTCTATATATATTTATAGTCTATATATATTATAGTCTATAGCGCCAACAACTTGTTTCATCCCTGTAATTTCTTCAAATTTCCTCATCCCAAAATCTGGTCTTCATCTCTGGGCATTTTAATAAAATTGTTTGCTTGCTTAGCAAGAGCAACTGCAACTCTACTGCAAATGCGGTTAAGGGTTGATTGGCTAAGGCCGTGAACATCTGCCGCATCATCCTGGACTTCATTTCTATCCCAACAGCGAATTGCAGAGAGAACTTGCAAGTCAGGTGGCACCTTTCCACCCCTTTTGTCCTCGGAACTCCTCGTCGTTGTTTTGCTCGAACGGGTTGGGTCTTATTCTGAAGATCTTCCTGCGCTTTGAAACATGATCCTATTCTTCCACTTAAGCGCATATATTCAAAATATTGATTGCATTCTTTCTAATTCTTTTTTTAATTGTGTTAACTCTTCACTGAAATTTTTGCCTTTTGTTATACATAACATTACTTGTCAAAATCAGATGTTCGACGAAAAAACACGTATTTTTTCGTCACATTCTTCTTTCATCACTTTCGAGTGCATGACGTGTTTTTTAAGTACTCCAATAGAACAGTCATTATGAGTGAAAATAAACACAAAATAAACATAGAAACTGTGTGAAAACGAAGATAACATAATCATCTAGCAAAATTAATTATAAATTCACAGTGTCGGTTTTTAATAATGCATTATTTGAATAAAAATATGAATTAACTTAATGAGCATTCAACCAAATTTATAACAAATACATAAACTCAAAAAAAAAAAACAAATAACTCAAAAAGTGCAGCACACACTGAAAACTAATGTTAACCGCGACATCATATAAGCGCAAAGAAATTTATCCGAGGCGCTCTAGCAAGGGTTTGCTCTCCCCTGCAACTAAAGTTGTGCGGATCTGGTAAATACATACTTGCTGAAATGAAAGCAATGGAAGAAAGACTGTTATTGCACTCTAAAAAAATATTTACTCGGTTCTCTGATAAGCTCTCCTCTCTTGAAGCCAAGCTCAAGTCAAAAATAGACAGTGAAATAACAATCATAAAGAGCAAAGTCAGTGACATTGAAGTTAAAGTGAGTGAATTTGAAAGCAAACTTACCAATATAAACAAGCTTAGCGCTGAAATTGAGTGAATTAAATCTGAACTTAATAACATTTAATGTCTAAACAAAATAGTTGATTTATCTGCTGATGCGGTTTTTTTTTTGAGTTCCTTTGTAGAGACTGAAAATTTAAAATGTATTTTTAATTCCATTTGTCATTGCATCGATTTCTTGGCGCCACAAGTTCGTTATATATTCCGAACAAAGCCTAATATAAACAACACAGCTGTAATTATAAAATTTTAACACTCCATCGGACAGGAATCGTGTTCTCCAAGCTATTTCGGGTTATAGAAAAAGAACACCTGTTTCTCTCAGAGCTGCTGGCTACGACTATGTATATATTTACACGAGAGTTTAACAGCTGATAACCGCAAGATTCTACAGGCTGCAATCAAGCTCAAAAGAGTAAATAAAATTGCCAATGTGTTTTCTCTTCGTGGCGTGGTCCACATAACAACACAAAGAAATAGCGTTGCCATCCCTGTCAAAACTGAAGAAGAACTTAACTTAATTCTGCGTGGGTAGCTGATTAGATTTAATATCACTCTTTGTATTTTTGATATGTTGTATTTATTCCATGCTTAAAAATATGTTTAAAATTGTCTGTTTTGTGAAAAAATTTGTAAGGATGTTTGGTTATTTTCCGTCTTTGTTATTTATTATTAAGTTTCGATTTGCTTATTGTTCGATCCACCGGTGAACACCCTGTAAATTGTCGATACAGCGGTGTTCAATGAGCAACTGCGGCTCTTATTCTTTTGTTTTCTTTTGAGCAGCGCTTCTAGCTGCTCTTTCTAAAACTTTGTTAGTTTTTAAGTTGTTACTAATAAAAGCGACATCGGTCGAACTACTTGTTTTTTGAAAACCCTCCGAGTTTTATTTACTTATATTTCGGCAACTCCCCAGTTTTATTTAAAGTTTACAATCCCCCTCGATATCCGCAAAAATACATGGTCCATCGCGAGCCGGATTTAAATTAAAAAACCAAATTTAAAAATTACAAATTAATCCGCGAGTTTTTAACAAACAAAAAGTAACAAAAACCATTAAGCATACACATATATAGATATGCAAAAAGTGTTGAAGTGCTGTGCTGAATTGTAAAAAACAAAAATTTAAAAAAGAAAAAAAGCTTCTTTTAAAAGAAAATAATATTAAAAAAAAAGCAAGCTAAGTGCACCAGCGGCTTCAACAGCAGCGGCAACAAAAACATCAACACCAGCAACTTGACCACCAGCGGCATCAACAACAACAACAACAACAACATTCTCGAGAACAACATTTTTTTTAAAAGCAGAAAAATCAGGTAAAATTTTTTATTTCAATTAATATTATATTTTTTATATATTGCCTTTTATTATAAGTTTATTATATATACTAATAAAAGAGAAAGGTGACGTTTTTTCGTTTTAAAAATTCGCCATTCGCGCGCGGTTCGTTTCGGTAACGTTGATTAAAAAAAAAAAATTTTTAACTAATAATTCTTAAGTGCAAGTTACTGTTTTATATTGTATATAAAGTGATATATATCGGTTTTAACCAAAAAATTTGGCGGGAAAACCATATATATATAACTTTATGTACAAGGTTCCTTGAACTTGAGACAGACTTGCGAAGAATTATTTTTCGTCTATTTCTTTATAAAAAAAAAAAAACAAAGTTTTTGTGCTCACGGTTGACTTTAAGTAAAAAGTCAAACTTGTATTTTTTTCAAATCAGCACACTGGGCTGAGTTAACATTTTTGAAGCCAAAAACAGGCAAAAATTGTACGGAGCAAAAGTCTCAGCAGCATTTCTGCACTCTTGTTCAACAATTTTTGCATTCTTCTTTGTGCGGTGTCCGCAGCGATCGACGCCAGAACCGTGCTTTGTGCTTGCTAATAGCAACCACAAGTTGTGTTGAGACTGCATCTCGTGCCTGCTGCGCTTGATACACAGCTCTTTAGCCGGCTGCATATACTTGTAGTGAGAAAGTATATAAGCTGCACAGTGGGACTAAGGCATCAATTTGCAATCGAAATTGACTTAGTCTATTTTCATAGGAAAATTGCACTGTGGGCAAGACACAATATTTTGCAAGCACAAATTTATTAAAGAAAAAATATAATAATATTTAAATTAAATAAATTAAAAATAAAAAAGAAATTTATAAAAAAAAAAAATTTTTTTTTCACTGTTTATTAATAAAATAAAATAAATTAAACAAAATAATTTTAATTTTCTTTTATTAATTGATTTTTTTGGGTTTTACTGCAATATATATAGACACAATATTATTTTTAATTATATATTTTATTAAAAAAAAAAAAAATAAATATTTTACTTGTTGTTCACATTTGTCTATATATTTATAGATTTTTGTTTTTTTTACGTATATCATTTATTACAAAAATTAAATAATTACCAGACAAAATAAAATATCCGCTTTAAAGGCATTTATTCGTCTGTCTGATGCGCTGGTCGAGTTTGAAACGGACTTTAATGCCGTGGAAACTCATTACATTTTCTCCCTGCAGGCTCAATGTGAAGAGCTAAAAGCCCAGTGGAGAAAGGTTAAAGCCGCATATGATGCTTGTTTGGACAAAATGTCCAATGACGACGATTCAGATCTTGAATCAATTAAAAAAAAGTATCGCGCCTGCTTTCAATCCTATATACGGGTAGCAGGAAGAATATCTGAGTTTTCTCAGAATAAGCCCTCGAAGCAAACAATTGCGTCAGAGCCGGCGGCAGTCATGGGCCACCATGCGACACTGAGGTTTTCAGTGGTGATTACCTCTCATGGCCGTCCTTCAGAGACATGTTTACGGCCATTTACATAATGAACTCTCGGCTAACGTCAGTGGAAAAGTTATTCCACTTAAATCAAAAAACACGGGGAGAAGCAAAAGAGATTGTTCGAAAATCTCCTTTAACCAATGATGGTTTTGCAAAAGCTTGGCAAGATTAATCTGACCGATACGAAAACAAGCGTATCATGGTCAACAGCCAATTCAAAATATTATTTAATTTACCCCATGTGCCAAAAGAATCTGGCACAGAACTTAAAAAACTACAAAGAGATATCAATGGTTGTATTTTTGCTCTAAAAATGCACAACATTGATATCAATAACTGGGATGCAATCTTTGTTTACCAATATTCGACAAGATTGCCAGAGGTCACGCTCTCATTATGGGAGCTGTCTATTTCGAATAAAAACGAAATTCCGAAATGGACTGATCTCGATTCCTTCCTCACCAGTCGGTTTCAAACTCTTGAAACCGTGTCTGATATTCGCAGCTCTAGCGGCGCAATACCTAGACAAAACTTTACCACATCTTCCTCCAACTCTAAACCAAACCAGAGCAATTCATCTGGTAAAAAATTAAATAACTACCAAGTTAAAATTACTTCAGCGAATTGTAAGCTGTGCTCTACCGAACAGCACGCACTTCACTTTTGTCCCCGTTTTCTGAGAATGGATACTCAAAATCGGCTAGCAATGATTCGCAAAAATAAGTTTTGCCTCAATTGCCTAGCCTATTCTCATGAGGTGAAAGAGTGCAAGAGTCAGTATTCGTGTGTGATGTGCAAACAACGTCATAATACTCTCTTGCATCGAGACTCGACTCCACCCCAATCCCCTACTTCGAGTGTAGACTCAAGTAGGTCGAGCTCTCGACCCAACCCCCGGGGCTCTAACACACAATACCATTCTATGCAAATACAGTCCACTAGCGATGACGTTCAATCATGCTTCGCTACCACTACCAAGCATGTATTGCTTGGTACAGCAATGGTGACCGTATCTCACCTAGGATCAGCGTACACAACCAGATCTCTGATCGACTCTGGCTCTGAAGGTACGTTCGTATCTGAAAGATTGCAGAAGCTATTGAAGTTGCCCACAAAAGCCGTAAGCGCTCAAGTTTCGTGGCTTAATAACGCAGTTTCAGCGCAAGTGACGAAAGCTTGCGAAATAATTCTCAGTTCGCCTATTAATAGGCAATTTCAAATAGAAGCTACAGCATTTATGCTGTCACGCTTAACTGGGAATCTGCTGTCATGCTCCATTGATCCTTCTTTGTGCAAGAGTTTGCCGGATTTACAACTGGCAGACCCGCACTTCTTCAGAAGTGATCAAGTTGACGTACTTATCGGTGGCGATTTGTACCCTGCCATCATTCTCGATGGCATTCAACGCAATATTCTTGGATCACTTTTGGCGCAAGATGCTTTGTAACGAAATATCCAGCTTTACAATATGTTTGAGCCATTATAGTGAAGTTGCGATCGATCAACAGATCGCACGTTTTTGGGAGTTGGAGGAACTACCTAAAAAACAATTTTTATCCCAGTCTGATAAGTTTTGTGAGGAAAACTATCAGAAAACCACAAAACGCGAATGAATGGCGAATCGGTCGCATTTTAAAAACCTATGTCGGTAGCGACAATAGAGTCCGTGTTGCGGACATCCGCACCGGGAGAGGTTGCATAACACGACCTATAGTGAAGCTGGTCGCAATACCGCCGATCTAGCTCCGTCACCATTTTTATTCTCTTACATGTTTCTTTTCTTTTTTTCGTTTCTTCAACAACATCGTGCGTGACCTGCTGGTCAAAAGAGATGCTTCTCCAGACGGACTCCGAGATGGCATTGAGCGAGACCGACACGGTGCGAGAGCGTGCACCAGTCCCCGCAGCCAGTGCTTCTTCGCCATAGAGTCCAGTGGGAAGTGTGCTGTCCCGTGTGGTCCCCGTGGTGACGCGCAGCGACATGATCCCAAAGTGTCGCTTGTGCTCCATGGAGCATAATCTTATGTCGTGTCGGCGGTTCATAGCTATGAACCTGGAGGAGCGGTTGAGAACAGTACTTTCCATTATTACTGTTCCAACTGCCTTTCAGCCGTTCATATGCGAAAGAACTGTCGGAGCGATGTGAGATGCCGTCACTGCGGTGAAGATCACCACAGCATGCTGCATTCGCACACTCGGGCCCGAAAAGGTCGAGCCCATTCAAAGAGGCGTGGAAGAAGTTCTCGCGCAAAGAAGCCTAAACTGCAGCCTACATCCGCAGCTGCTCGAAAAGCAACGAGGTCTGGGGTGGAATCGAAGAGTTCATCTGGGAAGGGACCACAGTTGCCTGTACCGTCTGCGTCGGCTTCGAAGGATCACTTTCCGAAGCGGTCCTCTTCCCAGAAGAGACCGCAGTCGATGCTTCCATGTGCAACATCGTCGAGGGACCAATTCCCGAAGCGGTCTCCCCCCACAAGACCAACAACGACGAGCCTTCAACGCGTTGTCTCTCTGCTCCCCACAGCTGTCGTGAGTACCTGGGCTAATGGTGGCCTAGTGCACGGACGAGCGCTCCTCGATGCGTGCCTCCCTCAGACCAAAATCGCCATCGAGTTGGTAAGAAGATGGAGGCTTCCAACGAGCATGGTAGATGGTCGGGAGTTATGAACGCTAGCGCTGCGAGGTCGTTATGGATCGAGTGTCCAGGTACACGATAGCTCTGGTTGAGCGCCGGTTGGAGGTCGTCACGCCGGCGAAAGACATCGACGAGAGGATCACCCAGAGCTATCCAAACATCAATCTGGCTGATCCTCACTTTAACAAGCGAGCTCCACTGCGACTCATTCTGGGTGTCGATGTCTACGCTCGAATAATGCAGCCTGGCAGTCTCCCGGCTGGATTTAGCATGCCGTTGGCCCAAAACTCCATATTTGGATGGGTCTTATCAGGGCAGGGTTCCTGGTAGCGTCTTGCACTCGTGCTAGGCTAGCGGCATGTTCGGTCCACCGGTGAACACCCTGTAAATTGTCGATACAGCGGTGTTCAATGAGCAACTGCGGCTCTTATTCTTTTGTTTTCTTTTGAGCAGCGCTTCTAGCTGCTCTTTCTAAAACTTTGTTAGTTTTTAAGTTGTTACTAATAAAAGCGACATCGGTCGAACTACTTGTTTTTTGAAAACCCTCCGAGTTTTATTTACTTATATTTCGGCAACTCCCCAGTTTTATTTAAAGTTTACAATCCCCCTCGATATCCGCAAAAATACACTTATAATAACCTAAAAGTATTAAAAGTTCCTTTTCATAAAGCGTTAATAAATAATTTCAAATGAGATTAATCCCAATGGTGTTAATGAGAATTGTGAAACGTTGATCAATATTTTGTGTAAACAACGCAGTGGTTTAAGAATAGTGCACTTTAATAAAGGAGTTTGAACTCATTGGTAGATGTCATATGTGTGTCTGAAACGTGTTTTAATGTTGATGTAAATAATTATTTCTATAACTTTAATAAATATAAACTTTATAGAAATGACAGATCTGGGAAAAAGGCGGTGGATTGCAATCTATGTCAAATCTTGCCTGAATGCTACACTTGTGTGTAAATCTAGTGGTTCAAATGTAGAATTTATAATCGTAGAAATTTCTGATAGACACACTAAAATATTACTGTCGTGTGTATATAATCCTAATAAATTATTTAGTCTGGATTCTTGTTTTAGTGATTGTCAACACGCCTGATAGGTTTTGATTTTTATGTTGTATCTGATGATTTTATTATCAATTTACTCAATAATTATACTGCTCAACGTTATTGATATGACCTCATATCTGCAGCCGGTCTTTCAATCGTGAACTCGGACTTAGCCACCAGATATGCATCTAACCATAACCCTAGCTTACTGGATTTTTTTTTCTTGTATCAGATTTATCATTTCTGTTGTTGGTTGACCAGATATTTTTTATTTCTTATCATGATTTAATATTTTGCACCTTAAATTTGCATCTACATCATGACTCGATGCCTCATACTTATTCATATCGAGACTTCAAATCTATAAATTTTAATAACCTTTTCTATGAACTCTCTATAACTGAATGGAAAAATTGCTGGTACCAAAGCTCTGTTGATGAAATCTTAAATGTGTTCAATGTGCAAGTTCAAAATGTTTTTGATCATATGTCCCAATTCGTACTGCCCGTATAAAAAATGTTTCATGTCCGTGGTTCACCTCCTCTATAGGATGGAATTAAAAATCATAATAAACTGTACTATAAATGGAAAAGAATCCATCAAATTTAAACTTGGAAAATTATCGATTAGCCCGCAATCAAGTACCACTTCTGGTAACAACATCGAACTTTTTTTCTTCCAAGCTCAATACATCTCTCACATCTAAGCAGTTGTGGGCAAACCTGAGAAAGTTGGTTATTGGTAAAAAAGACAATGGGACATATTAATAAAAAGAGTGGAGTGGAGTGAACTCAGCTTCACTCGACTTTACTCTGATCGGTATGAATAAAGCATATTAATAAAAATAACTCAACTCCACTCCACTCATGTTTTTTTTTGACATTGAGTGTTCCCTCAGAATAAACATCGCACACTCCAGTACACTCAGTTTTTGTTTATTTCATATGAATAAAAACTGAGAGCACTCAACAAAAGTTGAGTGTGCTATTTAGCTGCCTCATTTTTGTTCAATTTATACAACTTTCATATTTGCCATTTATTTTGCATTAAAAACTTTTTAAATACTTGTTTTTTGGTTTAATTTCAAATAAATAGCCTCTTTGCTGTATTTTTTATTTGATTCCGATGAAAAAGACGAAGATGGAATGCACAAAATTTTATAAAAATTTGCAGGTGACAATTCTTCAAACTCGTTGCAGTTGACTGATTATTCAGTGTTTTATAAAATTTTGACTTTTATAAAACTTTGTTTTATACCTTTGGATGCTCTTGTCATCCCTAATTGTAAGTTATATATTTTCCGCTGAAGCTTATGCAACTCGGAATTTTTCCGGATTAAATTCTTATTTATCCGTTGGTCAAAAGTTCTTCGACATCTTAAATTAATTTTTAAATAATTATCACTATCACTTGAGCTTTCCATTTTATTGTCATTGAAGTGTAGCTTGACACATACCTAAGTGCCTGTCAAGCAGTTACAATGAAATCTTGACATATTTGTAAACTTGACAAATTTTTCTGATCTATAAAAAAACATATTAATATAAAATGCTTGACAATTGAAAGGGGAATCGTCGGTCACAACATTAGATGAGAGCAGATGAGACCACACTAAATACATTCCAAAAAATCTCTACTCTGTGTTCTTTCAGAGCACTCTGAATTATCAAAAAAAAATTAACCGTGCATCAAAGGTCTCAATTGTTATTTAGGAATATTTTGTGTAATATTATTATTTACAATCAAATATTTTTTGCACAATTTTATATTTTGCATGTTATTTTTATTCTTTTCATTTATTTTTGTTGACGATTATTTGTTTCCATTCCTTTCAAAAGCCCGGCAGATAGAAATCTGGTATGTGCTTTACGTGCTCTAACGTTTAATAAAGAGCACGAAGAGTCGTATTGAGATCGCTAACAAATTGTTTGACAGTCTTTGTTCTGCTCTCATCAAATAAACGAAAACGCCTTATACTGTTTCACACGTTAAACAAAGCTACTGTCATGAGTGAACCCTCAAGCGATGTTTTTTTGCCCTCCGAGTGAAGTGGAGTTTATTTAATACGGATTTCACACTCTACTCAACTAACATCGCAACCTCAAAACGTACACTCAAGCACTCCACTCCACTCGTTCACTCAGTTTTTATTAATTCCTCCCAATGACAATTGTATTTTAGAACCTAATGTATTGAATGATTTTTTTTTTCTCCACGAATATCACACTCACAAGGAAAGGTCCCCGATTGGGGACTGCCAAGGTGACAGTCTCCGATTTGTATAATTTTCGGATATGTGATAGAAGACAAAAATCTAAGGTTGACGTATTTTTTTATACGTGCTCAATCGATGGTTTAGGTTTTCAAACTCGCGTTCAAAAATCAGCGAAAATTTTATGTTTTGCTATAATTTCGCTATTTTCCATAGAAACATTTAGAAATTTGGTACCAAACGAAAGCTCTTACAAAACCATTCATGATGGCATCAATTTTTTAGAAGAAAATTTTGTTGCTGTAATTTTTAGTTTTGTTGTTAATTTTTAGTGTTTAGTCGATATCAAAGAAGTATGTTGACAAAATTATTTCATATTAATTTATGTTGGATTTTAGGCAATTTGTAAACTTACCTTTTTTTTGTTTTTTTAAATTTGTTACTGTTTATGCTAAACATTTTGTTTTATTGTTTTTTTGTTTTATTATTTATTTATTATTGAAATGCATTTATTTTCCTTAAAGAAAAAATTTCATTACATTAAAAGTACCCAATATGAGTATCAAAAATTTAATTTTTTTATGGCCTATTCTCATGTTTAAATATTTTATCGGAAAAGTTGACATTTCATAGGGCTTCCATACAAAATGTGTGATTTTTTCTTGTAAATCTCATCGCACCAGTAAACAATAGTTTTAATCATCCAAAGTACCAAATGCATTTTCTCATATTTCTTGTAAAAAATATTTTAATTGTATTGCTTATCTTACCTGTTCTTACATTCTTCCTAATTGTGACATATCAATTTACTTAAAACGTATTAACGCCATCGTGCAAGTTCATAATATGTTAAAAAATAAAGATGTTCTTATTGTGTTGGGCGACTTTAACCTACCCTTTGTGTCTTGGAATTCGACAGATGATTCTTCATTTCTTACACCTGTTTCCACTAGAAATTGGATAAATGATTTTTTAGATAAGTAACACTGGTTTACAGCCAATATGTACTTTGAATGCCACTATCCTTTTCTTATGTAAAATCGGTCGCTAATTCCGAAAAAAAAAATTTTTTTTTTCTGTCACTCCGTTTTCAAGATATTGCCCACTGTAGGGTTTTCAACGAAAAAAAAAGTTGGTTCCACGTACTTGCATATATCTCCAGAACCAACAACAGTAATCAAACAAGTGATATATCAAATAAAAGCTAATAAAATTTCTTACAAACAATGCACGCATCATTTTTTGGTAGAACTTTTAGTTTTGGCGGAATAAATTCAAATTTCGGGGATTTTTTTTATTTTTCAGAAAAATTTCCAAAAAAAGACAAAATAGTTGCAAATTTCGTTAAGAAATCAAAATATTTTGTTACTTTTAATGTTTTTTACTAAAAGCCTTTATTTTTCCGAAAAAAATAAGCTATTGTTGAAGAAAATCTATTGAGAAATGAAAAAGTTGTGTTCAATGGAACGAAAGCACCCAAGTTATGTTTTTTTTACAAATTTTTTTGTCATATAAATAAATTGGGTTATTTTACTATAATTTTTTATTTTTCATTTTTATTGTTCATAGGAAGCAAGTCAAGGGTTTTGCGAAAGAAAAGATAAGAACAAACAGGTTACAATAAAAACAGGTTGTTTTATATTATAAAATTTAAATAAAAAAAATTACTTTCATATCTGGTGAGTTATTCATTGACAAAGTTGAGGTTTTGAAATTAGAAGAAGATTTTTGTAATTTTTCCTGCTAAAAATGAAAAAAATTTTTTTTTAAAGGAATATGAGAAAATGCATTCCATTTCTTTTGCATATCGTAAAAATGTCCATATTTGGTACTTGGGATGATTAAAACTATTGTTTATTGGTGCGATGAGATTTACAAGAGAAAATCACACATTTTGTATGGAAGCCCTATGAAATGTCAACTTTTCCAATAAAATATTTAAACATGAGAATAGGCCATAAAAAAATTAAATTTTTGATACCCATATTGGGTACTTTTAATGTAATGAAATTTTTTTTTAAGGAAAATAAATGCATTTCAATAAAACAAAAATTTTAGTATAAACAGTAACAAATTGTAAAACAACAAAAAAAGGTAAGTTTACAAATTGCCTTAAATCCAACATAAATTAATATGAAATAATTTTGTCAACATACTTCTTTGATATCGACTAAACATTACTAAAAATTACAACAACAAAATTACAACAAACAATGTTCTGTTATCTGCTAAATGACAATTTTTTTAAGTCAATTACAACAAAATTTTCTTATAAAAAATTGATGCCATCATGAATGGTTTTGTAAGAGCTTTCGTTTGGTACCAAATTTCTAAATGTTTCCATGGAAAATAGCGAAATTATAGCAAAAAAACAAAATTTTTGCTGAGTTTTGAACGCGAGTTTGAAACCCTAAACCATCGATTGAGCACGTATAAAAAAAAACCTTGGATTTTTGTCTTCTATCACATATCCGAAAATCATTCAAATCGGAGACTGTTACCTGGGGACCTTTCCTTATCAGTAGTAATTCAAATTTGAATGCTGGTGTAAATAACTTCGACTTGCCTGAGCTAACTGATATTTCTTTCGAATTTTCTGCGGTAAATGAAAACGATGTTACAAGGTGTATATTAAAGTAACGCTCAAATGCGGTGGGTGAAGATCAAGTTTCTATAAAATTTATAAAAATTATATTGCCATATATTTTAAGCCCTTTATACATATATTTTAAGCTGTTCCTAAAAAACCATCGGCTAGAGAACAGAATGAATTCAGACCCATAAGCATGCTTTCATGCTTGTCTAAAGTAAGTGATTCTCTTATGGCAGAACAAATAATTTACCATCTTAAGGTACTATTACAGTGTGTAAAAAATTAAAAAATTTTTTTTTTTTTTTTTAAGAATCTGGTTCCTTAAGGTCTTAAGAATACGTGTACGAAATTTTAGAAAAAAATATTACATAAAAAAAAAGATATAACATAGGTTCCAACATTTTGTTGGTATTAAACCATAGAAGGCGTGAAGAAGGTTTTTTTGAAAGCAGATGTTTATTATATGCGCAAACATATAATTACTCATCATGTTTTCGTAGGTTCAGCTCGCACCAGTTTACATGAGTTATAAAATTGTGGCAGTTTACTTTGTTTATTTAAGTTTATAATTCTTAAAAAACATATTTTTTAAGAATTATATTTTGAGCTTTTAATGCCAAATAATTCATGAAGTAACAGGTTTTGCTACAACAACAAAATTCTTAGCAGAACAACCGAGCAGACTATACCATGGTTTCGTCATGTTGGAACCTAGATGTTGGAACCTAGATGGACACGTGATAAAGAAGTAAACAAAAAGCGCAACAACAAAATCTTTGCAGAATCAATGCAGTCAACTTTTTGAAATTCTGCGACTAGCAGAAGAGTAGAAAAACACTGCTTTGATTAAGTGAAAAGTGCATCGGAATTCCATTTTGGTTTTGCGGCAGTTGCATTTATTAGCTTCTCAAAGTTAGTGGACTGCATGAACCACCAGAGACTACTGATGAGTCGGAGTAGCGTCCGACGAAACCATGGTATAGTCTGCTCGGTTGTTCTGCTAAAAATTTTGTTGTTGTAGCAAAACCTGTTACTTCATGAATTATTTGGCATTAAAAGCTCAAAATATAATTCTTAAAAAATATGTTTTTTAAGAATTATAAACTTAAATAAGTTATTATTTACATTTATTTATTTATTGGACATACTTTTAATGACTTTGATATTCATATTATGATATTGTGCAAAACATTTTCTGTGCAAATGTAAATTGCATTTTTTGCATATACAGTTGCGGTCAAAATAAAAGCAGTGCTCTAAAATTCAGACATGCTTGAATCAATAATACTAGTCTAAAAATGTAGGATCCGGAAAACCCAAAATAATTTCTATATGACCTTTCAACGCTGATTCCAAATCTGTACTCAATTTTTACTGTTGTGGTAGGATTTTCAAGATACAGGGTGTTTTACACTTTTTATACTTGTCTAGTTTTATTAATCCAGAATTTAAACAACACACCATAAGATAAAAAATTAAATTTTGTATTTCAGAGAAAATATGAAACGTTCCAACGGTATATCAACTTTTATTGTCTTATGTGTTGTAGCGGAGCTATAATTAAGAGATAATCAAACGAAATATCGCCAAACTTTGTATCTTTTGTTTTAGCGAAGCTATAATCGTCCAAAGTTAAAGTGACTGTTTTTTATTTAAAAAAAACATTAAATCCACAGTTTATTTCTAAATTTTAACTTTGGACGATTATAGCTTCGCTAAAACTTATTGTGGCAGATGACGGAGATATGATTTATTGGAAATTAGAGAGCTGCATGAATGCATTCATTTCGTCAATCTTCAGTGAATACAGTGATGAAGTGTACTCCTTTTATATCATTCATGCAAGCAAGAGTTCAGTACAATAACTCATCAGAAGATTAAAGAGAGAAAGAGTATAACACTCTTAGGCTTCTCTTGGTGTGTTTCACTCTATTTGCTTTCTCTCATGTTCTGTGCATTCGAATGAATCATAGCACG
Organism: Tetanocera ferruginea; assembly: GCA_958299015.1. Lineage (NCBI taxonomy): Eukaryota > Metazoa > Arthropoda > Insecta > Diptera > Sciomyzidae > Tetanocera > Tetanocera ferruginea. The sequence continues at coordinate 86,899,185 of OY282643.1, forward strand.
TGCAGCTCTTGGCGTCTTAAATTTCATGGGTATATTGAGTGCAATGAATGATTTTCAGTTTAAGTGTTGATCTGTTGTGTTAAATAACAAATTGAAAGTGAAGTGAAATTGATCAGTGAAAATGGCAGAGAATGAGGTAAATTAATTCAAAAAGAGATTTTGATAATAATTGTAAAAATTTAACTATGGTTAACAGAAAAATAGAATGAATGAATAGAATGAAAAATGAATTGCAAGAAGATATAAGCATTAAATGTATTTTCTTCCTTTTACTTTTTTCTCTTTATATTTTATTTTAAATTTAAATTTTATTTTAAAAACTTATATGTAAAAATGATGTTAATAATATAAACAACTAATACATACTGAAAACTACACATAAACATACGCCAACAGAATAAATTATTTTAATTCCATGAATAAAACCCATAGATTTTCATACATATTAATTTGTTTGAACTCCTTTTAATTTCACTCAGAATACTCACTGCATTGCACTCAATATTCGAATAGTTTCTGTAAGTGAGCACGCTCTAATGGGTAGATAGCAGGGATGGAATTGGACCTTTTTTGATTGTGCCGAATCAGAGAGAAAAATAGTGCTTTTTAGAAAAAAATAGTGCCGAATTTTAAAATTCGCGCTTATTTCGTAAAAAACTGTCAAAACTCATTTATCAAAAATTTATAATTTTTAAAGAAAATATACAGAAAAAAACACCAGAGAGCTCTATTGCATATTTCAAGATGACCTTATTCGCAATGATATAACGGTTTTGCAAACAGTTTTAACTCGCTTTCTATATGGAAGATAAATTTAAAAAGGTCTTGATACAAATTTCAAATTCAAAAATTTTCATATTATAAATATATTATAAATATATATATTAAGGTGCCTTGAAAAAAAAAAAGTTCCATTTGTACCCATCCTTAAATGAACCTTGATGTATTTTATGATGATTCCCAATATATTTTGGCTATACCGAAATCCGTCAGTGAGCTAAATCATTTTGCAAAAACCTCCAAAAATCATGTTTTCCGTATATATACATACTAGCAGACCCGACAGACGTTGTCCTGTCCAAACTTCAATAAATATGATTGTGTTCGTTTTCTGAGAAGGAGATTTTTGGGTAGTCCATAGTCGGGCTAGACCAACTTGAGAGTTTCTTTACTTGTTTTTTTATTTACAAATAGTGTGTTATAACAGCATTAGTGTCATAACAGCATTAATAGTTTTTTTTTGGCGTGAAGCTAGGTGAAAATCATCGAGGTGGAGGTCTTCCAATTATCGCACCCAATATTATTTTATAATATTACTTGTATAAGACTTGTATATGAAAAAAAAATAAATATCAAACATTGGAGCATATACAAAATACAATTATTAAGCGCAGAAACGAAGTATGAAAGGTTAATGAACTAACGCGCCCACTTTTGAAATGTTAATAACAAATCTAAAAGGACCTTTTGGTATGAAAAGAAGAGAATAATAACAGAACTTAGTTAAAACATCACTTTTAGTTGCTAAAAACTTCTGAATAAACTACGTTTTTGCTTAAACATTCATCGTTTGGAAGTACATAATATGAAATGGTTTGAAGAATTTCCAAAACGTGAAAGTCCAACTAACAATTACCCATGCGAGAACACATCATTACGCAGTCAGAAACAGGAGCAAATCCCAAAAAACGGGAAAAAATTATAAGTGAAAAATATGTTTTTTTTTATTTGCGAAATTTCTTTTGTGTTTTGTGGGCCAGTTAAGGTTTTAATTATTTTTTGCCCTTTTTTCTGTTAATGCACATTGATTTGACAACTTTAGAGTCCGAGATGGTTATGGTGGAAGGGCAAATTATGCTCAGCTATAAACAAGGGCGTATTTCAAATATTTTTGCCTCAGTTTCGACAGCAAGGCACTGTCACGTTTTGTAAAATTAATTATTTTCAAAGTTTTTTTTGCGTTTTCATACGCTGCTCTATGCTCTTTCGAAGACGAATGTCGTTCAATATGAAAACCACATCCAATAATTGGCACATTGCAGATATTGCATTTCTTGCCTTGCTTAAGGTACTATTACAGTGTGAAGTTATTAAAAACAACACCTTTTTTATTAATTTTTTTTACATAGTATTATAAAATTATTCAATTCAAATTTATTTACATTATGTACAGTTAAAGTTGAAGTTATAAAAAAAATGTTTTTTTTTGTTTTTGTATTTGTTGTTTATTTTCTAGAGGTCGTTGAAGTTGGCATGTTTAAAAAAAGGTTGTTAGTTGGTTTCTCGTCTCCAGCATTTCCAAGGCGTCGGAAAGTAAAAAATCAAAGTGCATTCTTCAGTAAAAGGTTGTAGTTGAGCACTCTACCTACGCAAATAAAAAAATAAGGCAAACAAAAAAAATGGCATGCGTTGAAAAAAAAATTTACAAAAAACCCCTCTTTTTGGCAGAAATTCTTAGCCGTAAAAAACAAAATATAAAAGTTTCTCTGCTTGTTATAGGCAGAGTCTATGAAGATCACAATAAATCAAGTTTCATCGAAATCGATCAAGCAGAACTCGAGATATCTTGGAAACCAATTCGAAAAAACTTGTTTCGAGAAAAACGCGATTAGATTTTCTTCTATGAACGATAATATATGAAAAAATGCGCTCATACAAATATAATGTATGTTATATCTTTTTTTTTATTTGATATTTTTTTCTAAAATTTCGTACACGTATTCTTAAGACCTTAAGGAACCAGATTCTAAAAAAAAAAAAAAAAAAATTTTCATTTTTTACACACTGTAATAGTACCTTAAGAGACGTGTCTTCAACAACCAGCTGTATTTATTTTGCCATTCCTGCCGAAAATTGATTTGGTATTTTTTCCTATTCTGACGGTATTTGGTATTTTTTCCTGTTCTGATTCCTGTTCTGACGGCTCTTCCTGTTCGTCTTCTGAAGGTGATTCCGGTTCATCTTCTGACGGCTCTTCCGGTTCGTCTTCTAATCCTTCTTCCGATTTCCCGTCACAGACCTCATTCGATGCCTCTTCGAATTCTTCTTCCGATTTCTCTTTCGATTTCGTTTTTAATGCCTGCCGCAGATTTGGTTTAGAGTCTTTTGCTTGTCGAATCAGCCAACTAAATTTTTTTCAAAAAAAATATTTGTTACTATTTCCTAGTTTTTATTTATAAATTGTTATATACAAATATATATCGGCAAAGTTAGGGAAAATGTTCGAAAAATTTCTTAATTGTTCAATTCGCAATGAATTATTCTCAATCTTGAAGCTTGCAGAATGTCTTTACATAACTAATATGCTACAAAACATAACATTTATTAGAAAATTACTCATAAAAAGGGACTATTATTCTTATAATTTTAATTAAAAAAGTTTTTAAGAAATATTTTTCGATTTTTGTTTTTCGCTTAGGTAAAAAATAATTTTTAAGTTGTTTTTTTTTTTGCTGCTGAAACTTAACAAAAACAAGTTAGTTTTAAGATAAGAACTAAAAATTATATATAAGTGTTACGCTGCAATATTAATATAAAAATCGAAAAATAAATTCTTTATATACTTGAAGAGTGAACGAAGCAAAGGCCACATTGGTATTCGGGCAGTATAAAGCGGACAGGCAAAAAACGTTGATCCTTGTGATTGTAAATCACAATAAAAAAATAATAAATAATTGACAGTGTGTTAACATTTTGTTAAATACCACAAACAATACTACCTGGTTTGACTGAGGATCAAACCAGGGTTTAAAGCTTATATTTTAAAACCCTTGCGTGACTAAAACTTAGTTTTAGTATTTGACGTGGGTTAAAACCCATGCGGGACTAACCATAGTTTTAGTTTTTGACGTGGTTTAAATTTGAATACAGTTTCGGTGTCATCATATAAGCAGAACATGATTGACTTAGATTTATTTCAAGATTTGTAAACTTTAAGAAAAGAAGGAATTACAAATCTTGGTAGTATTACATATTTTAAATTACAAATTTTGTAAGTCGATTGGATGTGCATTACAAATCATTGATTTTAACAAGTCAAAATTTCAAAGTTTTGAGTAGTGCCTCTTTTGAAGAGGGGTGCGATATGGTGGTGTAACATCCAAAAAGAATTCAAATTGTAATTTTAAACATATTTTTCGAGACCCCTTCACGAGATTTCAACTTGAAATCTATCGACACTGCCTTAAGCATATTGATTTGCATCGCTTCAGTTTGGGTCCCAGGCCTGAATATTTTTCAAACTTTTATTAAATAGCCAATTGTAGAAACAAAATTGTCGGCCTCGGTTGGTTTAGGAGAATTCTTATATTCGCGAAAATTTAAAAATTCTGTGAAAATGTTTGCAGATATGTAAGATAATTTTACCTTTTACATTTTTCATTGTAGGCAACTCTTAATGGGGATTTTAATGATTATAAAATAAAGCAATGCAAGGATTGATTTAACTTTTGCGTCCAGGCCCGAATATTTTTTTATTTTTATTAAACGTATATGGACTTCTATGCTTAATGATGAAATAAAAAATTGTCGTCTCGATTGGTTTAGGAGATAAAAGTTCGCGAAAGTTTGAAAATTCAGTGCAAATTTTTACGTGTGTGGAAGTTAATGTAACCTTTTACATTATGATTACTTAACCAAAATGTGAATTTTAAAAGCACAAAAATTCGAAATTGAATTATTATAAGAAAATAAGTACATTTTTAGTAGAGTCCGACCGAATATTCGGTTTCGGTTTCGGCCCTTTAAATCAGTTTCGGCTATTCGGCATCAATATGGGCGAAACCGAATATTGGGTCGGACACATTCTTATTCGTGTAAGTTGGGCCTAGCACAAACGGTACAGGTTTCATTTTTTTAAGACTATAATATTAATTTATTTAACTTTAAATTCTAAAAAGTTCCTTAAAGTGGTATTAAAAATGATCTCTTTATTTATTATTTTTAAGTTGAACTTTAATATTCAAAGAATATTTATCGTATATAAACGTTATTTTAATCTGTTTCAATTGTTATGTTTTTGAAAGTTCTTAAAAAAATTTAAAAAAATTAAATTTGGCAAAATATGGCAAATTATGAATGTAAGCAACAAGGTGAATGAAAAATTTAAATTACATTATTTGCATTTGCATGCTAAATAATCATTTTGAGTTTCGTTGCAACTGTTTTCAATTTTGGGATATTAAAATTGTGCCGAAATGAAAAAGCACGTGCTGAAAGTGCCGTCTAGTCTCGAAAGTGCCGAAAAAAGCACAATTGTGCGTAAAATGCCATGCCTGGTAGATAGCACACAAATGTCTTGATTATCTTTTGTTTCTCATTTGCTCTGAGTTCAAATGTTCGATACGCTCATTCATTTGTCTTACAAGATCAATGAAGATGAGAGTAAGTATTTGCAAAGCAAGTGAATGCTTTGAGGCGCATTTCAAACACATTCATGCAGCTCTCTATATGAAATGACTCCATTTTCAAGGTTTTATTTTTATCAAATATTGGTATCTCCATAACTTTTGAAAAAATGGCGACAAAAACAAAGCAAATAAGTCATATTCTTATAAGTGGAAAAGGTTCTATAGGTTCTATAGCCAATTTAAAGCAAATTGAAGCCAATCACGGCTTGCATTAGGCGTGGAATGGCTGCATAGAAGTTATGAACGATAAAAATAAATGTAGGGGAGAGTCGTCCTCGTTGTCTCAAGTACTAGTTGTCACCAGGTGCGGATTTAGATGGTGGATAGGGGGCTGCAGCTCTCGGCCCCAGCAGGTAGGGGCCCCGCAGGCGCTTATGTATGAAGTGCTTATTGTAAAAACATGACTTGCCATATAAAATATATTTCGATGTAATCGACCTTAAAGTTTTAAAAAAATGTACATTTGTAACGAATCATGGTTATGCTTAAAATTTCTATTAAGAATTGGGCCCGAATTCATCTGGTAATGGTCGCAATATTTTTATTGGATGTTGATAATGCAAAGAGACGTAATGAACATGAAATTAGAACTTTAGAAGCAATGTTGCTTATAATGTTTTTACAATATGCCCTTCATATAAATTTTTTGAAAATTTATGTGAAGATCAGACCCAAAAATCCGAAACGTGGCATGAAGCTTCTGCATATAAAACTTCAAAACGTTTTCATGAGAGTTTTCTTGAACCAAATTTTGAATCGTTTCAATGCAAATAACCAATATTTGCAAAAACTAGATGCTGATTTGCAACAGATATGCGAAGTGAATTTTCAGGGTTTGAGACTAGTGCTAAGAACCTGAGTCGATTGTTTGCCAAGACTATTAGATAAAAATAACTAGAAAAAACAGCAACAAAGAGCCCAAAACAATCAATGTAACTGGTGATAGACTGGCTGATAGATTCAAAATCTAAACTTTTTGCTTTAGTTGATAAGCTTGCAATAGAATTGAGAAAAAGAATTGAAGCATATGGACACATAACAAAACTATTTGTATTCTTGTGCAAATTAATGGATATTGAAACCGAAAAATTAGAAGCGGAAGTAAGCTCCTTGTTGAAGTTTCTCTAAATGATATTCAAATGGAATTACTATGAGAATTAAATCACTTAATTCCGCTTATGAAACTTCCATGATACGATAAAAAGGTACACTCAGAAAAAAATTTCATCTTTAAAATCAAAGAACACAAGTTTTATTTTAAAAATCTGAAATTTTTTTGTAGGAAGGAAAACATATTGAACAAAAGTATTTACATTCGTTTGAAGAAATAAAAAATTTCAATTTAAAAGTAAACATTTTTTTGTTTAAAATATTATAACAATTTTTTTTTGAAAACGTCAAACAATAAAGCAACAACAACGATTAGGAAATTTTTAATTCGAACAGCTGACTTTGACATCTAGCTTACTTCCTCTCCAATATGCGCCTACCTTGTTCTTCTACCATGATAAAGTGTAAATAGTATATAATTCAATATTTTATTTAAAATTAATTCAAAATTGTAAACGAAAAGTATAAAAATTAAAATTTCGGTTGCGTACGGTTTCCCCAAAGGTTGCGTTTTTGGACACATACGAAAAAAAAAGAAAGTTAAAAATCGGTCTATCGGGACCATAAAAAAAATCGGGATACCATAAGCCTCCTATTATATTTAAGGCTGTGTGCGAATTGATCTAAATTGAGTGTCTAAAATAAATCATTGAAAGTTTGTCGGTATTGCAGTGCTTTCCTACAATTTGGAAAATTTTTGAGTAGACTATTCGTTATAAAATTGGTAGAGACGCCATATTGTTCCATGTTATTTTTGGGAAAAAAGAGAGAGTTTTTAATTGGGAAAAGTGTAAAAGAACTTATAAAGCAAAATTTTATTATTTTTAATTACACTGGTTTACAGCCAATATGTACTTTGAATGCCACTATTCTTTTCTCATGTAGAATCGGTCGCTAATTCCGAAAAAAACTTTTTTTTTTTCTGTCACTCCGTTTTCGAGATATTGCCCACTGTAGGGTTTTCAACGCAAAAAAAAAGTTGGTTCCACTTAATTGCATATATCTCCAGAACCAACAACAGTAATCAAACAAATGATATATCAAATAAAAGCTTATAAAATTTCTTACAAACAATGCAAACATCATTTTTTGGTCGAGTTGTTAGTTTTGGCGGAATTAATTCAAATTTCAGGGTTTTATTTTTATTTTTCAGAAAAATTTCCAAAAAAGACAAAATAGTTGCAAATTTCGTTAAGAAATCAAAATATTTTGTTACTTTTGATATTTTTTACTAAAAGCCTTTATTTTTCAAAAAAAAATAAGCTATTGTTGAAGAAAATCTATTGAGAAATAAAAAAGTTGTGTTCAATGGAACGAAATAACCCAAATTGTGTGATAATCAATTTATGCATTTGGACTTATTTTATTGCCATAAAAAAAAATGAGAATTAAAGGTTGTTGTAATAAAATCATATATTCTTAATTTTTATTGTTGTTTTAATAATTTACATTATTTAAATTGTATTTAATTATTATTAATAATTTTGATTGTTCCCTTAAATCATTTATATTGTTATTTACATTGTAAATGATTTTTATTTATCATTAAGAAATTAAAAATGATTAGAATTCTTGTTTTGTCGTTTATTTAACTCGGGATCGGTTTCTCTGATGAGAAACCAACAATAGTCGCCCATCATTCCTGTGTTGTCTAACGCCTTGACAGTGTTTTTCATAAGTCCAAGTTTGATGTGCAACGGTGGGAGAATTATGTTTTCCTTTTTGACGAATGGGACGTTTTTGACGTTGTTCTCTCCAACTTTCGACTCAATTCTTTCTGGCCAGTCCTTTTTGTAATAGTGGTGTTCACGTGCTCGACTATCCCACTTGCAGAGAAAACAGTAGTACTTTGTGTAGCCACTCTGTAAACCACAAAGCATACCAACGACTTTGAGATCAGAACATATTTTCCAGTCGTGTTGTTCATATTTAATACATGTCAATAGCTTCGCCATTGTTTCGTACGTTTCCTTTGTGTTGACTGCATGTGCGATCGGAATCAATGGCTTTTTGTTTCCTATATGAAGTAATACCGCCTTCAAGCTCATTTTGCTGCCATCAATAAAAAACGCCACTCTTTGGGAATGTACAGCTGACCAAAGGTATTAAATAAGCCAGGAATGTCTACGCAATAGCAGATATTGTCATTCTTAGTAATGTGTATAGCAAACGGTTTTTCACGATTTCTGTAGTATGTCACCTTAACATCGGGTCTCAAAAAGTTGAATTGTTGCAAACGAGAACCATGCAATTCCGATTTTTCCTTTGACAGTTCCAAATCTCTTATCCAATCATTCAGCTGCGCTTGCGATAAAAGGTGAGTTGTGTTTTCAGATGTAATAGTACTACCACCTGTGGTTCCTTCCGACTCCATTGAATCTACGGATTTTCGATTGTTTTCGCGTGTTGAATCGGGACAAGTAGGATATGGAACATCGTCAGAATGAGATACTGGCAATGAAACATTCGGGACAGTGGCGTATATCACTCGTTTGTGTTTTCCAACACCAGTCACTTTGGCCAGACAAAAATAGCAATCGTTTAGGTGGCAAAACGGTTGTCTCCAGATCATCGGAACATCGAATTTCATGTATCGTTTTTTACCCGAGCTCCATTCAGACAATATTAATTTGCACGATTGACACAAAATACTTGGCGTTCATGATTCACCAATGTTCTCAGCCGCAATACCAAAATAATGAAGATTTGCAGTAAATTCGTAAAATTGACTGGTTTCTTTTCGAAAGTAAGTTCACCGCACACGTAGCAGAAAATATCTGGGATCTGGAATTCTCGCAGTCTTTTACTCATTTTATTTTGAAGTATATCTTATTTTTTTCTTTCGTTACAAATTGTGCGTCCGTTTGTTTGCCACGTTCTCTAGTATAATGCATGAATGTTTTTGCTTTTATACATCTCGAAAGTGCTGCAGATATGGTACAATAAAAGGTAGGTAGGTCCACGACTCAGAGCGAGACCGCCGAAACTGTCAAAAAAACACAAAATTAGTATTCACATGGTATAATAACAGGTAGGCTCTCTTTCTTATAGCCATAAGTTTCGAAATCAGACGTTTTGCTGTGACGGTTTCGACGGTTGCATTCTCAGTCGTGAGCCTACCAAACCCTTGACTTGATTCCTATGAACAATAAAAATGAAAAATAAAAAATTATAGTAAAATAACCCAATTTATTTATATGACAAAAAAATTTGTAAAAAAAACATAACTTGGGTGCTTTCGTTCCATTGAACACAACTTTTTCATTTCTCAATAGATTTTCTTCAACAATAGCTTATTTTTTTTGGAAAAATAAAGGCTCTTAGTAAAAAATATCAAAAGTAACAAAATATTTTTATTTCTTAACGAAATTTGCAACTATTTTGTCTTTTTTTGGAAATTTTTCTGAAAAATAAAAAAAATCCCCGAAATTTGAATTTATTCCGCCAAAACTTACAGCTCGACCAAAAAATGGTGTCTGCATTGTTTGTAAGAAATTTATTAGCTTTTATTTGATATATCATTTGTTTGATTACTGGGCAATATCTCGAAAACGGAGTGACAGAAAAAAAAAAATTTTTTTTTCGGAATTAGCGACCGATTTTACATGAGAAAAGAATAGTGGCATTCAAAGTACATATTGGCAGTAAGCCAGTGAAATCAAACGAAATATCGCCAAATTTTGTATCTTTTGTTTTAGCGAAGCTATAAGCGTCCAAAGTTAAAGTGACTGTTTTTTATGTAAAAAAACACAAAATCCACAGTTTATTTCTAAATTTTAACTTTGGACGATTATAGCTACGCTAAAACAAAAGATACAAAATTTGGCGATATTTCGTTTGATTATCTCTTAATTATAGCTCCGCTACAACACATAAGACAATAAAAGTTGATATACCGTTGGAACGTTTCATATTTTCTCTAAAATACAAAATTTAATTTTTTATCTTATGGTGTGTTGTTTAAATTCTGGATTAATAAAACTAGACAAGTATAAAAAGTGTAAAACACCCTGTATCTTGAAAATCCTACCACAACAGTAAAAATTGAGTACAGATTTGGAATCAGCGTTGAAAGGTCATATAGAAATTATTTTGGGTTTTCCGGATCCTACTTTTTTAGACTAGTATTATTGATTCAAGCATGTCTGAATTTTAGAGCACTGCTTTTATTTTGACCGCAGCTGTTAGTCTAATATCTAAATGGTATGCTTGTGGCATACAACGCATCTCCGAGGCTTATTCTTTAGTTGATATCAATGACGTTGATATCAAGTTTGTTTACTTGAGCAAACCGGCCGGTCTTTCCTATTCATCTATATCTGAGTCCACTTTTGGATCCGCCACTTATAAGTTTCTTTCGATTTAAACTGTAACTGTGATATTGGCTTGTGCTTGTTTATTTTAGCCACAAGACATTGCAACTTCCATGAATTCACTTTCGAATTGCTGATAGCGTTTACCCACAATGAACAACACCATATCCTACTGCGAATGTCAACGCGATAATTTGCGACCCCATTGAAGTGTAAATTGACTCCACCCATATTGATATTATAGTTATATTAATTTCAGTTATGACGACGTACTTCTTTCTCATACGATTATATCGGAGAGCAGACTTTATTGGCGTGGCGACCGTGGCATGCAGGTTAAGTGTGTGGCTTGGCATGCTCGGAGCCCGGGTTCGATCCCCAGCCGCGGCGAAAAAGTTTTTTCAATAAAAAATTTTTTCTGATCGGTCACCACCTCTCTGCAGACAATGGCAAACCTCAGAGAGTAAATAATGCCATGTAAAGCTTCTTGAGAACATGAACTTTAGCCGTTCGGAGTCGGCATAAAACATGTAGGTCCAGTTCTCGGTCAATTGTGTGCAAACATTTAATAACACACACAACACAATTGATCACAAAAAGCTCGGTCAAAGTCCTTTCAAGGGCTAAAATGGCCAATTTGTTTTGTTTTTTAGACTTTATTGGCACAATGGGATCGTAGTTACTTGCAATTGTTTCTTGGGTGGTGTTGTAACAACGCACGAAGTTGAGTTCAATCCTCTTGTCAAAAATGTTATCCACTTCCCCACGTTTTGCTGGGTTTGTCAACGCAGCGCCTTATACCCGATTTGAACTTTGCCGATTGCAACCAAACGTTTGTACCAGTTGCATAAAATTTTCTCTCATTTAGCAAACAGAGCAATTGGTAGCAGTGTATCTTTCTGGATGGTCAACGTTGTGAAGAAGTCTCAAAACAACATATGCGCCAAGTCCAATGCCCATGTTGTAAGCTTCAACTGTGCCAGTCTACGGTATAAAGAAAAACATGTACCCATCGCTTGAGCACCCGTATTTGAATCTTAAATGGATTGATTTTTCTATAAACATTTAACATGAATGTTTCCCAAAGTTGGGTACCATTTGTTAGTCAATTGACAATGCGGGCTTAAAAATTCCATTAAATTTATTACATGTGAAAATGTTTAAATAAAGTATACATATTAGGCCAGTGGTCGAAAAATCGACCACCAATATTCCAACAAAAGTAGCACGTAGGTAAATTAACCTGAGATTTCCAAAACCGACTGATTCTCATAATTTAGTCTTATCGCTGTCTGCTAAGGTAATTAGTTTTATTATTCATTTCATTTATTAGATTTTTTTATTTTTTCAAAAATGGTCCAAAAAATGTGTTTTTCTTAAAGGCTTACCTGATTAGGTAAAATGGAAAATTTCTAGATTGTTATTTTTTTCTTAATTTCCATTTAACCAAATTGTGTTTAAGCGGAAAGAGTTCGAAAAAATTTTGAATAATTTTTCCAGAAATAAATTTCAAAGTTAGGGGTCTATAAATCGACCAGCTGACCAAAATGGGTTAACGCCACTACAGTCGGGTTTTCGTTTAGGTATACGAAATGATGATATACAAATTGAGTATGATCATGAATTGATTACTCTTCTTCGCCTCTTAGATTTTTTAAAGCATTTGACACGGTCGATCATCGTATTCTTTCTTCAAATTGTGCTGTTAAACTTGTGTTGTGTTATCTTACTGATAGATTTCAAAGAACAAAAGTTGGGTCTCTTTATTCAGAATATAGGCCCGCTAAGTCTGGAGTACCACAAGGTTCCGTTCTTGGCCCTTTATTATTCAGTATGTTCATTAATGATATTTTCTGATGATATTCAACTCTATCTCTCTAGACGTGTTGGTCTCATTGATGATTTGAGTTACAGGATGAATGAAGATTTAGAAATAATTTATCAATGGGCGATCAAAAATTGTCTAACTCTTTTTCCAATTTAATCTTATGTTTTACCGATTCTTAAAAAGAACATTTATCTTCAGGACATTCCTGCAATCTTTATTGGTAAAAGTAAACTAAGATTTGTAATTAAAGTCGGTAATCTTGGGTTTGTGCTTAAGTCTTCACTATCATGTGTTGACCATATAAATAGTGTAGTTTGTAAAACTTGTTGTACCTGCTTAATTAAAGATTATCTGCCTCTTTTACACCTACTGAAACCAAAAAAAGGTTAATGATTCAGGTGATTGGTCCTACTATTAACTACTTTGTAACTGTTTATAGTAAACATGACTCCCAATCGCTTCATAAAATACAGCATGCTTTCAATAACGCATCGCGGTACATGTATTGTTTACTTAAGTTTGATCACATTTCGTCTTGGAGTAAAAGCATCCTTGGATGTGGCATTTTTTCCTATATGAATGCAAGAAATTGTATTCTGTTACACAACATCATTCATTCAAAAAATCCAAGGTATCTTTATGAAAAGCTGCAATTTAGCCTATCTAATAGAAGCCGAAATTTAATAATACCTAAATTTTTCTATTTAAATCCAACTAGACTCTTCTTTATTAACGCCATTAGATTATGGAATTCTTTACCCAATAACTTAAAATGTATTGATAGGAAAAGGAACTTTAAACTTTTAATATTAAAGCATTTTTCTGATTCTAACTTTTAAAGAATTTATTGTTTGATATAAAAACAACCAAACATCTATTACCTGTTTGGCATTTGTTTTTGACAGATTATATGATGTAACTAGTCAAGGAACAAAATATATATTTTTATTTTTTTAATATTAATTTTAGTTTTAAGGGGACGTGACACCTTCAAAAAAAGTTTATTTTAATGTTTTAAAATGCCTTTAAGTTGAGTTATAAATAAGATATCGTTTTGAAAAATTAAATATATATTTTTTAGTAAAAAACATATACAAAAAAAATTTTTAGATTTTTTTATTTACATATATGGCTACTGGAATTATTTTAAAAAACATCAAAAACCCATGGCGGGCGTGATTACAACTCTCTGGGACATTGGAAAAAAAAACAAAGGACAGGGTTTTTATCAGCATCAAAACCGCCAGAGAATGAACTAGAAGAAACAATTTTGGTTGAAAAATAGCAAAATGGCGGCGTTTTTTCGAAAATTGTCAATTTTTTTGAACAAAATCGGCCAAAAACTCAAAAAATATAAAACCCATTTTCATTCCATGCATCGACAAGTGTTAAATAACATACTTAAATTTCAGTACGATCGGTCGAATAGTTTTTGTGTTATCACGCCCGCCAAGATTTTTTTAATGATTTTTAAAAAAATTCCTGTAGCAATATCTGTGATTAAAATAATAAAAAAAAATGTTTTTTGCGTAATTTTTTTGCAAAAATATATATATTTAATTTTTCAAAATGATATCTTATTTTTTATTCAACTTTTAAAACATTTAAAACATTAAAATAAAATAATGTTTGAATGTGTCACGTCCCCTTAAGACAGCATGCATCTTTTTCCTTTTTACTTTGTTGTACTATAAAAGAAACTATTTTTATCGTACTAAGTTTTTATTGAAATACATTGAAATTTAGATCTTTCGTCAAGCTGTCAGCTGACGAAGTGTTGCTTACTGCTTTTAAAACTTTGCTAAAATACTCTTAACATTCGTTTGTGAATAAACAGTATTTTAAGTGAAAATTTGTGTTTTAACAGTTTTTAACGAGTGCATAAGAAATTTAATGAATACGGGTGTAAAAAACTACAAAGTGGTAAGAAGTGTGTTGCGTCTTGTGGGATTATTCGATCAGGCACATAAACCTGCTCGAGTTCTTATTGATTAATTATTCAATAATCAACCAAGCACTTGAACTTGTTCGACTAAAGAATAATAATTTTGTTTATTTATTAATTGGTTAACTAGGTACTTGAACATATTCAATCCGCTTGATTGATTGGTAAACTAGGCACTTGAACCTGTTCAACCCGCATGGAAATAATAACAACCGCTTCAAAGTGTTGCTTTTGAATATCACCGAGTATAATGACTACTACTTTATTTATAAAGTTTCTTTCTTATTGTACAAAATTATTTCCCAATATTGTTGTTTTGTATTAGTTTATAATTCTTAAAAAACATATTTTTCTAGAATTATATTTAGAGCTTGATGCCAAATACTTTGTGAAGCCTAACAGGTTGCTACAACAACAGTGTTCTTTGCAGAACAAACCGAGCGGACTAGACCATGGTTTCATCCATTGTTATTAGACCATTGTTATTTTGTTTTCTTGAATATTCTAGTAAGTAAGTAGTATGTCAGATACCAGTCCATGTACAGGGATTTTCAATCCTTCTATGGTTTAATAAATGTAAAACTTACGTATTTTACAATTCATACTGGATTAAATAAAATAAATAAAAAAATAGAATTGTATATTTAATTATGTTAGACTAATAAATAATATAAATGTATATTTGTATTAAGGTAAAATTAGTCTATCATTGATTTTGGGCATGTTTTCTTAAACCAAATTTTGTCAACCTGTTCTTTAAATAACTGGTGACCGTAGCATGCAGGTTAAGTGTGTGGCTTAGCATGCTCGGAGCCCGAGTTCGATCCACAGTCGCTGCGAAAAGTTGTTTTTTTTTTTTTTTTTTTTTTTTTTGGATTCGCCAAGAGAGTGTGAAATCTCATGAATACGTATATCCCGTACTATACGCATGCACGACTTACATTCTACAACAGGCCGGATTAACCGGAAAGATAGAATGCACCTACGTACTAAAACACACAACCAGTTGGCGAAGTATGAATTTCCACTAAGCACATTAATTGGCTTTTCAGCGGAACTTAAAAATTTTATACAGAAACATGAATTTATTAAGAATTTATGAATTTGAAAAAGTAAACAACATCAAATAAGTAGTAAACTTTACATAAAACTCTAAAACAAAGAGACCAAAGTAACTATAAATAATATGAATATTAGTAAGTTTGCGGCAACTATCCAACCCAAGATCCTACGTGGAAAAGAGAGTAAACTCTTAAACACCAAACCAATTCCAAATAAAACGGAGATATATACGTGTAAATATGTACAAACATATATGTATATATATACACGGGTCACTATGTAATTTTGGAACACCGTGCTAATGTTATTAGTTGGATATGTATTTGGGCCAACGCAGGCATAAACTTGCATGGAAAAGAGATAAACTCTTGCGCACCAAACTAAGTAACTAATAAGTCAACTGAATAAGAAAAATTTTAAAATTTTTTGATTAAAAACAAACAAGTTAAAGCATACATATCGTATTCGATGGTGTTTACTTCATCAAACGCAATATTATAAAGGAAAAACAACTGAAACGGTCTCGAATATATGGAATAACTTCAGGGAACATTTTAACAGAATATAACAATATTATTAACCGAGTTAATGTTTGAAACAAAATTCTAAAATGTATCAATTATTTAAATGTAAAATCATTTTCCGTTTCAAGGCATACACCGAATCACAAAAGTTAATTAAGTTGTAGCTATTGTTGAAATCACTACACATACATCGTAAAGGGTCATGAAGGGCAAAATTTGAAGTGCACTGGCTCAACTTAAAAAGCACAAAATGTCTAGATCCTCTTCTTGGAATGTTAAAGTTAAGAGATGAGAGAATATATTGGGAGTCAATTTCACCACAAAGTAATTTATATAGGAAGGTGACATTAAGCACCATCCTTCTGCTTCTCAGGGAAGGTAGTAAAATTTGCTTAAGGCGGGTTTCATACCAAGGAAGAATAATATCTGGGTTCCAACGATGATGACGTAAAGCAAAAAGTAAAAACTGTTTTTGAACCGATTCTATTGCATCAATGTGGACGTGATATTGAGGGTTCCATACTACGGAAGCATATTCAAGAATAGGTCTTACGAGAGATATATATAGTAATTTAGTTGTGAAGGCATCATTGAATTCTTTCGCCCATCTTTTAATGAAACCAAGAACACCTCTAGCCTTATTTACAGCCAAATTTATGTGGAGATTGAAGCGAAGTTTTGGATCCATAATTACACCAAGATCAACAAAACTATGTAGGTGCAATTTCTAAGTGGATGTTATTTATTGTGTAATTTGTGCTATGAGCACAGGGTCACGTGAGAAGGTCATTGATTTGCATTTTTTTAAGTTAAGGTTTAATAGGTCGAAGTTACACCAATCCACTAGTCTGCTTAACAGATTGTAAAAGGTGTTGTTCGTCGAGTGACTTGTAGGTAAGAAAAAGTTTTACATCGTCTGCATACATTAAGACGGCACAGTGCTTAATTGCCGAGGGAAGGTCATTAATAAATAGTAAGAATAATGACTTAACCAAGATGACTTCCTTGCGGAACACCAGATGTAACCATAATATTTTGTGATAGAGAATTTTTATATAAAACTTTTTGAAAACGTCGCGATAAATAAGATTCTATCCAATTTAGCAATTTTACAGGAAACCCAATTAGCTTAAGTTTATTCAATAGAAGATTATGATTGACGCTGTCAAAAGCTTTGCTAAAGTCCGTATAAATAACGTCAGTCTGTTTTCCCAAAGTGAAACCTTTTATTACACGAGTTGTAAACTCCAAAAGGTTTGTTGAAGTTGATTTACCCTTTAAAAACCATGCTGAGTGACAGAAATGGAAGATGAAACGAAGTGGGTTAGTTGTTCAGTTATGATTTTCTCAAATAATTTTGGGATTGCGCTTAATTTGGCGATGCCTCGGTAGTTAGTGACATCAATTTTGGAGCCAGATTTATGAAGGGGTATAATATATGAATCTTTCCATATAATGGGAAAATGTCCACTTTGCAGGGATATATTGAATATGTTTGATAGAGGAGCACACAGGTTGCTAGCACATTCCTTTAGAATGCAACTCGGAATTTCATCAGGGCCAGTCGAAAAAGAGCATTTAACTTGACGAAGGTTATGCATAACAATAATTGAGTCTATTACTGGAGTTTCAAAAGAGGTAACTGGAGGTAAATAAGGATGCTCAGAACACATATTAAATGGTATGTTGGAGTAAGTTGATTTGAAGAAGCTTGCAAACATGTTAGAAATAACATTGTCACACGACGATTCCTCTTGATTGAATCTCATAAGGGGTGGAAAGTTGGAAGCCTTACGTTTTGAATTAACAAAAGTATAGAAGAGTTTCGGATTGTCATTAAATTGAGATTTGATGTTGGCTATATAAGCTGTATAACACTGTTTATTTAATAGCTGGTATCTGCAACGACAAGATGAATAACAAGCAAAGTCAATATTAGAACCAGATTTTTTATATATTTTAAATAATCGATTTTTTAAATTTTTTAGTGACTTTAAGTTCACTTGTTAGCCAGGGTGGACTTAAGGGTTTAGAATTAATTTGCTTTGTTGGGACGCACAATAAGAAGCACCTTTGCAAAGTATCATTAAAAAATGTACCGAGGTTTCGACGTCATAATATGAATACGGTGGTTTAATAGATAGAATCGGTGACCAGTCAGTCTGCGAGAGTAAGGTGTTGAGTTTAACATAGTCTGTACTTTTGAAATTATATATTTTTGTATTTCGCTTATCAGGTGTAAGTTTATTTTCATTTTCATGAGCAAGTAAAACTGTTATTTCAAGAGTTGGATGATGTTCATCTTCCGGAAATGATACAGGGTTTGAGCGATTGAGATATACAGTTGTGCATCTATCTACAAACACATGGTCCAGCGTTCTATGGTTTTTATTAAAAGTATTATTGACTTGTTGAAGACACAGGTCAGATAACTTATCTAAAAAATCATTTATCCAATTACTAGTGGAAACAGGTGTAAGAAATGAAGAGTCATCTGTCGAATTCCAAGACACAAAGGGTAGGTTAAAATCGCCCAACACAATAAGAACATCATTATTTTTTAACATATTATGAACTTGCTCGATGGCGTTTATATGTCTTAAGTAAATTGATATGTCGCAATTTGGAGGAATGTAAGAACAGGTAAGATAAGCAATGCAATTATTTAATTTAACTGAAACACAAATAAACTCCAGATTCAAACGAGATATGAACAGCTATCAGAACACCACCACCGATCTTATTATAACGGTCTTTACGGAAAATTTGATAATTTTTACACATTATTTAGAATATTAGAGCGAAGCCAAGTCTCCGTGAAAATTATAATGTTATATTCGAAATTAAAACTGTTAATGAACATTGCAGAAAGTTTGGAATTAAGACCTCTTACGTTTTGATACACAAGTTCTAATTTAGACTTGCGATTTGTTAATCGTTTTTTGGATGAGATAGCGGGCTATTTCGCGGGCGAGGCAAGTGAACTACATTTACTAATCGCGGATTATTTTTGAATTCGAATTCGCGTTCGATTGTATTTCGTGGCCAGAAACTTACATCAACAATAGTATTAAATAAATTTTCTGGAACTGTCAATCTAAAGGAAGTAGTCGGACGTGCGTTTACATATTTGAATTTATGAATAGAAATAGAAAGAGTCGCTGAACATTTCAACTTTGATTTAATGAAAAAATCTATATCATTATCTGTTGTATCAGATGCTAAGCGCGAAACAAAGATTGATTTAGTTGAAGGAATAGCAATCAAAGGTTTAGGAACAGGTTTTCAATAAACAAATTTTTCCGATCGGTCACCACCTCTCTGCAGACAATGGCAAACCTCAGAGAGTAAATAATGCCATGTAAAGCTTCTTGAGAACATGAACTTTAGCCGTTTGGAGTTGGCATAAAACATGTAGGTCCAGTTCTCGGGAAATTATATGCAATTTTTTAACAACACACACAACACAATTGATCATAAGAAGCTCGGTCAAAGTCCTTTCAAGGGCTGAAATGGCCAATTTGTTTATTGTTTTTTTTATTTAAATATTTTAAAAAATGTAAAAATCGTAAAAACTTATTTTAATGATTAATTTTAATTTTACAATTATATTTTTCATTATTACTATCTTACTACACTCTTCTCATTTCAGTATTAAAAAAGTAAAAAAAAATTGTAAGTAGTGACCACTGTTGCAATACAGTGACCACAATACTGACCACATTTTTAATAAAAAAATATAAATTAATAGTAAATAGAAAGTTATTGTTTTGTTGGCAGTCTATAGTTGATCGATTGCATTCATAAAATATCGTGTTGTCAGAATTATCCTCGTGATTAAGTTTTTGAAGTGAATAATTATGGAATCTTCTGCAATGTCCACCGATTCCTCAGTTTTGGAAATGGACATTTCATTTAATATCTCAGAGTCAAGTTATTTGCCATATCAAAACATCAGGTGATTTTGCCAATTAATCGCTATGTTTTAATGTACTATTCTGTTTAAGTGAACGTGAGAGAGAACACTTTTCTTATTCAATTTTTACCAAACAAGTCGCAAAAAAAATAATTGAAATATGGGCCAAACTTAATGTTAAAATTATTAGTTCAAAAAGTGTCGCAAAAAACTTAATTAACTACTTAACTTACAACAACGCCTTGAAGCTGTGGGTTGATTACGAATCATCTACAACAGTTCATGACTGATCAACACTCAAATAGAAAGCATACGATTCTCGAATTCATGACAGATGTTGCAGATCAAAAATCAACACAGCCACCAACTACTCATGATCCAACATTTAACATTGACGTACCGAATATGGATGTTGACTCTAAATTTACAGTTGAAATAACAACAGTCACACGCCATGTCACATTGAAGAGGCGACCGTATAGCAAAAAGTATGACGCTTTCAATTTTACCATGATGTGTGATAGACTTAGCGAATCAGATAGAGTCGCATCTTGTTTGGCTACAGCTCTTTTTAAAGACATCGGCTTCAGAGCCAAAGTAACCCGGAAGAAAAATAAATGTAGAGATTCAGTTTGTCGGAAAAAATTAGGCCTTGTCGAGAGTAGCAAAAAAAAATTCACTTAGTAGTTGTTCAAGAGCCAAACACAAAATTGTTGGGACACTCAAATCTTGAATCTGTGGACTCTTGTTCAGAGCCAAAACAAATTCTCGAGTTCTTTCATACAAAAACTGTATGAATCTCTTGACGATTTGTGATTGGGAAGTAAGCAATATTGGCTCCGTAAACGGCATTTTACGTGGGTTCGAAATTGCTCTAAAAAACCATTACATTGGTTTGTTTGGTTGCTGCATTTTAATGAACTAACGTTTCGACACTTGGTTGCTGCATTGGAAAAGTCGACTACAAGCGGACCCAGAACTGCTATTTGATGATAGAGAACCGGTTCGCGAAAGAGCAATCAAGAATTAATTTTGAATCATCGAGATAAGCTTTATGATCCAACAATATTAAGGACTTATTAAAGGCATAGCATTAATTTTATATACAAAGACTATATTGATTTGATAAACCTAGATGATCACAGCATTTTATCCGGACCTCCATTCACCGCAAACATTCCTAATGAGCACATGCTAAGTTATCTAGAGTTTGAAGATCCGCCGCTGCCCGACCCAAAAATTCGAAATGTTTCGCGACCCGTAATTGAAAAAAAAGAGACGACGTTATGGCAGTAGCTACGAAAAGCCGAACTAAAATACTCCGCATTGAGTGCAAACAAGACTTAAAGCTCTAAAATTTTACTTTTTGTACTGTTTAAATATAATAGTTTTTTGTAAATTTAAATTGTTTTATTTTTAACAATATTTAAATATCAGGTTGGCAAAATATCTTAATATATAAAAGGCAAGCGTCCTGCTCCGTGCTCTATATCGTAAAACATGTTCAGCCTGGACCATGACCAGTTGTAAAAAAATTCATTTGAAATGTTTGTACTTACTAAACTTTTTGCTCTATATCGTAAAACCTGTTCAGCCTGGACCAGAACCTGTTGTAAAATTATCTATTTGAAGTCTTTGTACGTACTGTACTTTTTAATACCTATTCATCTTGGACAGAACCTGTTCTAAAATTATCCATTTGAAATCTTTGTACTTACTATACTTTTTAGAACCTGTTCAGTCTGGACCAGCACCTTTTCTTAAATTATGTATTGGAAATCTTTATACTTAAAGACTATCGTCATTTTTCTCAACTACTATACATCAAACATCATTTCTTGCTATTACAGTGCTTCTTAATTAACAGAACCAGAACCTATTCGGTCTGCATAAACAGCAATTAATACTTTCAGTGACGTTGGTGTCAATTGGAATTGCTAGAATTAAATCACAATGTTCGGTCTTCTGATCCAAGTTTTAGCGATGACTACTCAAGTTAGGAAATGGAGATGAAGATATCATAGAAATTCCCGATCATTTTGTTTGTAAAGGTTCGCTTATTAACCCTTTCAATGGCTTGCCTAGAATAGTCGTGGACAATTTTTGTGAACTTATATTCCCATCATTTAAGCAATAAAAAGATTAAAAAACATCCCTCTGATTTTTACATGAGCTGCTTTGCTTTTGGCAGGCTGTCTAATATAATGGACAAAACCATGATAACGTTGTATTATAATTTTTAAGTTCAACTAAAACAATCGGAGACAAATGCAAATGCGTTATTTATGCAATTGTTATTATAAAAAAAAAAATTGTACTTTGCACACCAATCACAATTCTCACTTTATTTGCAAAATTTATTAACACGCAATATAAAAAAATTTAAGGCTGTTGGGCATAAAATCGAAAATCTAACTAAGTTAAACGTTATATATCTCACTAAAATTATTTTTGTCATGTTGGCACAACTTATTTCATAGTACCAACCTATTTGATTTTAGAAAAGACGTTGGAAAAGAAAAAAAAAATTTTTCTGAAGTGTCCAATATAATGGACAAATCCATTGAAAGGGTTAAATAGATTTCTGGCGATACTTTGAGTCCGAATAACATCAACCGTTAATACAAAATTGCTATCCTGTGCACAAAAAATTCCGATGTGAACGAAGTCAACGAGCAAGTTCTAAATATTTAAGTTGGTGAAACAGTGAGAGATCTGAGCACGGATTAAATTGAAGACAGTGATGATAACGGTAAACAAAATTACTCTGCCGAGTTTTTGAATGAATTTTATCCTTCAGGAATGCCACTGCATAAGTTAAACCTCGAAATTGGAAGAATTATAATACTTCTTCGAAATTTCAATAACAAAAGAGATATCTGTAATGGAAGGTGGTTAGTTTTGAAAAACCTAAAAACTTAATTAATCATCGCACAGGTATTGACAGGCGCACTGGCGAACATGAAATATTTTTCATACCTACAATTGATTTGGCCCCGACAAACACAGATTTGCCTTTCACTCTCCGGAGGCGACAATTTCCAGTTAAACTGACATTTTCAATGAAAAAAACAAAAAAAAACAAATTGGCCATTTCAGCCTTGAAAGGACTTTGACCGAGCTTCTTATGATCAATTGTGTTGTGTGTGTTATTAAATGTTTGCACAGAATTGACCGAGAACTGGACCTACATGTTTTATGCCGACTCCGAACGGCTAAAGTTCATGTTCTCAAGAAGCTTTACATGGCATTATTTACTCTCTGAGGTTTGCCATTGTCTGCAGAGAGGTGGTGACCGATCAGAAAAATTTTTATTGAAAAAACTTTTCGCCGCGGCTGGGGATCGAACCCGGGCTCCGAGCATGCTAAGCCACACACTTAACCTGCATGCCACGGTCACCACATTTTCAATGACCATAAATAAATTTCAAGGCTAAATATTGCAAATGGTAGGAGTTTTTTTTTCTAAAAGAACTGGTATTTAGTCATGCGCAGTTTTAGCGGGCTGATGATGTAAAACTAAGCATTATAGATGGCAAGGGACAAGGTTAAAAATTCTAAGAATTTTTTTGCTAGAAATGTTGTATATAAAGAAGTTTTATCAAAATAATTTAATAAATGTTTTAAAATAAAAACCTTTGTATATAAATCCAATAAATTTTTTGTCGCATTTTGTACTCTAAATGGTTCCTTCCCGTCGACTTTTACACTAGTTTTTAAAATAAATTCAGATTCGGAGAGCTAGCAAAATTTCCTTTGCAACATGCCCAAAATTATTTATAAACGCTGCTTTTTTTAAATTTTCAATATTATTTTATATAAAACTTATTTATTTTTCAATTCCATAACCAAATTTTTACCTCAATTTGCGCGATATTTTGATTGATTTTAGACCTATGATTTCTTGGTGAAATTTTTTTTAGAATTCATCACAGATTACGTTTCTGCTATACGCTTGGACGATAAAAAATTTGATCCGGCCTAATGTGTATATAAAATTATTGATTGAATTTAAGCATGACAACAAAATGCAAAATTGACAAAAGTGGTTAAGCTGCCCTTGAAATATTGTTCAAGAATATTGTTCTTGAAATATTCCCTTCAAGAATTGTATTTCAAAATAGCCACACTAACAAATTCTTATTATTGTTGTTCGGAACTGAACATTCTCCGCCCCGTTGAACTATGAGTCAACAGCTGGACTATAAACCTCAATCGTGAAATCCCCGAATCTCTTTTATGGCTTGTATCAGGTGCAATGACGTGAATTCTTGGCGTGGGTTGTGGTGGTACACAATTGATGCTGCGAGATCTTCTGATGCGTTTCCAGGTAAAGAACGTAATAAGGCAGTCGAACAGAAAGAGACAAATAAATTATCGTGTAGGGATGAATATCATGTGGACGAATTTCATTAGGAAGATACACGTCGGGGTCACCAGAATGTTGCGTCTTGTGGGCTCAACTGCAATTCCTTTGTCAATCTCTGTTGTAGCAATGGTGACGTCCTTGCTGGGCAATACTGCTAATTTTTGTTTTCTTTTTTCCAGGTCGTTCGGAATTTGCAGTTGAGCTAAAAGACGTGGAGGCCACAAGTCCTGTCTCCCATGCAAGAAAAATGGTCCTTGAAACCATAGTTTACATGCTGCAAGAGCTTTAGCTGTTAATCCTCTTGATAACACGTCTGCTGGATTGTCTCTTCTGTGTCTCGGTCCACAAAAATAATGGTTGATCCTTGATTTTCATATCATCCCTAAGGAGTTGAGAGCTGGAGTTGAGTTGAGAGGCTAACACAGCAGCTATCCGAGTTTTTGCTCACAATAGTCGTACTATTATTCTACCATCCTTAAGAGTTCCTCGAATATATGCTGCAGCATCAAAAGCCCTTTCAGATGCATCAGAGAATAAATGAAGATGAGTTGAGGTTGGTACTTCTCCTTGAAATAAGTGTCTCGAGAATTGAAGGTTGTTTAAGTTTGCCAAATTACCTCGGAATATGAGCCATTTTTCTTCAGTTCTGCCGGTAACGGTTCGTCCCATGATAAATAAAGCTGCCATAACTGTTGAATAAACATCTTCGCCGTGACAATTATCAGTGGTTATAATCTAAGTGGGTCGAATAACTTAGCCAGATCAGAGCTGATGGTGTGCTTTGTCACTACTTTAACTGGGTTCAATTTTACCTTAACGCAAAATTTATCAGTTTTTGGTAGTCACATCAATCCCAGAGTTTTAATTGTATCGTTGTTGAGATAAGTAAAATCTAGATTCACTTCTTGGTCGCATTGTGGTATATACTTAAGAAGCTGCGAATGGTTTGCACACCATTTTCGCAAGTTGAAACTATGCTTCTTTAAAATATGGATAAGTTGTTGTTGACCTTCAATGGTTATAGTCAAAGTGTCAGAACCGCCCAGACCGTCATCTACATAAAAATTATCATGTAAAAGTTGAGCTCCCAATGGATAAGTATTGGTTTTTACAATTACAATCCGCTGTAAATAATTTTGTCGCGAGATACAGTGCCGATCTTGTACCATACGTCGCAGTGCTCAGATGATAATATTTGATTGGACAGCTGGATTCTCTCACCACATAATTAATTGTTATCGTTGATCATCTGGATCTGCTAAAATTTGACGATACATTTTTTTTCGATGTCCGTAGTGAATACAAAGCGTGGTAGCCGAAATCGAAGAAGAATTGAAAAAAAGTTCGCCTTGAATGGTTGGTCCAGAGCACTGATGCACTGAATGGTTGGCTGAGGGACAAAGACAACCCGAAGTTTCGTTTTCGTGCTGTCGGGCTTGAATACACAATGATGTGAAATGAAATAGTTCGGAGTCAATACAGAATCGAGATTCACTTCTTTCATGTGTCCAAGTCCTTCATTATCTTTCATGAATTGAATGTATTCCTTGCGTACGATCTCATTTTTTAGAAGTCGACGTTCGATACTCATAAATCTGTTGTGGACCATTGCTCGTGATTGCCCTAAGGTTGATTTGTTTTCGGTAAAGGGTAGTCTAACGACAAAGCGGCCTTCCTTATTGTTGCGAACGTTTTGAGCAAAGTGAGATTCACATCGCTACTCTGCCGGTGAAAGATATTTCTAACTTGTTTCGACTTCTTCTATTTCCCAAAATTTTTTAATCAGATCATTCGTGACTTCTTCTTCTTGACTGAATATACCACATGTGACAGCGTCGTAGCTTGTTGACCCAACCATTCCTGCTACTATCCAACCAAACACCGTATTCTGCGGTATGGGCAACTTTTCACCGATGTTGATTTGTTTTGGTCGGATCAAGTGATAGTACAGTTCTGCTCCCAGTTGGACATAGATCTTGTCATTTGAAGAATTCAGGATCTGCTAACTGAATGTTTTCCGGGAGTGTTCAGGTTGAAATGTCGATGTTCAGTCTTGGTTGGTATATTCACGTTTACTCGTTGAGTTGATTTATGCGAACTCTTTCCAATGCCTTCGATACAGAGCGATGAAGGTGTCGTTCAAAGAGATAATTTCTTAATTAGTCTTTCAGTTATAATGTTAATCTGACAGCCGGAATCAAGAATTGCTCGAACTTCGCACGACCTTCCATTATTTGCTGAGATTTGAATTTTTGCTGAGATTTGAATTTTTGCTGTGGCTAGTAGGACATATTTGTGTTTGTTAGTTTGGGTTTGAGTCGCAGCTACCGTAAAAGATACAGTGTTGTTATTTGATTGAAATAGACCTTGATGATTTATTGTTGTCGGCTGAATTTTAGCATCTCCCTGTAAGTGCAATAGTGTTTTGTGCTTTGATGAACATTTTGTGCAGCTTCGTGATTTACATGCCTGAGCTGTGTGATTTTCTTTGAAACAATTGACGCACAGCTTATGCTCCTGTGTCCATTTTAGTCGTTCAGCGACAGACATCTTGAGAAACTGTTGGCAATAGTAAATTGGATGGCCACCTTGCTTACAAACCTTGCAACTGTCGTGACTGGATACGGCAGTCGATGTTATCACTCTTTTGTTATTGCATCCTATGGCTTCTAATGCTTGAAAGCGACTCTTTATAAATTTGAGAAATGTGCTTATTTCCTGAAGCTTTCTGGGGTCTTGAAGTGATTGCTCGTAAAGCATATGGGTGTGGTGATCATCGAGATTGGTGATTTCGAGATTATCTGTCTCGACTCCAAGATTCTTGAGAGCGGCTAAGCTTTCATGAATGGTGTCATGAAAGTTTCGAATAGTCTTGGCTTCTGAATTGAGGTTTGTGAGAGCTATCAGTCGTTGTATTATAGCTGATGTGAGCATTCTCTTATTGCTAAAACGATCTTGTACAGCTTCCCATGCAATGTCGTAATTGTCTTCTGTTAAATCTAGATGAGCCTCTACGAATACATTGGTTTTTAGGTACCACGTTTTTTGGAATTAGTTGCTGATGTATCATTCGCGTGAATATGTTTGCGAATGTTTGCCATTTCAAGAAGTTTCCGTCAAACTTCGGTACTGACATTTTTGGTAGATGTACCGATTGATGATTTATTGCATGAGCTTCATTGTTGCCATTCTTATGTGTTGTCAACCATTCTTGTCGCTGTATGATTCTGACTTCGGGTTCTGAGTAGGCCAGTATGTCATATCCCTTTGTAGCCGGATCCTCGAACAGCTTCCATAATTTATAGTGGATCTCTTCAACTTGGCTCCACAGCTTGTTTAATACGATCAGACACTGCAATGGAGCCTCTTGTATTGAATTGCCCGTTAGCATACGTTCTAGTGATGATATCATCGCCTTTTGTCTCCTACACATGGCCTCAAAATTAACTTCGACTGGACAAATTGATGCTGATTTCTCCTGTTGAGTTGTTGATGCGATCGAAGCTGCATCTCTTGTGAATCCTCGTGTGTCTCTTGGGGTTGCCTTTGGAGAAGGTTCGAATTGGGATGCTGTCTTTGACTCCAGGTTTTGTGTCTCGGTTGAAAAGATTTGTTTATACTTATTGGTCACAGTAAGAATGTTATTATTGTAGTCTGCTGTAAAATATTCATGATCTTATGATATGTCGTCTTACGCTCTGCTGAATCCTTTTTGAAATTCCTCACAATTTGCTGAATTTCATTGCCCGCCACCTTTTGTAAGGCGACCAATGATAAAAAGTCTTCCATGATGAATGCTGATGAATCTGAACAAGCATAACAACAAAATGCAAAATTGACAAAAGCGGTTAAGCTGCCCTTGAAATATTGTTCAGCACATTGCACTTAAGAGTTGTATAATTGTATAACAGATAAAAAGCTGCATCTCTTGTGAATCCTCGTGTATCTCTTGGGGTTTCCTTTGGAGAAGGTTCCAATTGGGATGCTGGCTTCGACTCCAGTTTTTGTATCTCGGTTGTAAAGATCTGTTTATACTTATTGGCCACAGTCAGAATGTTATTATAGTAGTCTGTTGTAAAATATTCATGATCTTATGATAGATCCTTCATTGTACGCATCTTCGTGTCATTTTCTTGAAAATGATCCCATACAGAGTTCAGACGCTACAGTCGCTCTTCAAAATAGTTTAATGTCGTCTCACGCTCAGCGGAATCCCTTTTTGAAATTCCTCACAATTTGCTGAATTTCATTGCCCGCCACCTTTTGTAAGGCGACCAATGATGAAAAGTCTTCCATGATGAATGCTGATGAATCTAAACCACCAGAATGATATGTTGAATTGCTTCAAAAATTACGTGAAACAATAATGACAACGTCAGGGTTACCAGAATGTTGCGTCTTGTGGGACCAACTGAAATTCCTTTGTTGTAAGGATTATTCGATTAGGCACATAAACCTGCTCGAGTTCTTATTGATTTATTTTTCAATAATCAACCAAGCACTTTAACTTGTTCGACTAAAGAACAAGTATTTTGTTTATTTATTAATTGGTTAGCTAGGCACTTGAACCTATTCAACCCGCTTGGAAATAATTACAACCGCTTCAAAGTGTTGCTTTTGAATATTACCGAGTATAATGACTGCTTCTTTATTTATAAAGTTTCTTTCTTATTATACAAAATTATTTCCAAATATTGTATAGTAAATTATGTAAGACTA
Organism: Tetanocera ferruginea; assembly: GCA_958299015.1. NCBI lineage: Eukaryota > Metazoa > Arthropoda > Insecta > Diptera > Sciomyzidae > Tetanocera > Tetanocera ferruginea. The sequence continues at coordinate 86,928,379 of OY282643.1, forward strand.
ATAAATAATATAAATGTACATGTGTATATAAGATTATTGATTGAATTTAAGCATAACAACAAAATACAAAATTGACAAAAGCGGTTAAGCTGCCCTTGAAATATTGCTCAGCACATTGCACTTAAGAATTGTATTTCAAAATAGCCACACTGGCCTTGACTCAGACACTGCACGCATATGTCGGCAGAATTGATTTTTAATTTTCCAATTTTTATTTTAAATATCGCCAACGAACAAGACGCCATTGGATAAGATGGTAAAACATATCATAGCGTTGTTGCCAATTTCATTTAGATATTTTAGAAAAAAAATCATTTCAATTCAGTTGAAGCACAGAGCATATAATAGATAGAGGACTCAAATCGCATAAAAATGTGTTACTATAGAAATTGTATGAAGTGGCTCCCACACTCTCATTTACGCTCCCATCGTGCCTGCGTTCAAACGAACGTAACTTCGTGTTTCCATTGCCGCAGCTACCACATATTCGTCAACTTTCAAATGATCGTCAGTTTGTGTATTGTTGTGGCTACTAGTGCTAAGACGCATGCGCTTTGTTGTTGCTAGCACCGTTTATTTTTGTTTTGCCTATGCCCCTTTCAATTTAAATTAAATTAAAAATTAAATTAAATTCAATGCAATTCAATTTAATTCAATTAAATGAAATTAAATAATATAAAATAAAATTAAATAATATAAATAAAATTAAATAAAAAGAAATAAAATGAAATGAAATGAAATGAAATAAAATGAAACAAAATTAAATTAAATGAAATGAAATGAAATGAAATTAAATAAAATGAAATAAAATGAAATAAAATGAAGTAAAATGAAATAAAATAAAATAAACAAAAATAAAAAATAAAATAAAATAAACAAATACACAAAAATAAATAAAACCAAGTAAAATTTATATGGCAGCCATCACGGTAGCTGCGGCAAGGTAAAGGGGCATAGGCAAAACAAAAATAAACGCACTGGTATCCACAACAACACACAAACTGACGATCATTTGAAAGTTGACGAATATGTGGTAGCTGCCGCAATGGAAATATGAAGTTACGTTCGTTTGAACGCATGCACGATGGGAGCGTAAATGAGAGTGTGGGAGCCACTGCATACAATTTTGATACAAACACATTTTTATGCGATTTGAGTCCTCTATCTATTATATGCTTAGTGGTTGAAAATTTTACTTAATTTGCGATCACAAGAAAAAAATGTATTTCGCTTCAATTTACTTTTGAAAAATCGATTTAAATAATACATTTTTGATGTTTTAAGTTAGTGGTTCATTTTTTAGTGCAGTTCTACTTCTTGCAGCACCATTTGCTTCTTGGTCTCTACTTTCGTAATTTTTCTGTTAAAACTTTGCATAAGCCTGACAGTTCTTTCGATTCCCAAATCCGGTGTTGTTCTGTGCTTATCGTAATCATATTGCAGAATTATTACTGGGAAATTTTTTCGATCAACTGTCGAAAGTGTGCGTCCGCACCATGCATAATTATATTCCAAAGATTCCTAAATATTGGCCACGCATTAAAGTTTGAAGTTCGTTCACAAGAAGTTCGTTCAGAATTTGTCGAATATGCAAAATAACAAGATTGTTTATCATGATCACGCTGATCATAAAGAATTTGGTACTTCTATTTCTAGGAAAAACATCACTAAACAAAAATGCAGAATGGTTAAAGATCAAAAATCCGGGCGCTATTACAAGAGAGTGCCTCATGTCAAAAGAAATTTACTCGTTGAAAACATACCTGACAATCTACGATATCAGTACATGTCATCGCCATCTAAATAATAGTTAGCGACGCCAACCTGGCACACAAAACGAAATATTAACAACCCTGTCAAATAATACCATCCCTGACATATATAAACGACAACGAAAGAGAACAAGCAACGATGCGCTTGGTGAACAAAGTCGGCTGTATCCCGGTCATTGGCTGCCATGGCCATCTAAGTAAGCAAGTAATCTCATAACCAACACAAAAAAAGTAGCGTCAGACTCGAGCTGTGCTTCTTATTTATGGGACGTTCTTAGTCAAACTAAACAAGGCCAACTAAACATGGCCAAAATTCATGTGAATGGATTTTAAAAATCTTAATCTTAAAATGGTCGTTATGGGTTCTACTTTAAGAGCGAGTGTGGCATTTTTACTAATTTCAAAATCGCAGCCCAATATGGCGGCCTGAACTCAGAAAAAAAAAAAATCAAGATGACGGAGTAAAAAATTAGCAAAAAAAAAATTATGGCCGAATCGCTTGGTTAAGGGTGTAAATTGTTACTTATGGGCAGACCTCAAAAATTTTTATAGGAAGGTTTTCGAAATCAAACATGGCAGACCTCAAAAATTTTTATAGGAAGGTTTTCGAAATCAAACATGGCTGATCCAATATGACGGCTGAAACTTTAAAAATCGTCGAAAAATTAACAATTCAAGACTTTCACTAGAGGTTTTGGGACTTAACCTGATTATATTTCTTTAATGTTGAGTTTCAATCAAGCATTGCATATACAAGCTTTTACGAATCCCAAATGACGGTTAGAGTTAACCTTTAAAATTAATAAAATTCACTCTTTCTAAATATAAATTTGTTTATCATACACCTAATTAACTTAATTTATTAAACACTTCTTTAATATTGATTTTAAAAGTGTTGCATGGAGCAGTGCAAAAGACAAATTAAAAAAAAGAACAAAACATACAACAAAAAAAAGTAAAGAAATTGCGACTTGTGAGCCTGCGGAATTGGGGTAAATTTTGTGTGACCTTGACATTTTCTTAAAAAATTCATAAAAAATTGTATGTCATTGACCAATAAGTAACCTTTTTTGACCTTTTTCCAATGAGGTGACAGCATTCCGTTGTTTTGTTTTCATGGGCTATTGAATTAATCGAAAAATTATAAAAATTAATTATTGTGAATAATTTATTTTGTTTTGCTTAACCCCTTTAGACCCAAGCCATTTTTTTTAAATACAATCATTACTTGTTCAAAAAACACAAAGAGTAAGAACTAAGTTCTTTTTTAGTACAACATAAATACATACAATAAAATATAAAAAGATAACAACTGGTGAATTAACTTAACTAAAGATACATAATATGTTTAATTAGAATATAAATTTACTCTTTAATTTATTATAATAGTTCATTAAAGAGAATCCAAAAAAATATGATAAGAATTTTAAAAGTTAAGAATTTCAAATAAGTGAGGACAAAAAAAGAAAGACTGAGAATGAGAAAATATAGTAGGAAGAAAAATAAGTTAGAATGGATTGCCTAAAGATACCTCCCGCTGTAACTTCTCTCAGTCCACGTGTCAGAGCATTCCACAGTCTGATGGCATTAATGAAAAACAAACGTGATGAATTTAATGAAGTATGTCTTAGAATTATTAGAACATTACTTATTCTCAATAAGCTTAATTGTAGTTTGTGATATAAGTAAGATGGTGTATTTGAATGAATCAGCTTATGTAGATAAATGCAGTTTTTGGCATCAAGGTAAGATGGTAAGTCGCACACAAGTATGGCCTTTTTATAACTAGATATGTGATCAAATTTACGCAAACCAAATACATAGCGTGTAGCATGATTAAATGCAACTTGTAATTTTAAGAGGGATGAGGAGTCAAGCTTACTAAACACCAATTCTGCATAAGTTTTCACAGGTAGAACCAGCTGTATTAGTAATTTACGTTTAACATTGACAGGAGTTACACAAGCAGACATTCTCAAGTTACGAAGAACATAATACACTTTATGGACTACACTATTATTGTGATCGGTACACGAAGGTGACGAATTTATATAAAAACCCAGATTACGAACTTTCGACACTAATTTGAGCTTGTAAGGCCCAATACACAAGTCAGGGATATCATCAACACAAGTTTTCTGTGTTTGCAGACAGAAAAAAATGTTGCTGATGAACAATGAAAATAAAAGTGGACCAAGAATAGAACCTTGTGGAACGCCACTAAGTACCAATTTATACTGCGAAAACTTATTCCCAACTTTTACTTTTTGCAACCAATTAGACAAATAACTAGACATTAAGTTAACAGCATTTGCACTGAATCCAAATAAAAGCTTGAGTTTTTGACACAAATAATTATGATTTACCTTGTCAAAAGCTTTAGAAAAATCAAGCAATCTTAGTAATACAGCCGTTAAACGGAAAATAAAATACCCGAACGCGTTGGAATTTTCTAATGAAATTTTCAGGCTTTGTTGTTGTTGATCAAATTAAGAAAATTTCAGAATTTTCCGTTTTCCGGCTACAAGGTGGTCGAAAAATCGACCATTGGCCAGGCGTGGATACAAGGGGGGGGTAAAGGGGGTAATTACCCCCCCCAAGAACTTTCAAATACTTTTTTTTAATACTTTATTTGGAGAAAATAATTATGCCCACAGCTTAAGGGTACTTTTATGTATACATAAGCGATTCTGAAGGCGTGTTTTGAAAGAATACTAAAAAAAAATGGTCAGACCAATTGTTAAACTCTAGTTTTTTTATTGATTTCAACAATTATAAAAGCATATATGAAAAAAATTTTGTTTATTTTTGTTTTGTGACGTCATTTGCGTGTAGATGACGTTTTTATAAAGCGATGCGAGAAGAGTATGACCATTTTACTTGTAACCTTGTAACCTTTGCTTGTATGACAAACCAAAATATAATTATATGTAAAGCAAACACTTACGTTAAGGTAGTAACTTCGCTTTTTTTTAAAATGAGCTTGAAAATAAAGTAACACAGATCGTTATGTTCTCAAATTTACAGCCATTTTTTAAACAATCAACTTTAAAGACGCGTTATTTTCTTACAAATAAAAAACTTGAAGTCACTACCTCAGCGTAAGTTTTTGCTTTACAATAATTATATTTTTGCAAAATATTAACAATTAGTTTAAAAATGCCCTTTTTATGAAATAACTGAGCAAGTAACAAGTAATAATTGAGCAATGCAGACAAGAGTTGCCACTTAAAATGTTTTATTCTTCAAAATTTGAAAATATTTTATTCTGAAAACCTGCCAACGAATTTTACCATAAAAAAACAATACGTGCTTGTACTTTCAGTTTTCACTTTATAAATTTTCAAAAAAAAAAATTCAAACAATGTAAAATCCAATAGTTTGTTTTACTTCTATTATTTCATCATCAGTTAAATTATTTCTTAGAAATATTTCAGCTATATTCAGTACTTATGAAAATATTATATACATTTGAAATACTTTTTGATATATATGGTATAAAGGGTGTTTTTTTATGAGGTTTTTTTTCAATATGGATTACTCTATTGTCTGACAGTTGTTTTGAGGGTTTAAAGTGACGTCTCTACTCAGTATTGTTTGGCAAATCATCATGAATAGGTTAACTCCAGAACATCGCTTCCAAATCGTGGACATTTATTTTCAAAAACAGTGTTCAATTAAAAATGTTTATAGAGCACTTCGCAAATTTTATGGTGCACATAATCGTCCGTCTGAGACTACCATAAAGAACGTAATTACCAAATTTCGTTCTACATTCACTCTTTTGGATTCCAAGCCACCGAGAAGAATGAGAAGAGTGCGTACAGAAGAAAATATTGCTGTCGTTGAGGCCAGTGTCGAAGAAAACGTTAATTTATCGATTTGTCTCTGAAAATGAGGAAGGACGACGCGTTACCGTGAATAGAAATCGATACAGAACCATGATCAATGAATTTTTGTTGCCAAATCTTCAAGATATGGATGTTGAAATACGCCCTCAAAGATTTTTGGGTCGCAAAGTGGACATCCAGAATGCCCTTAAAATAGTTGTGGTAGCCATATGCCCAAAATTATATTTAAATGTTAAATGCCAAGAAATTATCTACCAAATAAAAATTTTTTTGGCTATTTCATAATTTGGCATGTGTTTTATTTAAATTTAAAATCAGCAAGCTCTTAAAAAAACACCCTTTATAACAGGGTTGTTTTGAAGTGAATTAATGTTAGGTTAAAGTTGCTTAAATTGTATCAACTGCGCAAATAATTTGTTGCATACAATTATTTTTGTTTGAGTTAATTCTAAATTATTTGGAATTCTGAAATTTTTCAAGCCTACCTTAACTTACTTTTTATATAAATAGGCGCAGGGAAAACAGTTAAGAACCATTTTCTCCCGTGTTTTTCAACCGATTTTGATAATTCTGTTTTTAAATGAATAAGAGTGCGGAGAAGGACTCTTTGGTTGGTTTGTTATAATTGCCATTGTCTGCAGAGAGGTGGTGACCGATCAGAAAACTTTTTTATTGAAAAAACTTTCCGCCACGGCTGGGGATCGAACCCCGAATTTTGGCTGCTTATATCAAATATTTTACTCTACTCTATTTTTCTCCAACAGTTCGAGTTTTTGGCAAAAACATGATAATCAGTTTTTTTTTCTGATAATATTGCTATATCTATTATATTGATCTACCGATTTGTTTTACTATGACTGATTTCAACGAAGAAATACTAGACCTTTCAATTTTTGCACATTCAATAACAATATATTCGACAGATACGAAGATATCGACGTTCAAAGACGAAAAAATTTCACAATTTTACGTGGGCTGCTCTTGTTAGATTTAGAGTTTTTATTTACTTTTCGCTGAGATATTATTCCAGAAAAAGGGAGAAATAAATAAATACGGAAATGTGCGTGTATGTGTCTGGGAAAAATGGTTCTTAAACAATTCAATAATTTCAATTCAAAAAAGTACAATTTATCTATTTGTAAAAAGGCAAAATTTTCTCAAATCGAAAATGTGTGTCTTTGATAATTTACCCCCCCAAGATTTTTTCCAGATCCGCCCCTGCCATTGGCCCAAGGTGTAAACAAAAATTTAAAAATTTTTAAAAAATTATTTTGGCTTCAAATTGAGCATAATTTGTCTTGGTACCGATAGAACATGGGGGCGTGGCACCTTCCATGCAACTCTTATTTTCGATATCGAATAGCTTTGGAATTACATGTTTTACAGGCACAAAATTCGGTATTCAAGCTTAATTTACACGTATTGTTTCAATGGTAATATTTTATAGGCGTTAGACAAGGGGCGTGACACTTTAAACATTCAAATTTTTCAATAAAAATTTCGAAATATAAGTCACACATCAAAGAATTCGAAACGAATATAATATTTATTATACAACTCAAATGTTGAACATCGAATAGCTTAGTAAAAATGTCGCATAACATTGAAACTCAGTATAAAGTTACTTATGGTCATATCTTCTATGGTAAAATATATATACCAGAAAATTGACACAGGCATTAGAAAATGGGATGTGTAGGAGTAATAACGCGCGTAGGGTATCGCTAGTATAAAATAAATAATTTGTTATTTACATTTATTTATTTATTGGACATACTTTTTATGACTTTGATTCTCATATTATGATATTGTCCAAAATATTTTGTGTGCAAATGTAAATTGCATTTTATGCATATAAAGTATATCTTAATGGTATGCTTGTGGCATACAACACATCTCCGAGGCCTATTCTCTAGTTGATTTCAATGACGTGCTCAAGTTTGTTAACCGGCCGGTCTTTCCTATTTATCTATATCTGAGTCCACTTCTGGATTCGCCACTTATAAGTTTCTTTCGATCGCAATTTCCATGCTTTCACTTTCGAATTGCCGATAGCGTTTACCCACAATGACCAACACCATTTCCTACTGCGAATGTCAACGCGATAATTTGTGATCTCATTGAAGTGTAAATCGACTCCACCCATATTGATATTATAGTTATATTCGTTTGAGTTATAACGACGTACTTCTTTTTTGTACGGTTATATCGGAGAGCAGACTTTATTGGCACAATGGAATCGTAGTTACCAGCAATTGTTACTTGGGTGGTGTTGTAACAACGCACGAAGTTGAGTTCATTCCTCTTGGCAAAAATTTTATCCATTTCTCCACGTTTTGCGGGGTTTGTCAACGCAGCGCGAACGTTTGTATCGGTTGCATAAAATTTTCTCTCATTTAGCAAACAGAGCAATTGGTAAGAGGTAAAAAAGTTGTCGAAGAAAACAGTGTATCTTTTCTAGTGGTCAACGTTTTGAAGAAGTCTTAAAACAACATATGCTCCAACTCCAATGCCCATGTTGTAAGCTTCAACTGTGCCAGTCTACGATTTAAAAAAACATGTACCCATTGCTTAGCACCAGTATTTGAATCTAAAATGGATTGGTTTTTCCATAAACATTTTACATGAATGTTTCCCAAAGTTGCGACCATTTGTTAGTCAATTGACAATGCGGGAGTTATGGTTCCTTTTCTGGAGTGGTTAAATGAAAACACGACTTTTCTTTTCTACTTCAAACTTAGAACTGACTTTATTACAATTCATTCTTTAATATAAAACTATTTGCTTCAGAAAAATGTAAATATGTGAAAAGAAAGATATAACTATATAAGTGAAAGAAATACAATTGTAAAAAAAATAGGAAAAATGTAAATATATGTAAAAAAAATACAATGTAACAGAAATGCAATAGGGTTAATGTGTAAAATAAATAATCATAAGTGTTGCCTAATTTATGGTTGCAACATAATACTAAGAATGAGAGTTTTAATAATTTAAGAATGCAAGCTATTTTAATAGTTTCGACATATGAGGAAAATAAAGAAAGAAAGTAATAAAATATGGAACACTTAAATATAACTTATTGACTATGCTGCACTTTAAGTAGTGCAGGGGTTCTTATTATGTTGTTGTTTGTGTTGTTGTTATTGTGGGTGCTCTGACTTAAGCGACGTTTGTGATGTTGTTGTAAATGTTGTTGTTATTGCAGCGGCGTACTGAGCCTCGGTGGTTTGGGTGGTGGTGTTGTTGTTGTTGTTGTTTGAGTGGTTGTCGTAACTCGGGCTTAAAAATGCCATTAAATTTATTACATGTGAAAATGTTTAAATAAAGTATACATATTAGGCCAGTGGTCGAAAAATCGACCACAAATATTCCAACAAAAGTACCACGTAGGTAAATTAACCTGAGATGTCCAAAACCGACTGATTCTCATAATTTAGTCTTATCGCTGTCTGCTTACGTAAATAGTTTTATTATTGATTACATTTATTAGATTTTTTTTATTTTTTCAGAAATGGTCCAAAAAAGTTGTACCTGAGTAGGTAAAATGGAAAATTTGTCAATTGCTATTTTTTCTGAATTTCCATTTAACCAAATTGTGTTTATGCGGGAAGAGTTCGAAAAAATTTTGAATAATTTTTCCAGAAATAAATTTTTAGTGTTAGTTAGTGGTTAGTGGTAAACTTTTAGTTTAAAAAGTTAGTGGTCGAAAAATCGGCCAGCGGACTAAAATGGGTTAATAAGAGTAAATAAGACACTAAGTTTGTCGTTAACAGTACTACAGCAATAACATTCATTAAACGAAATCATGGATATGTCATAGAGCAAAGACGGGTAGTCAATATGTTTGAAATCACGATAAGAGAAAGAGTTAGAAGTAAAATTACGAGACAAATTAACATTTAACGAGCAAAAGATTAAGTCATGATCTGAGAGAAAATAAATCTGATCATACAGTGAAACAAGAGAAGAATCAGAGACAATGAAGTTATCAAGGCAATTCGTATAACGATTGTTTTACAGAATCATTCGATAAGAGATTGATATTGAAGTCTCCACATGGTAGAACAACGTCATGATTGGTAATAAATTTAGTCAATTCACAAAACAATGGATCAACAGGATGAAATTTATTGGGGTTATACACGATAAACAAATTTTGGTGTTACTGTCAGATATAGTTAAATTCAGAAACTCTATTCCATGTCCTCTTGATATACTTATTATCTTGGCTGTCAGATTAAAACCGAAAATATACATGTTTTTTTTATGAATAACGATTAAAGCAACACAAAAAAATGTAAATAATCCAGTAAAAAAGTTACGCAAAACGCGATCGCAAACCACCGTTAACCATTTTTTTTTTTCATAGAAGCAGCAACAAGTATGTAAGCAATGTATCAAAGAATACATACAAACAGAAGTTCAACGGAAAAATGCGCAAACAGTAAACAGCAGTGCAAAAACTTTTTCTGTAGCCAAGCGAGTACAGTGGGTTTAAATGGGTAAATGCTCTGCAACTGAAGCGATTGATTTTTCAAATTTAGCTGTGTAAAAAGGAAACAAAAATTATTTAGAGTCAAAATTTTATAAAAAACATTGATAGAAAACATTTAAAAAGTGAATAGTTTTTTAAGAAAACCCAACTAAGAAACTAATTTCATAAGCACATTAAATTTCAGATAATTTATAAAAATTGTTTTTGTTATATTATAAAGTTTGCCCCAGTTTTTAACTTTTGTTTAGTATTATGTTATAAATCTTCCTTTTTATTCCAAATATTCAGATGTTTTAAGGTGAGAGAAAATCGGAGTATGCCAATAGGAGTAATATATAGGGGAGAGTGGGGTGTTGTGAGACAGGTTTAGTTTTTGGACGATAACTTCTTTAAAAGTCAATATTTTTTTTTGGAAACATTTTTTTTTTAGCTTATTCAATTACCTAACAACCTGCGATGACATTTTTCTTTAAATTCAAAGTTTTAAAAATTTTCTTGAAGCCTGAAAAAAAGATTGGAATTTTGGATTTTAAAAAATTATGGGGTTTTGTGAGACACTACTTTAAACATTACCAAATGGAATTTTTTGTATGATTTCTTTATTGAAATAGGAAAAAAAATAAAATTCAGGGAAGAAAAATTATTCGCGTTAATCTGATTCGGCTAACAGTTAAAATATCCCGTTTTCATTTTGGCACACTGCAGATCGATCACATTTATTGCAACTAATGAAGTTGTTTTCGTCCAAACTCTTTGGCACGTTTGCACTACAAAAGATGTAAAATTAAAAATCTTCTTCATCTAATGAAGCGATTTTTTTTTTGTTCTCGTTTTTTTTCTTCATTTGATCGGCTATTTTTTTCAATGCCACATTCTCGAATGATGTTAATACGATTGTATACATTGGCTTTCGGCCTCGTTTTGATTTTTGGAATGGGGGATCAGACTTCAGAGGACTAACGTTCTCTAGTACACTGCTCAGCTCAGACGCCTTGAAAAACCAATTTAATTTGTAAAATATTGGAAAAACTGGTTTCCTGCCAGTTTTGCCACTTTTCTTGCCTTATGCCAATGCGGAAGAAATTTTGTCTTCAACTTTTCCATATAACGGGTTCCATACACTCTCGATTTATCAAGATTATATGATTTGCAGACAACTCGAAAATAATTATTTTGTATGGCAATTTCTTTGATGGCTGCCACTAGGTGGATGGATGCCACATTTCCTTTTGGCTTTGTCGATACTTTGTATGCATTACGTGGCATGATGGTTATAAAAATAATGAAATAAAAACAAAAATTTACTGTCTTACAACACCCCATATTAACTGTCTCACGACACCCCATATTCGACATTTTCAAATGACCACTGCGCTACCATCACATACAATTTTTTTTGCAAAATCACTTCGGTGGGCTTTAAGGCAATGGAATAGATATCATTTGAGAAATATTTACCTTCACGTTTAATTGGCAAAGTTACTGGAAATTCCACAAAAGCAAACTGTACAAAAAACTTTTAAGAGCGCGATCAAAACTCAAAATTGTTACAGACACTAGGAATACGAGTCAATGCGATGAGTGCACATAATAAGTGAGATCCCATTGAGAAAATATCTTACAGTTGTTATGAGCATTCATAACATTACCACTATTTCAGATATTGACGTGTCTCACAACACCCCACTCTCCCCTAGTATAAAAAACTAATACATATATTTAAAGATTATCTTTATAAGACGTATATTATTTTATTAAATAATATGAAAATGTTTGTATTGATAGGCAAGTTGCATCAAGGCTTGGAATTGAATTATCTTTTGTTGACCCGACTAATCTTATTGAATTTCAATCAGCAATCAAACCTGAAACTAAGGTAAGTGAAAAACTAAAGTTTTATATAATATGCAATCATAACCGTATTCCACCTTGTTGTGAAAGTTAATTTAAGTTGGTGAATCGTTTAATTTCCTTTTTCTTACTCGAGCTTTCTTGAGGATGTTTCAGTATCTTGTATCAACGTGGCTTATGGTAAAACTTGCAAAAAAATAAAAGTGTTGTTAATTTCAATCACGTTTAAGTTCGAAATCAGTGTAATCGTTCCCATAATCTTGCGGATCGGCACAAATCGTTGTTTTCACAAGATATGATCGGCAAAGCACAAATAAGGATCAGAGTAGCAGAGAAATATTGCATAGGAGAGCGGTTATTAGCAAAAGAGTTTTGGTTTTTAGCACAATACACAAAGAGAAAAGTTCGAAAAATGTTGGAAATTTCATCACTTTTCAAAAGAAAAATCTTTTGAAAAAACGCAAAGTTATATTGTCAAGGAAAATAGCTCGTAGTGATAAATTAAACATAAAATGACACTATACACAGGGTCAGTCCGCCGAGATTGATCACAAAATAGCAAATTCGGTCGCTCGACTATTTTAAAAAAATTTTCTTTTTTTACCATAAATTCCGTTGTGTTTCAGCACCTTAGAACTGCTTTAAAAAAATTTTTTTTGTTGTATTTACAAAATGGCGACCATGTTTGTCATGCAACCACGAGCGATTTTCGTATCTTATAGAGTTTGCAGTAATGATCATATCTCAGCTCCTATTAAACATACAGTAATAAATGAAAAACTAAATATTAATTATACCTTAGGCTATTATCTTGCATATCAGAAAAATTAATTGGGATGTTACTTAATTTAAAAAAAAACGTTAAAGTTACCAAAAAAAATCGTAATTTTTGGTAACTTTGAAAAAAAAATTTTAATAGAAAGAAGCTAGTGGCAGACCTATTTTTTTGGTATTAGATACGTCTTAGTAAGAACTTAAAATATAAATTTTTTAAAGTAACTAGATCATAAACTTTTTGAGTTACATCGATTTGAAAAATAAGAAATCTCAAATTTGCCCCAACTTTGGGGTCAAGTATCTCCAATGGGCACGGGTGAAAAAATTTGAAATTTATTCTAAATAAACTACGTATTAAGAGGATTCTGATGATATAAGAATGAAAGTGGTTTTTATGGTTCATTAAAAAGATATAGCATTTTTAAATTCATGCATTTTATTACATGAGGCATGATTATTGAGGTGGGTCAACCCATATGGGTAAAAAAGTTTGCATTTCCGGCCCCTTATATGAAAGCTAATGTTGAGAGGATCTCAGAACAATAACAAATTTTTTTTTGTGAACCCAAAATCTGCCCCAAATGGTCTTTTTTGTATAACTTCACTAGTTTTAGCCCGATCGTGAAAAGAAGTATATCGTTGGATAGGTTTCAATTAGTACAATAGACCGTTTTTATAACAGTTTTTTCTTGGAATATATTTTTGCTCAAATATTTAAGTTTTTCGTTGTATTTCCTCAGCACCCCCAAAATTTAAAATTTTTTTTTTATATAACAAAAGTTCATAAAAAAGCATTAAACTTTTGTTAAGAAACTATTTCATTTCATTCGTAGGGAAAAAAGTTACAGCGAATCAAAATTTTAGTGAAGTTCGTCTTCGTTTTTGGAATTTAGCTTTCGGTTTATCTTCGTTTTGCTTCGTATCCCTTCGAAATGATTTCGTTCAACTTCGGTTTTGTTCGTTAGTATTCGGATCATCATCGTTTGGGTTCGTTTTTCATACCAAATTTCTTTACATTCGGTCCAGTCGTTCAGGCGTTATTGAGCCATATATATTTTAGTACTTTAAGCGCCCTCTATCGAAAGTTTATTATATGAAAGTTTTCTATGCTTGGCGACACTTTCTGCTCCTTAATGCTGAAGAAACAGAAGATACTCACTAACATCGCGATTATTCGTTTGTTTTGTTAAGTTTGTGTTAATTTTAACGAAGCGCATTTTTTATGAATAGCAGATAGTTTGTTTTTAGTATTGAAAATATTTTGTTCGCTTGTGTGTGAGGTTGTGTGCCTTTCCTTTAGTTGCTGCTTTGCTTGTTAGGTTGTTTTTTTTATGTTATAATATGGCTTAACGAATGGAGCGATTTTGACCAAATTGTACGAAGATCCTTCTGACCTAAGAATGCAAGATAGAAAAACGAATTTGGTATGAAAAACGAACCCAATTGAAGATGAACCGAATACTAACGAACAACACCGAAGTTAAACGAATTCATTTCGAAGGGATACGAAGCAAATCGAAGATAAACCGAAGGCTAAATTCCAAAAACGAAGACGAACTTCACTAAAATTTTGATTCGCTGTAACTTTTTTCCCTACGAATGAAATTAAATAGTTTCTTAACAAAAGTTTAATGATTTTTTATGAACTTTTGTTATATTAAAAAAAATTTAAAATTTTGGGGGTGCTGAGGAAATACAACGAAAAATTTAAATATTTGAGCAAAAATCTTTCTATCTTTCTATCTATCTCTTCTATCTCTTGGGCTATCTTTCTCTATCTATCTCTTGGGCTATCTTTCTCTTTTGGGCTATCTTAAAGAAAGCTTATTTTTGTTCGTGTTTTGTCTGTTTTGTTAAATTCTAGTCCTTCTGGTGGCGTTAACGATAATCGTAAAGTCTTGTTAGACATTCTTTGTAAGCAGCGTGAAGGCCTGTCTATTGTTCACTTCAATGCAAGAAGTTTGAACTCAGCCAAATTAGACTATATACGCTTTGTTTTTCAAAACTCTAAGGTCGATGTTATGTGTGTGTCTGAGACCTGGTTTAACCGTGACATTCCCAATAAATATTTTAGTTTAAATAACTATACGTTATTTAGGAACGACAGGACTGATAAAAAGGGCGGTGGGGTCGCGATATATTGTAAATCTTGTCTTAATGTTAAACTTGTTAGTCAGTCTGTTGGGTCTGATGTTGAATATATAAATGTTGAATTGAAAAATAATCTTGGTGCAAAACTGCTAGTTTCACGTGTTTATAATCCTAGCAGATCCTTCAGTCTTGAACCTTTCTTTCGAGACTTGTATCAACGTGTAACTGACTTTGACTGTTTTTCTATTTGTGGTGATTTCAATGTCAACTTGCTAGCTAAGGATAGCGTCTCGGATAATTTGTATGACAAAGTAAAATCAGCTGGTCTGTCCATTATTAATTCTTCAATTCCGACTCGCTTCGCCCCTAATGTTACTCCAAGTCTTCTTGATGTCTTTATTTTGTCTGATGTCTCTCTACTTTTACTTTTCGATCAAATGTCATTTATTTCAGATCATGATCTACTTTTTTGTTCTATTAATTTTAAAACTTGTTGTCAGTCTATTCCAGTTTCTGTTTCTTATCGTGACTACTTGTCTATTGATTACAACCTGTTGTATGATTATTTGTCTCGGATCTGCTGGGATGATTGTTGGTTCTCTCAGTCAGTTGATGATAAATTAAATGTTCTTGTCTCTCATGTAAACTATGTCTTTGAACACTTCGGCCCTGTTCGTTCGTCGATAGTTGTTAACAAGTCCTGTCCGTGGTTTACGTCTCAAGTCAAATCAGCCATTAAGGCTAGAAACTTGGCATATGCAAAATGGAAAAAATGTCGTAATAGTGTGAACTGGGATCATTTCAAGCTATCTCGGAACAAAGCCGTTTCAATTGCCAAGCAAGCCAAGAAAAAATTCTTTTTCCGGAAATTGAATTACTCACTTCCCTCTAAAGTACTCTGGAGAAATATTCGATGCTTAGGTGTTTGCAGTAAAGAGGAACAAAAGTGTGAGGTTGAACCGAATAGCCTAAATAATTTTTTTCTGTCTCTTTCTTCGTCTGGTTTCAATAATAGTCCTCAAATTAATGCTCGTATTGTTCGTAATTGTCCTGTTCTCCTTTCACAATGTTAGTGAAAATGATGTTATTCTGACAATTATGAATATTAAATCATATGCTATTGGTGACGATGGCATTCCTTTAAAATTCATAAAAATTATTCTGCCATATATTATTAAACCACTGACACATGTAATTAACCATTTTTTTACTGTTTCCTGTTTTCCTAATTCCTGGAAACGAGCTACAGTAATTCCAATTGCTAAAGTGACAAATGCATCCGATATGCAAGATTTCAGGCCTATCAGCATTTTAAGCACATTCTCAAAAATTTGTGAATCACTGATGGCAAAACAAATAAATGCATACTTAGACACGCGGAAACTTCTCTCACGTTACCAGTCGGGTTTTCGTGCGGGACACAGTTGTGCAACAGCTATGCTAAAGATACTTGACGACATTCGTATACATTATGACGCAGGAAACATCACACTCCTTTGTCTACTTGACTTCTCTAAAGCTTTTGACAGTGTTAACCACGCTCTGTTAGTTAAAAAACTCAAGGTATTCTTTGGTTTCAATGAAAGTGCTGCTTCTTTAATTTATAATTATCTTGATGGTAGGATGCAAAGAGTGAAAGTTGGCAATACTTTCTCAGACTATTTGTTAATTAAAGCTGGAGTGCCTCAAGGATCTATTCTTGGGCCTCTTCTTTTTAGTTTATTTATTAATGACATCTTTACTGTGTGCAAAAATATGTCGATGCATGCTTATGCAGACGACGTTCAATTATATTTTTCTAATCGAATCGGCCTAATTGAGGACTTGTGTTGTAGAACTAATGAAGACTTAAGCGCAATATATAAATGGGCATCTGAAAATGATCTCTGCCTCAATGTGAATAAATCCTATGTTCTTCCAATTTTCAAGGATAAACTTGACTTTTCCCAAATTCCGGAAATTACTCTTAATGACAGACAGCTCCAAATGGTTGACAAAATAAAAAACTTGGGCTTTATTGTGAACTCTAAACTAACGTGTACTGACCATGTAAATAATATAATTAGGAAAATCTATTTTACGCTTAGATGCCTGCGTTTATCTGCAAAGTTCACTCCCACGTTGATAAAAAAAAGACTAGTTATCCAGCTTATTCTACCCCTAATAACTTACTCTGAACTTGTTTATTGTAACCTTGACTCTCATTCCGAACATAAAATCCTCGTTGCTTTTAATGATGCGGCGAGGTATATATATGACTTGAGGCGTTTTGAACATGTCTCCGCAATAAGCAAGCAAATTTTGGGTTGTACCATTAGTAACTACATAAATGCCAGAAACTGCATATTTCTGCACAAGCTGATATCTAACAAGACTCCATCATACCTTTTTGAATAACTACGTTTCAGTGTTTCCAATAGAACCTTTAATTTAATTTTACCGAAATATTCCTGCTTACATACAAAACGACTCTTTTTCATTAGCGCCATTAGGTTATGGAATTCACTTCCTATTAATATTAAAACTATAATCAGTGCGAACAAATTTAAGCTTTCGGTTATGTCCTTCTTTTCTGTCTCCTAACTAAATTTTCTAAGCTTTCAAATATATCTTTTCTCAATTAATCTTTGCCTCTTAATGCATTTTTCTTCTTCTTAGGTTAAGCATAAATTTTAAGTTAAGCTTTTTAGTAATTTTCTTCATTAATTTTTACATATCATATTTAAAATCTTAATTGTCAAATTCTTGTAACTTTATATATTAGCTTTAAGCAATTTGTTTTCTTTTATATAATGTTATCTGTTGATGATATATTCTCTCCGTTGTACGCTAAAAGATCTCTTATAATCTTATTGTACTAATATAAACCTCAAATAATTAAATGAAATGAAAAATGGATTCCAAGAAAAAACTTTTATAAAAACGGTCTATTGTACTAATTGAAACCTATCCAACGATATACTTCTTTTCACGATCGGGCTAAAACTAGTGAAGTTATACAAAAAAGACCATTTGGGGCAGATTTGGGTTCACAAAAAAAAATTTGTTATTGTTCTGAGATCCTCTCAACATTAGCTTTCATATAAGGGGCCGGAAATGCAAACTTTTTTACCCATATGGGTTGACCAACCTAAATAATCATGCCTCATGTAATAAAATGCATGAATTTAAAAATGCTATATCTTTTTAATGAACCATAAAAACCACTTTCATTCTTATATCATCAGAATCCTCTTAATACGTAGTTTATTTAGAATAAATTTCAAATTTTTTCACCCGTGCCCATTGGAGATACTTGACCCCAAAGTTGGGGCAAATTTGAGATTTCTTATTTTTCAAATCGATGTAACTCAAAAAGTTTATGATCTAGTTACTTTAAAAAATTTATATTTTAAGTTCTTACTAAGACGTATCTAATACCAAAAAAATAGGTCTGCCACTAGCTTCTTTCTATTAAAATTTTTTTTTCAAAGTTACCAAAAATTACGATTTTTTTTGGTAACTTTAACGTTTTTTTTTAAATTAAGTAACATCCCAATTAATTTTTCTGATATGCAAGATAATAGCCTAAGGTATAATTAATATTTAGTTTTTTCATTTATTACTGTATGTTTAATAGGAGCTGAGATATGATCATTACTACAAACTCTATAAGATACGAAAATCGCTCGTGGTTGCATGACAAACATGGTCGCCATTTTGTAAATACAACAAAAAAAAATTTTTTTGAAAGCAGTTCTAAGGTGCTGAATCACAACGAAATTTATGGTAAAAAAAGAAAATTTTTTTAAAATAGTCGAGCGACCACTATGTGATCAATCTCGGCGGACTGACCCTACAGTCTTGTGGAATACTTAGTTTTTTCAATGGGTTGCCTAAAATAATCGTGGAAAATTTTTTTTAGGTAATATTCCCATCATTAGCGCTATAAAAAGATTACAAAAAACATCCCTCTAATTTTAACATGCGCTTCTTAGCTTTTGCCGGGCTGTCTTATATAATGAACAAAACCATAAAAACGTTTTATTATAATATTTGAGTTCAACTAAAACAACCGGAGACCAAAGCATAATTTATAAAGCGTTATTTATAATGTTATTATAAAAAAAAATTGTATTCTTTGCACACCAATCGCAATATCCACTTTTTTTTTTTGCAACATTTATTAACACGCGAAAGAAACAAATTTTAGAAGAAACAAAGTTTTCGTAGGTTTACATGAGTTTTACATGCATTTTGGCATTTTAATTTTTTTGGTTTTAGTTAATAATTCTTAAAAAAACATATTTTTTAAGGATTTTTTTTTAGAGCTCTATGCCAAATAATTCATGAAGTCAAACAGGTTGCTACAACAACAATGTTCTTTGAAGAACAAACCGAGCAGACTTGACCATGGTTTCGTCGGACGCTACTCCGACTCATCAGTAGTCTCTGTTGTTTATGCAGTCCACTTACTTTGAAAGTCGATCTTGATAACGCAAACAATCTGGATACAATGACAGGCCTAAATATAATTTAATTACTATATCCAGATTCGACTGCATATGAAAACAAGTTAAAAAACTTGCTAGGAACATAAAGAGATAACACAAAGAGATTAGTTTTATCTTGTTAGAGATAAAAAAAATTTTTAGTACTCCATATCATCATGAACCACTTGGTTCTATAGAACGAAATCATAGGGTATTAAATGAATACTTATTAAATTTTTGTAAAGGAGACAAATGGGATCAATGGATACCATACTTCACATTTGCTTATAATACTACACCTAATGTTGATACAAATTACACACCATTTGAACTTATTGTTGGTAAGTTAACAAACCTTCCAAATGATAATTCGGTATATTAAAAATTTTATAATACAGATAATTATGCGCAATAACGTAAAGCAAGATAAGCATATTCAATAAAAAAGACTAAAGAATTAATAAAAATATCAAAAGAAAATCGAATAAGAAATAATGAAAACTTTAACCCGTAAAATTTAAAGATAAGAGATAATCTTATTCTATTAAACGAGCAATATTTGTATATATATTTGCAATTGCGTTCTCGGAAACGGGTCTTACGATTTCGATAAAATTTTCAATATAGATGAAGAGGTGGTGAAAAATCGATCCAGCTAGGTCTCATCTCTGGGAAAAGCCGTTTTTCCGAGTTTTCACGCATTTAGTAAATATCTTTATTTTCCTGCCGAATATGTAGTGTTAATTTTACTATTTTTATATGGTTGTGATAGCTCGGTGAATAGAGCTTCGGCCTATCAATGTATAGGTTGTGAGTTCGACTCCCGCCATGCACTTTAATTTTTTTTATTTTTTTGACCTTCACCAAGCATTGAACAAAGTTTTGCATTTTTTGTGATGTATTCTCAGCTAAAAACAAGTCAGAATTCTGTGGGTTCAGGTCAAAATGGAAAAATTTTTTCATCTTTAGAGGGCAGAATTTTTCGTTGAGATAGGAAAACGCTATTAGTTTCATTCACTTTTATTTGTAGTAAGTTTACAAAAGTGTAAATGCTATATAAAAATTTGAAATTAATTAAGATGAAATTTACTCTACGAATTTTTTAGATCGGTCTTAAAACAAAAAGTTTTTTTTTTTTTTTAAAACCACTACACGGTTAAAAATCTTAGAGTAATTTTTAAACAATACATTGGACTAAAACATTTTTTATTAGAATTGATACGAATGATTTAAGTTAAAAACTGAATACAAAATAACTTAAAGGGTAATAATAGCTGTATTTTGCTTACATTTTGTTCATGCTATCGCAAAAAACAGGATGTGCCAATAAATAAAACTATTGCTCTATGCAGTTCTTACATTAACTAATTAATAAAATAAGGTTATAATAATATAAAATTAAAAAAGAATATTATAAAAATTATATAAAACGGTCTGTCTGAGGATCGCACTAGGCTCATATGATTCATCGAATCTTATCGACAACTGCTTAACCAACTGAGCCACGAAATACATTTTTTGCTTCCACGGGTGCAGTTTTCTCTCTGTCCGATGTATTCTTTAAATCTGCACTAAAATTATTATGGTTGATTATCCAAATTAATTTGCATTGAAAACAAAAACAAAAATTTATCCGGAACAAAACCTGGTTCATTTCTTAAATATTAACTGTATTGTAATAACTGTTGACGCAATAACAAACGCTTGCTCTTTTAGATGCATACATCATGTCAACCGAATAGAAAGCGCCATCTATTGGGTAATAGCATACAACGAAATATAATGCAAGTAGTTTTTTTCATAAGAGTTAAATCGTATCGGATCACCCTCTTAACGTGGAGTAGAGAACCAATGCTGCGAATCAGTTCGTACAAAACCAACACAAGCAAAAGCAACAAAACAAAAACAAAGAAAGCAGCAGACACAACATGCAAGCCGCCAGAGCTGTAAAATTCTCATTCATATTCAAAATTTTAAGTACAAATGAATAACGACACAAGAATGCATTCAATTTATACAAAATTGATTCATGATTAAAATTTTGAATTCACACTCAATTTTAAAAATTGATTTATTATTCATTTCGATTATTAATTTTTCATTATTCAGAATAATGCATTAATTTTTTTATTCAATTGAATGCTATTCATAAAGAATGCAATTCACGAATCGTTATTCATTTTGGATTCATGCATTCATTTTTTATTCATTATTAATTTTTTATTCATTATTAATTTTTTATTCATTATTGATTTTGTATTCAGTATTCATTTTTTATTAATTATTCATTTATTGTTCATTATTCATTTTGTATTCATACTATCGCTTTGTGTTAATTTTTTAACCAAAGTAGAATATTTTTAATTTGTTAACTAGATGCATTGCAACTCAATAGAAAGAAGAATTTAAAAAACGATTGAAATTTAATTTTTGCGCATAAATTATATTAAATTTATGAAATATTTGAGAAAATAACTTATAAACATACTTTCATGTAATAATACATGAAAACAAAATTTAAATAATATTCAGTTATTTAGATGGGACCTTTTTTAAGTTCCCTGAGCCAATCCTGAGCACAGGACAAGCCTCCAAGCCTCCGATAGCTACACTGCTGCAACAAAGTAAAAATATACTACTTTGGTTGAAAAGTTTACACAAAGCAATGGTGTGAATAAAAAATGAATAATGAATAAAATATGATTAATGTAAAAAAAATGAATAATGAATAAAAAAAATAATAATGAATAAGAAATGAATAATGAATAAAAAATGAATAAAAAGTTAATAATGAATAAGAAATGAATGCATGAATGCAAAATGAATAACGATTCCTTGTGAATTGCATTCTTTGTGAATAGCATTCTCTATGAATAGCATTCATTTGAATAAAAAAATGAATGCATTATTCAGAATAACGAAAAATTAATAATAGAAATTAATTATAAATCAATTTTTTAAAATTGAATGTGAATTTAAAATTTTATTCATGGATCAATTGTGCATTCTATTTTTGTTACTCACTGATTCAAATTTTTGTTAAAGCAATCAAATTGAATGCATGTTTTTACAGCTCTGCAACAGCTAATGATTGATTTTCTTATATAAAAATATAGATTTTTCTTCTAAGATTTCGCAATTTTGCTAAATAATCAAGCACAGGATATATCTGATACTTTAGTTTTTTTTTTATGTTTGAACGATGAGTATTAAAGGATGTACGTATACCCTAAAGTATAGTTCACAAAACGTTCCATGACCTCGAAAAAATTTGTTAATACGACCCTATACAAACTGTAAGATGTAATTCTACGTCAAAAAAACCGAAAATGCACTTTTTGAGATATGAACAACTAACTTTTTTTAATAAAGTAGGCAACTCTAGCAAAAAAAAAATCCAAAAATATATCAGTTCAATTGCTTTATATATCTTTTCAATTGCTTTGTAACGATATTTCATTTACAAAAACAGGGGTAACAGATCACAGATATGATTTATTGAAAATGACTCCATTTTCAAGATTTTTCCTTAAATCAAAAATTGCTATCTCGATAAATGTAGAAAAAGGTAATTTTTTTTAAAAATAACTTGCATTTGGCTTGGAATAGCCGGCACTATGAATAAGTAGAGTCAGAGTTAAGTTTTGTTTAGCATAAGTAAATTATCGAAATTATTTAGTATTTGTAAAGGGATAAAAAAACAAAAACCAATTTCGTTTTATTTTATCGAAAAATATGATCTTATATGATGTTTTTAAGATAAAGTTGGCATTTTCGATACATTAAAAACCGTAAAACATTTCAATATACGGTGGGACTCTGAGCGGAGCTCGGTCGCCCAGGTACTGTTATAATAAAAAGAGATAAGAGAAATCAACCACCTTATCATACCAAATAATAAGCAAAAATGTCGTAAATTCAATTATAGATGTAAATAAAAAAAATTCAAGAAATCATAATAATTTATTAAATAAATGGATTTAATGAACTTAATAATCAATGTAAATTTTAACAAAAGTATCAAATATATAAAACAAAATGCTATTATTGAATTGTATTACTAGTTATAAGTGAATTTTAACATAATATTTTTAAATTTGAATGGTATAATTGTATATCTTTTTGAATTGTATAATAATAGAAAAATTTTGAAAAAATATTATCTTAAAATCAAATAATTTTTATACTGAGGATGGGGGTCAAAAGTTACCTATAACTAGGCTTGCCATACGTCAGGAATTGGGCCTGATTGTCAGGTATTAGACATCTTGTCAGGAATTTTGTCCGGCATCGTTTTTTGTCAGGCATTTATAAAATAATAATGAAATTTACCCTTTGAAATTTGTCGAGTTTTGTTTTTAGTTTGAAACACTTTTTACTGCTACATGCATCACAGTCTGTACGTGACCTTATTTAAAATCAGCTGTGTTTGTATAGTGGATACAGCAACCTAGTGTATGATTTGTCGAAAATACCTGGTTTATTTACGACCTCTGTCCCAGCCCAAAAAATGATAAAAAAAGTATATATACCATTCGAAAGGGCTCAATTTGCACCTTCCGAATATAAGCATTTTAGAATTTGTACCCTCGTACTTTTTGAAAAAAAAAAAATATCAAAGTTTGCAATATTCAAATGCTCATATCTCTGTAATTAATTGATATTTCGATGGGCACCTTGCGTCAATATTTTGCAACTTTACTCCTCTAATTTGCACCATTGAGAAGAGTGCTAAAAATACATCGAATTTTTCTGAAAATGCAAAAGAACTATTTTAATTCGATAGCTCGTTCTGCGCATGCGTCGTATCAGTGACACGCGCGCTCTGCGCATTCCACTAGGGACTTTGTTGTGATGGGGTAACAATGAAGTGCGCCTGGCGCCATTCGTTCAAATTAATTGGCAAATAAAAATAAAAACAATACACCCCCTGACGATGGTGGACATCCATGCAGAACCCGGTAGGTCAGGGTCAGGACTCAGGGTGTATATAGGTATACTCTCATCTCTGGTAAGGGAAGTGGAAGCGCTGTTCATTGTCAAGCATATTCGTCGCTATCTCGCCAGGTTATGTTTCTGCAAACTAATATATAGGTTATGTAGAGGTACACAAAATAATATAGCTGGTCTGGACAAAAAAGTGTCTGTTGTTCGGAAACATCTAGTTCTTTTACGACAAATTTAAGAAGAAGAATTTCAATTCAATAGTGCCTGGTTAAGAACTGCATCATAAAATGGATACGATAAGTCAAGTCATTGAAAATAGGTAAACAGATAGTTTTATAATAAATTCAATATCATTATTAAAAATAAAGTTTCCAGTTTTGAATCAATTCCTCGGAAAGACTTCACCATTTTTTACTTTGAGTTTTAAGAGAAAATTTGATATTTTAACCAGCGTCAGGAATTGGACCTTGAAAATTATGGGAAGCCTGCCTATAACCGTTTGCTCTATCACACTAATTATACGCACATCACTAGTTGTTGTTTATACTCAAAGCAGTATAACACTTTTGTTTATATGAATTTAAAACTATTTATTTATTTAAGTTATTATATATATTTATTAATTTTAACTCAATTTGACAATTATCGAATACTGTTACTTTACTTTTAAAGGAGGTGCAAACCTCGAAATAAATCAATCACTTCTAATAGCTTACATCAGCTGTTTCACTTGAAACCTTCGAGCATGCATTTGCTCAGGTTTTAAACATTAACATAATAGAGCCAGTGGCGTTTTTAACCGCTGGCAAACTATTAGGCAGGACCTTTAACATTTAGAACAAAAATATTTAATCGCGTTATAAACCGACCATAAACATTCAACTTTTTCTCTTATAATTAAACCCGATCACTACATTTATATGACTTTATTAAGATTTCGCGGGTCTAAACATAACCTAATTTTCCCATTTGGCTTTTTAACAATTACTATTGAGGCTACCCATTCAGTTGGTAAGTCATAGCTCAGTTATCGGAGCTATGACGTTTAATTTGATCAATCTTTTAAATTCGTCTAATAATTTTATTTGCATTGTAAATGGTATTTTACGTGGCGCGTCCACTACATGTATGTATGTATCAGAGTTGGGCATCAACCAATTAAAATTTCAATCAATTAGTTAATTGATTAAAACATTAATTGAAATTGATATAATTGTAATTAATATCAATTGCAATTAATCATTAACTGTTCTGCAATTATGCAAAATACAATTAAATCGTTGACAATTATTTTTTTTTTAAATTAAAGGTACCAACAATTAATAATAGCAATTAATTTGTCCACCCGATGTGCGGTAAATTTTGCAAACTGTATACGAAGATATGACGACTGCGCTTATGTGTGCATGTCACTCGATCGTCACTGCAGCTTTTTCGGTGCTCTAAATTTTATACACTTCCCGCCACGTACCTCACCTCCCTTGCCTATCTATTTCATTCATTCTGAAATGACAAATGCCTGCGTGGTGCACGTCAGAAAAAAGTAGTTTTGTTATGTTTCTCATGGCTAGCCAGCAAGTATGTTTTTGTTCTTTGTTGTTGTTGCTGTTTTTGTTATTTGTTGTTGTTTTTGCTGCTCGTTTTGGTCTTTGTAAGGTTGTTTCAATAAAAGCTATGCTTCATGCACGGAGATGATGATTTTGGTGTGAAGCATCGAAGTCATGGCAAATTTTTATATATTAAAAAATAAAATTTATTGTTTTAAATTAGAACAGATGAAATAAAGATATTTATTAATTGTTATCATTTAATTGTAAAAACAATTTAATTTTGCCCAACACTGTTCTATAGCCATATCAATCCCAAACATTTACCCACAGTTTAAAGAAAATTTTAAAACAATGCTTAAAGAAATATTTTCTGACAAAACAATTAATTTGCATCACGAAACAATTTTACGAGAATATCATGAATCACCGCTTGGAATACATCAAGGAGTAAATAGAACGCTAAAAAGATTAAAAGCAAACTACTACTGGCCAGCAATGAAAATTTATATACAAAATTACATAAAAAAAGTGAATCATACCAGAAAAATAAACTAAATCAATCTCCAAAAGTGCCAATGAAAATTACAACGACGAGCTCTTCACCATTTGAAAGAGTGGCTTTAGACATAGTAGGTCCACTTCCAGTGACTTACAAAAGTAATAAATACATCTTAATTTTTCAAGATGATTTAACCAAATTTACAGAAGCTATACCTTTAAAAAATGCAGAGGCAGCCACAGTTGCAAGAGCTTTTGTACCACAAATACTCTGTCGATTTGGATTTCCAGGTTCACTTTTAACTAATCAAGGTACTAATTTTCTTAGCGATTTATTTAAAGAAGTATGTAAATTATTAAAAATTACAAACAACTCCATAGCATCAAACGAATGGAGCACTTGAAAGAAGCCATCGCACACTTGCGGAATATCTTCGGCATTATGTCAATAAAGACCCTCTTACTTGGGACGATTGGATCCCTTATGCAATATTTGTTTTCAACAACACGCCTTACAGTAGCACCAATTACAGCCTTTATAAATTACTCTATGGATACCCTGCATAAATTCCATCCACTTTACAAAAAGACCCATCATTAAACTACAACTACGGAAATTATGCAAATGAGATGAAGGCACGCCTACAACACGGATTTAAAATTGCAGGCCAAACTTTGAAATATAAAAAGGAAAAATCAAAAGAACAATATGACTAAGGTTCCAAACCAAAAACATTTAACGTTGGAAAAAAGGTTTTAATTAGAAACCAGACCAGGAAAAACAAATTTTCATTTCTTTGGGAAGGTCCATATGATGTTATTAAAATTATTACACCCGAAAATACTGCTATAAAAATTCGCAATAAAATTAAAATCATACACAATAACAACCTGAAATCATACTCCGATTTAATAAAAAAAAAGAGGCACCCACAACATTTGATAAACACAAACACTCTAAAAACACTATGTATAAAACAAAATACAACATTCATAAAAACACCATAACTAAATACGAACCCAGCTTATAATCAGAGCTACACATTTTGTTGTAATTTTTACAAGCCTAGGGAAAATATGTTATTTTACTTCTTTCTTTTGAGAACAGGCAGTCTTTTGTTTTCTATATGAACCAAAACTTTTTAATTTCTCTCGAATTTTAGCTGATTCATACGAAAAAAGAAAACTATTCCGCTTATAAATTGAAAAAAATAAAAAAAAAGTCGAGTTAATTATAATACCTCATAACTCATTATAATAACTTATAAATAATTATTAAGCAAAAAATAAAGCAAAAACTTTCAAATTGATAAATACATTGATAAATAAGTTACAAATAAATTCTTTCTTCTAAATTTCAATTATCATAATAATGTAAAAAAAAAAACAAAATTGATATATATTTTCAAAACAAACAAAAAACATAATGTATAAGACATTTTTACTTACTTTTTATAACATTAAAAAAAAACACAAAAACAATATATATAAGTTGATAAATAATTTTTAGAAAAAAAAATTTTAAACAACAAATATTAAAAATCAATCACATGATTATACTTATAAGATAAGTAAGTATAATCTGTGGATGGCACCGATGTCATTTATATGCAGGTGCAGAATCCTTACTCATTCCAATCGGATGTGAAAGAACAAATCCTATTTATGGTAGGATGCAGTTTGCTACGTCCCAATATGGCGCCACAGGCCTAATCGGCCAATTCATACCAAATCGTAGTTAACATGGTGCGAACTTTATCAAAAAATTATCGTAGTGCGAGTGAACCTAACTAAGGACTAAGGGACTAACTAATTGAAAATTTTAAAAAAGAAGACTTTTTTAAGAATTATATAAAAATAAATTAACAAATTAAAATGCCACAATTTTATGATTAATGATTATAAGAGAAATTTAACTTCATATATGCTTCTTAACTTGTATCAAATTCTTAAAATGTATTTGTATATAAAAAATTATTATTCATTATAGAAATTCATATAATGCTCATTTTTGCTCACTGATCGGTGGGATCAACCTCTTCAAGGAGAAATATTTTCTTTTATAAGGGGGGAGGGATGTTGTATCCCACAACATTGCATGTACACTTTGTACACCCCGACCTCACACCAATTCCAAAGAACCAACTCAATAATTATTATTACCAGATGTTGATACCAAAAATGCAGTGATCTGCATATCGACATAAATAATAAACAAAAATACTACGAACGACATCGACCCAATTTGAGTACAGCGACTCAAATTGCCGGCGTTCAAGAAAAGAAAAACATACTGACCTAATTTAAGCGCATATGCTTAAATTACCAAAATAAACAAAACCAATGCTTTGATTTTTATTGTCAAGTGGTTCCGACTGAAACGTCGGCGACAGCAAAAACAAAGCAAGTGACTGTTTGGGTGCATCGGCATTGGCTTGCACGGTCAGCAAAGGCCGTTCATTTACCTACCCTAGTTACTGCGCTGCTTGTAAGATGCATTGCCTGCAACTGCGTACCATGTAAAGTGTACGTGATCGCGTATCACTAAGGTGAAGTAGAACGATATGTAAATCTACATAATGATTTACATTTCTTAGATTTATGTAGCTTATGTATTGATTTTGATTGGTTGGTATCGAGTTGAATTTCCACTTAATGGAAATTATTGGAATTATTGGAATATGGAAACACCCTCAAAAACTGAGGATTTTCCTTTATAAACCCCCGATCGGCGTAGAAACGATCAAGAAAGAGAGATAGTTTGTAACAAATAACATCCAAACTGGTTGCAGCCTCGCCAAGACAGAGGGCCTTTTAAGAATAACATATTAAATAAAAATCCAACTTTGGTCGCAGCCACACCAAGACAGCGGGCCATTGTTGAAATAAAATCAGTAAAATAAAAACTAAATTAAAAACAAACAAACGTCTTGTTTCTTCCGTCCATGGTCACTCTTCTCCTCGTGAAAGCACGGAGACCATCGGACGTTAAACTCAACACCTTCATCGCTGGTGTTGAGTTTAACGTTACGAAAGGCATGACCCAGTCAAAGTAGTCGCTGAATTGTTATACGATTAACTAGTCTTATCAACTTTGCAGGTATACTGAACTTAGACATTGTTGCGTACAGGCAATCTCTAATCGGGGTATCGAACGCAGCTTTATAATCGACAAAGATATCGCACACTAAATACAAAACAGTCACAACTCAAAAATTTTTTATATCGATTTTTTGATATAAATCAATTCACAAAACACATATCTCACTATATTTTTCATTATTTTCTTCATTAAGTGAAAGAATGAAGTTTGTGTGTTTAAATGAAAATTGTTTTTCTTCTGCAGTTTCAACCAAAGTGTTTTATTTTTCGCTTCTGCTGAACAGTAATGTTTTTTGAGTTGTGACTGTTTTATATTTAGTGTGCGATATGGTGGGTATCGATTTGATTTTCGTGGGTTTTCCATGGTGGATTTGCCAGGTCGAAAGCCACACTGATAAGGTCCAATCAGTGTTTTGGTATGCGGCTTCAATCTGCGCTCTGGAAATAAAAAGACTGATGCCCCGGTAAAAAAAGCACACTTAAATTCCAATCGTCCTTTCACCTCATCATGGCTAGGTGGTGAAATATCCATTCCATCGTCGATTGGTGGCGTCGAACCGCATTCTCCAAAGGCGAAGTTGTTGGGATCGTCGCCCGCAAGCAGATTGGAAAAATGTTGCGCACCACGTATCTGTTTTCAGATCACCATTTTCATCTCTACAAGTGGATACTCCGGGCTTGATACCTTGGGTTAGATGATTAACCTGTTGGTAGAATTTTCGAGCATCCTTCTTGCCCTGGTATACCCCAATTTTTTCACGCTCATATTTTTCCTGCTCTTTTTTGCGTCTGGAAAGGCATCTCTCTTCCTTCTTCTTTTCACGATAAACTTCGCGCATTTCTCGCGTTGCAGGTGACTGCAGCGTTTTTTTATATGCGGCGTATTTTGCTGCTGTCGCGTCGCGACATTCCTGGTCATACTACTGGTTATAAGGTTGCGGACGCCGAAAACCAATGACTTTCTCAGCAGCAGTGCGCATGGAGTGGGATCCACAAAACCGTTGTTCGAAATGGTCTCGTGGAGACTGAACAGACTGACAGTGGAGCCAAAAGTGCCTTCTTTTCCGACCTTCGCGTTGAAATGGCTAGGGCTATTTGCACGTCATGGGCCGGGCAGTGATCATACACGTCCTCTAAGCTCGCATAAAAGATGTCCTTGACAGCATCGTCGTATTCCTCCGTCGGGGCATGCGCGCAAATTAGGCTTATGTGGAAGAATCACGTCTTGATGCGGATTGTGTAGAGCCTTTCGTTCACAGGTGTGAACCGAGAAACAAGGTGGGGTAGTTTCCGGCTTACGACGAATTTGCATCCAAATTCGCGCTTCTCCGCATGGCAGCTGCAGTAGGTATCGCAGTCTGCTCTCTTAGAGCAGCCTTGTCCCTTCCATCGCATCTCCTGGATGGCGGTGATGTCAGCCTTTTTTTTACGAGGGCTTCCGCCAATTGGACAGTCCTTATAACAAGCCCGGACATTCAAGGTGCATATCCGTAAATCATTGTCCGTTTTTCGTTTACGGTGGTCGTCAACGTGGTGGGGGTTCATATCCGAGGCTAGTTTGGTTTTCATTGGGAAGTTATAATGTGGTGGCGACCCAAACCCTACGCACATTCCATTTTTAAATCTTGTAGAGACTTGTAGGGAGTTTTGGACAGGGAGTTTTTGAGGCGGCTCCGACTTGCCTTGACTGAGGCTATAAACAATAATCCAGACCCCGCGCCTTCACGCATCTTCTGTCTTGGAGGTAATATTAGAAGCAACTCTTATCAACTTCTCCAGCTCGGTCTTCTCCTCCTTCACCTTCCTTTCCCTGTGAAACACACAAGAAACTTCAAGACACAAATCCAGTTGCTGCACCACGTAAAATTGTTTTACGTTTTATGGCTGGTTCACACTGTGTGACCACATTGTCATTATTGCTGTCAAAAGCACTGCCATTCGAAATCACACAATCTGAACAGTTGTCACAACGTTTTCATGTCATCCTGCGTCACAAAATTGACTTTAAAATGGCGTGATAATATGAACGAATAAATTTTTGTGTGACGAGCTGTGTGACACAATGGCAAACAAAAAAATAAAAAGCCAACATGCTTGTTTTTGTGTGACGATGTGACACACAATTTTGTATGATTTTTTATAAATAAAACAATTATTTTACAATAAAATAAGCAACAGAATTAACAAATCACGGTAATTTAGTGACCACAAGATTGTCAACGACAAATAGGAATTCTTCCATGTCTTAATAATTGTCCAGATTCCAGAAGAATAAAGTTTCACAGGATACTGGCGTGATAACATAAAAGTTATTTCCTAGGCTTTGCACTTTGGCTCAGGCTTTCTGGAAGAAGTACAAGCAAAACTTTTCGGCGGTGTAAATAAGAATGCTCAGTTCTGGCTATAACATGGATTCCAATGGTGCCCTTGGTACAACTTTCAAGTGCTTATTTTATCCTTTATAATTTTCTCGTATCACCTTGGGTACAGATACAGGCAAAAGTTTTTAACGTAAATTAATTGGCATCGGAAATTGGTTGACCAAGATCTTCATGGCTTTCTTGACTTGTACCATAGTTTGCTCCATGGCTGTCTGTGCTAGCTATCATTATGTACCGTGCTGTTTACTTTGGCTTATCCGATACCGCTTGCGGTATCTTGCCCTACCCAAAGAACACACCTATCTATTCAGTAGTACTCGTACACTGAGAAAAAAACATACTTTGAAATTAAACAAAAATTTTTAAAATATAAATTTAACGCCTTTGCGTTTCTACAAAACAAAATTTAAAACAATTGTGTTTAAATTTCAACTATACACTCCTTTCAATTTTTTTTCATTCATTATTTCTTTGAAACTTTCTTTGACATTTTTTGAATTTTGAATTTTCATTGGTTTGAAAAATATCGAACATAAAATAAAATAAAAACTAATTCAGTTTTTCAATATTGAAATATTTCAAATGCAAACTTCATTGAAAGGAGTTAAGATTTGGTATTCGGAGGATCCCAAGGGTCGCTGATTACGAATCTGTCATCAAAATCTCGGAAAAAATTAAAAAATGGCATCGAAAAAATTATGCTTTAAAACATTTGTTTTAAATTTAAAAATTTTTGTTTTAAATTTGTTTTCTTATTTAAAAACATTGTTTTAAAAACAAAAACCCTTGTTTTAAATTTAACTTTAAAAACAGTTGTGTTTAATTTAAATGAATTTGTTTCAAGCTCTATTTCAAAAACAAATTCGTTTAAAATGAACACAATATCATTTAATTTTAACAAATATTTCCCTCAGTGTACTGTTCGTTGCCACATGCTGATAAATTCTGATCGTAACAGAAATTGTTAACAAGCGCACAAACACAACTGGGTTACCATCTCTAGTTTATTCTAAATAATCATTTACAGAAAATGTATATACTATATACTAGTGTGACCGTTATTTTTTTTTTCGTATTTTCACTTGGCAAACCCCTTAGATTGATTCCAAATTAGAAAAAAAAAAATATATAAAAAGTTTTAGATCGTTTGCATAATTATTGGGCGTGCCTTGCACCCACAGTTTGCTAAAAATGCTATTTTTCTCACTATGGCTCGCTTTAATTGTTCATAACTTAAGTAATATTTATTTTAGAGAAAAACCTTATTCACAAATATTCTATGGCTATATCTTATGAATAATGTTGCTCTGTATTAGTTTTCTTTAACATTAAAGTTTAATCCAGAAAAAACCAAATTAAAAAATAACAGCAAAATTTTCACATATCTTCGCATTCTTTGCATACGCACTTATTTTCTTAGTATTTATTGCTTTTGTTCATCTGCGTAATGTTTTTTTATTTCTCGATCATAATAATTAAAAAAAGTCAAAAAACAAAACACTCAAAAACATAAACAAAAGGAGTAATAATAAACAAAAAAAAAGGCTTGTTAATTCGAGTAAATACTCAAATTGTTGCGGATTTCTTAAGAATTATTTGCAGCAGTTCACCGTTAGTTCTTACTGAGTAGCAGAGCAGAATATTATTTTTGTTGTAACTTAATGACGACTGCATTTCATTTACTGTCGTGCATTGAAAGTTATTAGACATGTCATCAAGAATTTTGCGTGAAAAAATTTATTTGTTAGGCTATTCTTCTCCTTCCTTAAGTGGGTGTAAACTACCTTCTAACAAAGAAGTTATGAAGGTATTATTTTTTGATTTACGAGCAGTAAAATTAAATTTACGTGAGAGTGCTAAATTAGTGGTCGAAGAAGTGAACATTTTTTGGGATAAAGCTAGAATCCCCACTAGAACCAAGCAACACTGCATAACAAAGCTTGAAGATTTATATAATGCATGGAGGAAAGTGAATAAAAATTCTAAAATTAAATCGGAAACGCAAAGAGAAAGAGAAGAGGCGTGGACGTCGAAGTTAGACGACTTATTTGATATAGCAAGTGCAAATGCACTGGACCTTATAAAAAATTCAGAGGACAAATTATTTTTGGAGAATCAAAGAAAGAAAGGTAGACCGGGGTTTATGTATGGCATCGATTACAAAACAGCAGCAAGTGAAGAAAGAATGGAAGAACGTCAACAAAATCATTTAAAACGGAAAGAACAGAGCGATCGTGCATTAGCTGCTTCTAGTAAGAAGAAATTATATGTTATTTTTAATATAGTATTACAGCTTATATGTCTTTATTCAGATGAAACAGCTGAACTTTCTTCCTGCAGTTCGGAGAGCGATATCAGCGAAATCGCTGCTAGCTATGAGGTAAGTTCAAGGTTATAAATTATAAGTAAAACGTAAGAATGAAACTATATAAAACGTAGAAATAATTGAAACACACACGGTTACCTTAGGCCGCGTTCATAGTGTAAGCTGAAGCTGAAACTTTTTACAGCTGCTGAAAACGCTTTGTATACAATCATATGGAAAAACGCGAAGTGTTCATAGTGCAAGCTTAAATTCTAGGTTACGCCACTTTTGAGGCTTTTTTATACTTTTTTCTTATATCTCACTTGGGCACACGGTGTTGATTTTTTGTTTCATGTCGTAGGTACGCTTTGTGAGTTAGGTTATTTTCATACTTTTTAACGCTTTTCTTGGCTGTTTTTTTTATTTCTTGTTTATGTTTTGCCGCACTGATTTTGTTTTTGTACTTTTCGGCAGCAATGCCCAGCGCTTCAGTTTTATTTTATTGTTTTATTTTCGCATTATCGGTTGATAGGTGCTGTTGTTTTTGTTTATTTAACAATGTCAACATGATCGCTGCCAGCATTGCATGTCGTTGTTTGTATGTCATTTTGTTGTTAGTAAATTCAGCATATGCGATGCGCAAAATATGGAATCGTGCGCTATTTCGACTTTGCTTCAATGCGTGTTGTTGTTTAGATACGTTTTGTTGTTGGTAATTTTTTGTGGGCATAGCTAATTTTCGACGCTTTTTCTTCTTCAAATGCTTACTTCATTCTTGTATCATTTCTTGGTATGTTTGGGAGTTGCACGTTTTCAATTTCCTCTGAATGCATTTTTTGTTGTTATGATCTTATGTTATTGATCTTTATTTTGCGTAGAATATAGACAAAATATTTTATTTGTTGTTTTGTGGTGGATAGGTTTCCAACTTTTTTCTGCACTTGTTGCTTTTGAGCTATTTCGCCGTTATCTTCGTTGTTCCACTTCAAAATATCCATTAACCTTCCAAAATACAAGAAATAATAAGAACAAAACATAAGCCAAGCGCATGCAAAAAGCGCGCACTATGAATATCAACAGCCCAAAAAGCGTCTAAAAGCGCGAGCAAAAAGCGCGCACTAAAAACAGCAACAGCAAGAAAAAGCGTCATGATATCGCTTGAAAAAGCTTAGCCAGCTTCAGCTTCCACTATGAACGCGGCCTTACAAAAATATAACCAGTACATTTAATTCCTTTTAAGCAGGTCTTAGGAGCAGAAGCTGTAACGCCAACGCCAGCCAAAAAAAATGAGAGGATTTAAAAATATAATGACTCCAAAACTTGCTGCCGCTTTAGATGTTTGCAAGGTCAGTGATCGAAAAGCCGTGCATTTAATTATATCTGTTGTGGAAGCAGTTGGTCTTGAAGTACAAAACTATATTGTAAACAAAACGTCTATACATAATGCAAGGGAAAAAATACGAGCAGAACAGTTTAAAATTATAAAAAAACGTTTCAACAAGAACGAACTTGGTGCAATTTGTTTGCACTGGGACGGAAAACTGTTGCCAGCTCTTACTGGGAATGAAAAAGTTGACAGACTTCCAGTCATAATTTCATGCGGGCGTACG
Organism: Tetanocera ferruginea; assembly: GCA_958299015.1. Taxonomy (NCBI): domain Eukaryota; kingdom Metazoa; phylum Arthropoda; class Insecta; order Diptera; family Sciomyzidae; genus Tetanocera; species Tetanocera ferruginea. The sequence continues at coordinate 86,964,084 of OY282643.1, forward strand.
GAGCAACTACTTGAAGTGCCCGCACTTAAAAGTGGAACTGGCAGAGAGCAGGCGTCTGCTGTTTGTAAAGCTATATTTGAATGGGGACTTCAAGATCATATAAAAGCGTTGGTGTTTGATACAACTGCCGTAAATACAGGCCGTTTTAATGGAACCTGTACGACTATTGAACACAGTCTTCAAAAGCAGCTTCTTTGGCTACCTTGCCGTCACCACATTTTGGAAGTCGTTTTAAAAAGTGCCTTTGAAGTTAAGATGAGCAAAACCGAAAGCCCAAATGTAAAAATATTTGAGCAATTTAAAAATACATGGGGAAATATAAACCAAAATAATTATCAGTCTGGAATGGAAGATAATGATGTCAAAAAATATTTAACAGCAGATAAAGATAGAATAATTGAATTTGTGAACGATGCGATCAAAACTAAACAGCCAAGAGATGATTACAGGGAGTTTCTTGAGCTAACACTTATATTTCTTGGCGAGACTCCACCTATTCGCAATGTAGCTTTTCGCGCCCCTGGTGCTGTCCACCACGCGAGATGGATGGCAAAAGCTATATACTGCTTAAAAATATTTTTATTTCGACGTGAATTTGATTTGGCAGTAAGAGATAGTAAAGCTTTACGCAATATATGTATTTTTATTGTTTCAATATATGTTGAGATGTGGTTCTCTGCCTCTTCTGCTGCTCAAGCACCATACAAAGACTTCCAGCTTTTGAAAAAACTGGATTCTTTTAAAAAAATTGATGCTGATATATCTCAAGTTGCATTACACAAATTTAAAAACCACTTATGGTACTTGAGTCCTGAATGTGTGGCTTTAGCATTTTTTGATAGCAGTGTTTCTTTTGAGTCAAAAAAAGAGATGGTGAAGGCATTGAGTAGTGAGGCCTTAGATGAAGACGTAAAACGCGCCTCAATTCAAAATTTAAATGTTATGCAGGTTATCGAAGGCGGAATGGATCAGTTCATTTCTTCTGAGACAAACAACTTTTTTCTTCGCTTTAAAATCAATACAGCATTTTTTAAAAATGATCCAATTTCATGGCCTGCGGATAATAACTTTAAAACTGCTCTTCAAATTGTTAATGACATTAATGTGGTAAACGATACAGCTGAACGAGCGGTAAAATTGATGCAAGACTACAACCCAATGCTAACAAAAGACGAGGAACAAAAACAATATATACTGCAAGTAGTCAAAAACTATCAAAAACAATTTCCTATGAGCACGAAGGAGATTTTATCACAAAACTTTATATAATTACACCATTTAATAAAACAATTAATCATCAGGCAAAGAATGCGAAGGTATGTGAAAACTATTTTTTTAGCTGTTATTTTTTAATTTGGTTTTTTCTGGATTATATATTAGTGTTAAAGAAAACTAATACAGAGCAACATTATTCATCAGATCTATATCTGATTTAATTCCATAGAATATTTGTGAATAAGGTTTTTCTCTAAAATAAATATTACTTAAGTTATGAACAATTAAAGCGAGCCATAGTGAGAAAAATAGCATTTTTAGCAAACTGTGGGCGCAAGGCACGCCCAATAATTATGCAAACGATCTAAAACTTTTATATATTTTTGTTTTCTAATTTGGAATCAATCTAAGGGGTTTGCCAAGTCAAAATACGAAAAAAAAAATTGTCCATATAACTTGCGGTCACACTACTATATACTGTAGGCTAGTTAAACAAGGTTTCAATTTATCTTTCATTGATACAATTACTTCAATTTTTTGTTTCTCAAAATTGATTTAAAGGATGAAAGTGAAATCTTTAAAATTTTTTTTTTCCAACTTGAATCCAAGATATCTCTTTTTTATTTTGAAATCCTTTATATGCCAGGGTAAATCAGAAATAAATGGTAGTAGCGTGGATAACGAAGGAAAGATCTTAAAAATGAGCCGTTTACTTAAATGGTATTGGTCGTCTTATAATTTTTATTTTAACTAAATTTTAATACGCTAAAATATCATGCTGTCCATTCAAATATGTATTTTTATGTTATCTTTAGTTCTGAATAAAAAAAAATATGAACTAAGTCAACTGTTTTTAAATATCATAACCAAGCTTTCAAAAAATTATTTAAAACCTTTGTCACACTGTTTGAACTAGTGTCACACATAATGGCATTAAAAATGTGACTACCAGTGTGACAACCATTGCCACACAAGTTTCATGCCATTCTGTGACAAACAATGTGAACGTACTTGTCATCCTACAAAAAAATATTAAAACCTGCCACACAAAAATGGCTATGGTAGTCACACAGTGTGAATCAGCCATTAATCAGCAGCCGTTTATCATTTTGGAACGGCATGAACTCTAGCTGATTAGGAAAAAAGGATGAAAAAGCTATCGAATTGGAACGTTATTGAAAAGACTGCGTTGTTTGTTAAGGCTCTGCCTTTCAGAACGAGTGTTTTCTGGGTAAACAAGCTATGTAAAGAAAAGTACAGCATCGGGATTCCACATGAGTGTTGCCAGGTAACGTCCACAAACCGCAGGACAAAAAGCCGAAACTTAAAAATTTATGTCCCTTCGAAATTCGTCTGGCTATTCTCTGAGACATCAAGCTTAGTTCATGGCAAAGCTAAAGTTTCTACATGGGTTGATAAACCAAGGAGGCTAAAATACTATTCTAAAATAATATTTCTAATAATTCCAATAATTATTAATTGTGGTTTATAATTCTTAAAAAAAGTTTTCTTTAAGAATTATATTTTGAGCTTTATGCCAAATAATCCATGAAGTAACAGGCTGCTACAACAACAAAATTCTTCTTAGAAGAACCGAGCAGCCTAGACCATGGTTTCGTCGGACGCTACTCCGACTCATCAGTAGTCTCTGTGGTTCATGAAGTCCTCTAATTTTGAGAAGCTAATAAGTGCAACTGCCGAAAAACCAAAAAACAGCTGTCCTAAACCCGGACTTTGCACATGCCCTACTTTACTTAGTAGGCGGCGCCACACCTCTTTGTCCAATTTTTGTCCTAGTTTTCTGGTAGAAGGAATTCACCAAGTTGTAGTTACAACTCTATTCTGAGTTTCAATGTTCTTTGACTTATTTGCAAAGATATTCTATAACAAAAATTTGGTTTATAAACAAAAATGGCCGTTTTGCAAAATGGTTTCCACGTAGGTGGATATAGCCAAGTGACAACTACATACTGTTGTTTATTGTTATGCGGCATTTAGTTCTAAACTTTTCGATACCGTAAATTGGAATTGCATGTACTGCGCCACGCCTCATTGCCCGATGGTCACTCAATTCTTCCAAAAAAACAAGAAAATAGTTAGTTTTTACTAAATAAAATCTATATATGAGTCATAGTTCGAGAGTTATACATAAAATTTGGGCAAGGAGAATTTACAAATTAATAAGGCAAGGAGAAGCAGCAGAAATATGATGTTGTTCGTCAGAAGTTTTATTTCGAATCCCAAAAATATTTTCAATTACATATATCCTATTACATATATGTAGGATGGAGGCGGTAAAAGGAGGTGTGGCAACATTTTTTTTAAAACTCTCGCACTCTAAAAAATTTTCAATCGGCCCAGTACAGTTTAATGAATTTTAATAAAGTCGGCGTTTATATAGTGCAACCACGCCTATTTTTTCACACTTGTCGACAGCTACCACACAAACTTAACTACCAACTTCTCGTTTAATGCGACCGAACCTGTATCAAATATTGCGTTTTTATTTCTTCTATTCTATTGCGTGGGCGATAGAAGAGGATGTGGCAAGTTTTTTTTACCAGCCATCCTCGCATAAATATCAACAAAATAATAAAAACTCCATCCAAATCGGTTCAGCCGTTCATGAATGCATCGGACACCAACGAACACCATTTCATTCTTATTTATATAGATTCTGTGACTGGTTCGAATTTATACTTTTTCATAAACATTTTTTTAATGTTTAATGTGTCTTCTTTTTGCATTGAGCACCAGCTGGATCATTTAAGTATACTAATAATTAAATTTACCAAAGATCGAGTACTTACCTTTTAACCTTTGCCTGGTATCAATCATCTGGACCCCAGTGTAATTTTCTCCTTCAATATGTTCCGCAAGTTCCCGATCGGATTTAGGTCGAACGTTATTCCTAATAGATATGGGCGCGTGTCTAGAATTTGGACGTGGCGTGTCACGACAAATCACGTCGATAGTGAGCGAACCGATAAAAAATCACGCAATATTCCTGAGCGTGCGTGATTGAATTGACTTTGTGTGTGACTTAAATTCTTCTTCTTAAAAATAAGACTTGTTTACCATATTCAATGGAGTTTAAAAGTTTTTACTTCAACTGTAATGACTGTAATGTTTCCATCTAAAAAAAAATAATTTTTCTTCAAACTAATTTATGGAGCCAAACAAATTTTTAATTGTGAGCTAGCGCGAAGAACTCACATCGTGAGCGTGCGTGATCGTGATCAAACAATTTATACCTCATTCATTCATTACTTAGTAGGCGGTTATTGGTTATTTTCACCAGAGAACTGCAATGAGTATCTGACAGAAATCGGATACTCAAATCATACCCTAGTTTCTTATTGTTCTCTGTCCTATCCATACTCAATAAAATATGAAAAATACTTAGACTTATTCGCATATTTTCGGGTATAAGTTCATATTTATATCCGAGAGCGGCGTGATCCCAACAACTTCGATTTGTTTTCAATGAGTGCGTTGAGTGTATAGCAAGGAAGCCAGTGCTGTCACTTTACCAACCACTTTTTTCGTTTTATTTGACTGCTACCACTTTAACCGCCCACTATTTCACTTTTACCAAAATCTACAGCTATTTAATTTCCGTCATAATTTTTATGATAAACCTATTTTAACATAATAATTCCCAGTGTTTGATTCAATAATTTCAATATTTTTAGAAGATTTTCCCGAGACAGGAAATTATAATATGTATGATATGTATAATTAGATTTAAAAAATTTAATTTAGATTTTATAAATAGTAAAAACATTATTTAATCGCAATTTATCGAATTCAGAAATTTTTAAACACCCTGCACTTGCAAGTTCCTGGATTTTTGCAATATGCAGGAGACAAATAATTTTTCAGCATTTTGAGGGATTCCCATCCGACAACATTTTGTAAAAATATTTGTTTAAAAATATCTCAACTATTAATTCTTATAAATTATAAGTGTGCCTAAAATAAAAAATTTTAAATTCAATATTAGAACTTAGCTAACAATATTTGCGGTGACCGTGGTGTGCAGGTTAAGTGTGTGACTTAGCACGCTCGGAGCCCGAGTTCGATCCCCAGTCGCGGCGAAAAGTTTTTTCAATAAAAAAATTTTTCTGATCGGTCACCACCTCTCTGCAGACAATGGCAAACCTCAGAGAGTACATAATGCTATGTAAAGCTTCTTGAGAACATAAACTTTAGCCGTTCGGAGTCGGCATAAAACATGTAGGTCCAGTTCTCGGTCAATTGTGTGCAAGTATTTAATAACACACACAACACAATTGATCATAAGAAGCTCGGTCAAAGTCCTTTCAAGGGCTGAAATGGCCAATTTGTTTTTTTTTTTTAATTCATATATATTATAAGTGTGTCTAAAATAAAAATTTTTAAATTCAATATTAGAAGTAAGCTAACAATATTTGCGCAGGAAAACTTTGCTTGAAAATTGTCTAATTTTCTGGTTGTTCGCGAGCAGATCCCAGTCTGTTAGGGCTTGTTCGCGGTTTGGTTTGTACTTTGAAGTATTAGTAATAGTTAAATATTGGCAGCGTGATTTGTGGAAATATGTCAGTATAGATTCTTCAAAATAATTTGAAGTTCGCAAGCGAGAGCATCTAAAAAATTTGTACAAATAAGCTTCGCAGTCGAAAGATAGGCGAGCACCTCTTCTTAGGGATTCATCTTTTCATACTACCTAATGAATTAAAAAAGGCGACGTGTAGGAAGCTGAAAAGCGATGTGTACAAAACAAAAATGAAAGGGAAATAATTAAAAAATAGAAACAAAACATGAAAACAAAAAAACCCGTATATCTCGTTCATTGTCAAAAGTAGCTACGTAGATTCTTGCCCTAGGAAGTGAAAAAGTAGTAGCAGTTTCATACAAAAAAATATAACACGTTTGGAAACGGAGGGTTATGATCTCTGATTCTAAAAGTATGTCCCAAGAAGCTATTTGGAGATGATCGCTTTAACTGGTGGCTTCAGCCCGTGAGCAAGCCATTTTCTTGGAGAAAATGGCGAGTGATCATTTCTATTTTATTATTTTTTTTTTTATTATTATTATTGTTCTTTTTTACGATAATATTTTAAAAAACCTCAAAAAACAGCTTTACCATAGTTTTTATGAGATTACAGTAAATAAATAAAATTTTTTGTAGAGTAGTAAAAATCTACCACTGAATGTCTTAATCTGCCACTCTTTTCGGACATATTCCACCATTATTTAAAACTTTCAAGTGACAGCACTGAAGGAAGCTCGACCCAAGTGTATTTTGGGTGTATCTTGAGTACTTTTTCTCTGCATAACACTGCAGGCTATAACAGCTCACATTTTTTTTGATTATGTTTCTTGTAAGAATTGCGTTGCTGGTATTTTACTATTGCACTCTAGGAATAAAATAAAATAACAAAAACGTTTGTGAGTTTTGTTAAATATTCGTCGATTTTGACTATGTGACGAACAAAAAACAAAATAAGAACTACACGTGTCGCTGTTACACACAAAAACTCGTTCACTTCTCACTGCTGCGCTCATATTCACATCAGTGGCAAAATGAACCGAGTTATGCGGGTGTTTGGGTCGATCATAAGTTCTTGGGTAAGTATGTTGAGTAGACTGAGGATTTTTATGCAGATAAATTGTTTTCTCTATATAAATGTTTTCACGTGTCTTACCTTTATATTTTATATAATATCGAGTTTTCTAAAGTTTTTTCAATATGCAATTTACATAAATGCAAGTTATATGCAAGTTATATGTAACTTATATATAATTATTTTGAAGTTATATGCAACTTGAAAATTTGAGTTCTCATTGTAATCAAGATAATCTGAAGGTATTTTTATAATATCTTACTTCAGTTGTATTACTTTTACAAATGTAAAAAAATACGTATACTACGGATATCAAGTTAACAATGCGTTTTTAAAATGAAGCGTTTGGTGTATTTAAGTTACAATTTCCGTTTTTGTTTTCCTACATTTCCACTTTTTTAATTCTCATTATGCAGGAAATATATTACAAAATAGTACGAAGAAAGAACTAAATATTAAAATTAGCAAATATTTATAAAATAATTATTTGAATGGAATTAAGAACAGCATGTCTGTGAATTAGTAAACTATTACAAATTGCAGTCAAAAATTTAAAACATGAAATATTAAAGATGCATGAAATATACTTGCAAGTTTTATGCAACATATGCAAGTTGTATGCAACATATGAAAGTTGTATGCAATATATATGCAACATATGAAAGTTTTATGCAATATATAAGTTAACACCATGCATGCTGAAAATAACAATTCAACGTTCTACACAAGTTTTCCGTTGAACTCAGGTGACATCCGCTCCCACGAAACATGCAGTCAGGGCTGCCGTTTTGGTAAAATTTTACCAAATTTGGTAAAAAGATTTTGACTTGGTAAAATGGTAAATTGTTATTTGGTTTGGTAAATTTAAAATTAATGGAAATTTAAAATAATTTACATATCAAGAAATGATTTTATAAAAATTATATCAATTATGCTCATTGTGGAGCACCACCCTTATGATTGAAAATAATCTTTCAAATAAAGACGAACGCATCGAGTGAAAATTACACGAATGAACGTAAAGCAAAATGTTAAAAATTTGAATTTGTCAGTTGCTTAGATCGTCGATTTAGGGAAGAAATTGATGGATAAGTAAGTTTTTATTTTAAATAAATTGATTTTCTTAAAATTTATATACTTAGCGATTATGATATTTCTGTTTAGATTTTTTATTATAAAGCAGTTGACCGATGTGGAAAGCGATGAAACATCTTCAAGCGTATAATAAATGATAATAATTTTATCATTATAAGCGTATAAATTTAATTAAAAAATATGTATAAATGTATTTTTTCTTTAACTTAGAAATAAAATGGTTACTTTATTAATCGACCTTCGACTTTTAAAAATATCACTTTTTATTATAAACTAATTTTATGTTATATTTCAACCAATATTTTCACTTCCACCGGAAGTTATCTTCAGGGTTAATTTAAAACAATTTTTTCATTTTACATTTAGATAAACAATTTTAAACACTTACAAACAATAAGAACATAGAATATAAACAATGTTTTAAATAAACCTCACTGAATGTTATCAAGCATGCCGAAAATGCATCGGAGTTCAAATAATTCTATCACGTTAGGTTTTTCCTAATCTTTTTATTACATTTTATGATTCTGAGACTATTTCTGAATTTAAGAAAAAAAAAAAAAAAACTTGAAGTGATAAGATCATTTTGACTCCCGATTAAATTTAGGCAGTCCCTGCAAACAAAATTTCGACCTTTTTTTCTGAAGCTCTCTAATCAATAGCTGCAAAAAATTTAAAAGTTGTCCTATTTTAGTTTCTGAGTTATATGGGAAGTAACACGTTCTGTCTTCTAATAACTACAAAATTCTAGACAATGTAAGATAACTGCATTCAAAAAGTTAACTTACAAGAAAAGATCCCCTGGTATCACTCCCCGATTTGAATGTGCCTTGATTATATGATAGAGGACAAAATTCTAATGTTGACGTATTGTCTTGATCTGCTGAGTTCAAGGTTAAGGCTTTCGAAAAGGAATCAAATCGGGAAGTAACCCCTCGGAACATTTCCTTCTTAGATGATTTCATGGTCCATGTAAAAAGTACCCTAGAATTTATTAAACATGACTAAACCAAACTCTTTAACACTGTAAACACTTAAGAATAATTTTTTTTGTGTTTGGTAAATTCTTTTTCATTTTGGTAAATTTGTAGATGAAATTTGGTAGAATAAAATGTTTGAGAGTGGCAGCCCTGCATGCAGTACGCTAAGCGCAAGCAGCGCTGCACACCCACACAAACAGCTCTGACATAGTTTACATAATAAAGAACACATAGTTAAGATAGCTTACATTATTTTAAGTGCAACTTTTGTAGTTTAGTTTAAGTTCATACGAGTTCCAATAAAGAGCTTAAGCTCAGAAAAAATTATTTTTTTAGCTTTTTTTTAAAGCAAATAATTAATTGGCGCCCAACGTGCAGGGACCCAAGTCGCGTTCGTGTTAAAGTTCAAGTTTAATAATTACTGTTAGCATAAATCGACGAAAGGTGCCTCGTCGAGATACAAAAAAAGTGTTCACCGTAAATCGACGCAAAGTGCCTCGTCGAACACTTAAGAACTTTAAAACCATCAGCATAAATCGACGCCAAGTGCCTCGTCGCCGAAAAAGAACGTAAAATCCCTCAAGAAGTGCTGGACCTGGGTTTCCCGAACCACATATAACCACATAGCCGCTGCTCTATTCTGTGGAAAGAGCTCTACATACCTCAAGGTATAGGATTAATACCACAGTCACCGCTGGAAACACGGACAAACAGGAATCATACCGCCCTAACCGTATTAAAGGCATGTGGATAGTATTGTAAGTAGGTTTAAGAGTATTCTTAAGAAACTGTGTATTGTCAAACAGCGAAAATAATAGTTTAAGAATTAAAATCATTAAAAAGAAAAAAAAAAAACTTTAATAAGTGTGAAAACAAGTTCCATAATTCATCACCCTTCCAGGCTATAAATATAAAATAAGAATAAAATAAAGATAAAAAAATAGATAAATAAAAAAATTAATAAAGATAAAACTTTAATTATCCTAGCGAACCTGCGATTCACCACATTAACAGGGGGACCCACCAGGTTATAAAAGCAAAATCATTTTAAAATAATAGAAGTAAGAGAAATCAGAAAATTTTATATAAAAAAAAACACGTAGAGATATGACAAATAAATAAGATAACAAAGAATAACATTTTTTCTGATCAAGATAACTATTTAATAAATCTTAGTACACGAAATTGAGAGAAAAAATTTTCATAGCCTTTATTAAATACTATTCTAAATATAATAGCATTTAATATTTTATAATAGAATATTCTAAAGTTAATTAATTAAAATTTATTATCCGTTCTTAGTAAAAACAATAGAAAAAAAAAGGAATTAAAATGTCAAATCCGAACAATCTCATTAGACCACCTCTATTAAATGCCTCTAATCCTAATCCCGACCAAGCAACGAGACCACTTGAACAAGAACAATTGAACGACATTATACAATCCTCGGTATTAAGAATTTTAGAAAATACATTTCCACAGTTAGTAAGGAACTTAACTATTGAGAGTAGCACTAGCCAAATAGAAATTGACCAACCATTCGGTATAAGTAATAGGAAAAATTTGAACGAACTAGAAAGAATACCGGAGATAGTTAAAAATTTACGAGAATTCTCTGGAAATGAAGCTGATTTTAGCTCATGGAGGAAAAGTGTTGACAGAGTTTTAAATGTTTATGAAACCATAAAAAATACACCAAAATATTTTGGAATTGTAAACGCTATACGCAACAAAGTATTAGGGAATGCAGACATTGTATTAGAATCGTACAATACGCCATTAAATTGGAACGCGATATCTCGCTGTCTTACTGCACATTATGCAGATAAGCGGGACATTAGCACTCTGGAATACCAAATGTCAACTCTAATACAAGGAAACCTTAGCACGCAAGATTATTACCAAATAGCTTATTCACACCTTTCATTAATATTGGATAAAATAGGATGTATGGATGTAAGTCAAGAAGCCGTGAACCTATTAACAACAACATACAGGGACAAAGCACTCGATACGTTCGTACGTGGACTGAGAGGTGACTTGCCAAGATTGCTCGGTATGAGAGAGCCTATTGACCTACCTCAGGCATTATAATTATGTATGAAACTGGAAAAACCAAAATTTCAGATCAAACTATGCTTTTGGTCAGAATTTTCAAAGAAAAAACAAAAAATTTCCAGAACAGCAACAATATCACCCTACTTATCCAACACGACAATTTCCGATATTAAATCCACAGCAAAACCGTTCTCAAAATTTTAACCAAAACCAACAACGCCCACCACCTCGACCCTTTGGCCTTAAGCCATTACCTAGACCTGAACCAATGGATGTGGACCAAAGCATGCAAACAAAGAGAATAAACTACATGAATCACCCTATTTCTAATGACGCACACTATGGTAAAAGACCAATTCCACCACCACAGAATATAGACAAACGACAAAGAAACTTCAACATTGAAGTTCAGCAATATGAAGACGCAATCAATAATAACGACCATTACTTTGATCAACCTTTATCCGATTACACTGATAGTATAAGAAACTATGAAATTGATGAACAACCAACTTTTAATTCAGATTCCTTAGATAAAATAGATTGCCTTGATATTCATTTTTTTGAATGAACAGCTCTTCATTACCCTACATCGATTGTAGGCTAAGTAGTGGAGAGATCATTAAAATGTTAATTGATACCAGATCAAATAAAAATTATGTGCAGCCTCATTTAGTAAAAACACCCATCATAAACAAAAAAATATTTTACGCTAGTTCAGTCGGAGGACAAGTCAAAATAACCCATCACACTTGCAAATATTTTCGGCATAGACGACACAAAAATAAAATTTTTCTTGCTTCCCACTCTAAAATCTTTCCATGTCATCATAGGAAATGATTCACTCAAGGAATTAAATGCCATAATATACGCCAAAGAAAACTACATGTCAATGAATAACAAATTTTGTATAAAATTAAAACAACAAATTTCACAGAGCGTTAACCAAATTTACATTCGATCAGAACACTTAACCCAATATCAAAAAGATTGCCTAAAAAAACTCACGTCCGATTATAAATCACTTTTTTGTGATCCAGACGAAAAACTAACTTTTACTACAACAGTCGAAGGTACAATTCGTACGACATCAGACAACCCTGTTTATACCAAATCTTATCCATACCCAATGTGCATGAAAAACCAAGTAGAACAGCAAATTAACGACTATTTGCTATTTGCGTGACGGTATAATACGACCATCTAGATCACCATATAATTCACCTGTATGAGTGGTCCCAAAAAAATCAGATGCGTCAGGAGAAAAAAAAAATACCGCATGGTCATAGATTACATGAAGCTAAATTCAATAACAATACCAGATAAATATCCTATACCCGAAATAAACGAAGTTCTATCTCAACTTGGAAGAAACAAAATATTTTCAGTACTTGATCTGAAAAGCGGCTTCCATCAGATTCTCCTAAAAGAATCAGATACGGAGAAGACAGCTTTCGCAGTAAACAACGGGAAATATGAATTCACTCGTCTCCCTTTTGGTCTCAAGAATGCTCCTTCTATTTTTCAAAGAGCTCTTGACGACATATTGAGGGATCACATAGGAAGAAGATGTTTTGTCTATATTGACGACATCATTATATTCAGTAAAAATCAGGAAGACCATTTAAATGACTTAAAACTAATTTTTGATACATTAGAAGCAGCAAATCTCAAAATACAACTTGATAAATGTGAGTTCTTAAAATCCGAAGTTGAATTTTTAGGATACATAGTGCCCGAAAATGGCCTCAAAACCAATCCGAAAAAAATTGAATCAATCAATAATTTCCCCGAACCAAAAACTTTGAAAGACCTACGTTCATTTTTAGGACTTTCAGGTTATTACCGCCGTTTTATAAGGGACTACGCAAAACTGGTGAAACCCCTTACAGTCCTTTTAAGAGGGGAGGAAGGACGAATATCCAAAAATATTTCAAAAAACATAAAAATAGATTTAAACAAAAAAGCACAAGAAGCATTTCAAAAACTTAAAACTCTCTTATCTCAGAAGAAGTTCTACTCTCATACCCCGATTATTCAAAAGAATTTCAACTCACAACGGACGCATCCAATTATGCAATTGGAGCAGTCCTAGCTCAAGACGATAGACCTATCATGTTCATATCACGTACATTAAGTAGCACAGAAGAACACTACGCTACAAATGAAAAAGAGATGCTAGCAATTATTTGGTCACTAAATAATTTACGAAACTATCTCTACGGATCCGCCAAAGTTAAAATTTACACAGACCACCAGCCCCTTACGTACGCTCTTAGCAATAAAAATAATAACAACAAGATGAAAAGATGGAAGGCAATATTGGAAGAATACAACTACGAACTTCTATATAAACCAGGAAAAGCGAATGTAGTTGCTGATGCTCTTTCAAGGCCACCACAAATTAATCTTTTGCCAAATTCTAACGAAGACGAAACCGACTCAGTGACAGGTACGATACACAGCGACGACAGCTCTTCGCCAAACCTTATACCCACATCTGACGAACCGATAAATGTATTTAAAAACCAAATTTTCTTTAAATTAGACGACGCACCCTCATACCAATTTCAAATTATATTTCCAACTTACCACAGACACACTATTACAGAAGTAGAGTTTAATCACGACAATCTAATTGACCTTCTCAAGAGATATCTCAACCCATCTGTTACCAACGGTATCAATACTGATGAATGCACTCTAGGTAAATTACAAGAAATTTATCCAACACATTTCAGAAACTATAGAGTCAGATTTACTCGCAACAAAATCAGAGACCTCACCAACGAAATAGACCAAGAAAATGAAATTCTCAAAGAACACAAACGAGCACATAGAAACGGACGCGAAAACAAAGCGCAACTTTTAAAAAATTTCTACTTTCCAAATATGCAAAGAACAAAAATACGAACGACACCCTCCTAGACCACTATTACAAGCCACTATTACAATTCCCCAATACGGTAGATGTATACCACGCGCATAAATATAAAACCCTTACAGCCCTCTAAAAGAAATCCTAATGTGCTACGGTATACCAGAAAAAGTCGTAATAGATAACGAAAAATCTTTAAGTTTAGCCCTAATAATGCATTTATTAGAAGACCAATATAACATAGACATATTTAAAGCTCCACCTTATACAAGTACTGTTAATGGCCAAGTCGAAAGATTTCATTCGACCCTAGGCGAAATAATGAGATGCGCTAAAGTAGAAAGAATTCATACATCCTTCCAGGACTTACTAGTTCAATCAGTGTATAAATATAATTATTCACTTCATACCCTCAACCCTCAAAACCCTCAACAAATAGAGCAAGCTAGAAACGAAAACATACAAAAATTAACAAAAAAACAAGAAAAAGACCTCAACTTTCATAATAAAAAAAAAACAACTTCAAGGAATATAATGTGGGGGATAAAGTGTATGTCAAAACAAACAAAAGAATTGGAAAGAAACTCTCCGTTTGGTATAAAGAAGAAGTAGTAGCCGAAAACAGAAATAGCACCATAAAAACAAATTCAGGCAGAATAGTTCACAAAGGACTTATAAGAAATAATAACTTTACAACAGAATCTTTTCTTCTTTCAGACAGAATATGGAAATTTTACTGCACACAACTATAATCTATCTTTTGACGACTGTATCGACAATTGCGACTGAAACTCAAATCCTCGACTATACCAATTCTCAAATCATAACAATGGAAATTGGAACAGCTAGACTACAAACAGGTACTCATAAAATAGTTCACGTAATTGAACTGGACCAATACAAACACGAAATAATGGACATCGAAAGAACATTGAATGATCACATCTCCCCTAAAGACAGTAACTATGTATATTTAAAATACGACATAGGACAAGTTAAAAATATTTTAAACGGACTACTACCAAGACGACAAAAAAGATCACTGGACATTCTGGGAACAGCTTGGAAATGGCTTGCTGGCACCCGGGACCACGACGATTTTCAATTAATAAATGACAAAACTAATAATTTAATAACGAATAACGACAGACAGGTAGTAATAAACAAACTAACAATGAATAGATTAGATGAATGAATGAATGAATGATCTTTATTTGTAGTGAAAAGATTGTTAAATAAACTTTTCGTCAATGCACAATTTACAGAGATTTAGCAGTTATTATACTTTACATCTAAAAAATAATACATAAGTTACAAACAGAAGAAATATATTTTTGATATGAAGAAAAATATATAATCAGAAAGAAAACTACAAGAAAAAAGCTTCCATATAAAGCAACAAAAAAAAAACAAAAACAAAATATATAAAATGGGACTAAAATATCACAGATGGAATTTTAAAGTTAAAGCAAATATACATTCATATATGTATAAAACAGAAACCTAGCAACAAATGTTGTATAACAAATAATAAATAAGAAATGACATTAATTAAGTAAATAAATTAATTAAATTAACAATACGATAATATACAAAGAAAGTATAATATAAATGAACAACGAAAAAAAGAACATAAAAAAACTAGCTAGGTTGTGCTATAAAAGTTTGAAATTAGAATATTATCGGACATGCTGCAAAAAATTTTAAAACTATCCATTGCTTTAGCGATGCAATCAGAGATGAGATTTACATTACTTATTTTATGAAGCTTTTTAGTGGAATAATGCCAAGGGAGCTTAAGTGCCATTTTTAGCAACTTGTTCTGGCAAATTTGCAATTTTTTAGTGTGCATTTTAGCACAAGTTCCCCACACAGGACATGCATATAAAATTAGTGCTTGGAATATAACTTTCACTAGAATGACTTTATTATCATTGCTTAGTTCAGAGTTCCTATTTAATAATGGGTAAAGTACAATTTTTGCAACATTAAACTTTTTAATAATATTGCTGATATGATCGCGAAAAATAAGCTTTTTATCGAGAACTACGCCGAGATACTTCACATTTTCCAACCAGGGAATATTATAGCTACCAGCTTGAAGCTGTGAGCTGGGATAGAAACAAGGCTTTCTTTTTCTCGAGAAAAAAATAGCTTGTGTCTTGTTGGTATTTAATTTAATCCATTTTGTGAAATAATTGTTTAACTGGTTAAGACAGCATTGCAGTTCAGTCACAATATGTTGACCAAGGGAATGCGAGCAGAAAATAGCCGTATCATCAGCATAAACAGCATAATCGCATGAAGCATATTTTGGCATATCAGAACAATAAATTATATATAGCAGTGGGCCAATAACTGAACCCTGTGGAACACCTGCTGGTACCTCAACAAAGTCGGAAAATGCGTTGTTTAAGCAAACACAAAAAAACCTATTAGTTAAGAAACTTTGAACAATTTTTATAATATGAAGGGGAAAGCATAACTCAATCATTTTAAAAAGCAGACCATTATGCCAGACGGAGTCAAAAGCTTTTTCAACATCAAGCAAAACTAGAGCGGTCGACTTTTGATGACTAAAATTAAGCTTAACATGATTTTGTATTCTCTTGATTTGATGAACCGTGCTGTGAAATCTACGGAAACCAAATTGTTCATTAGGAATAATGTTATTCCGGTCGATAAATAACCAGAGCTTTATTTTCAAAACTTTTTCAATTATCTTACTTAAACTGCTTAGAAGACTTACAGGGCGATAGCTTTCGGCACTATTAAGAGGTTTTCCAAATTTATGAATTGGAACAACTTTCGCAGCTTTCCAAGAATCTGGAAAATACTGTAATTTTAGGCAAGAATTAATAATTAGTGTGAAAAAACTAACGCAGCCTGTGGCAACTGTTTCAACATGCAATTTTTTATCTCATCAAGACCTGAGGCCTTTCTTGGATGTAATTCTTTTATAATTGTTTTAACAGTTTGCACCGACACATATTCGGCAACATTAGTCTCACATTCCATGACATTAAATTGCCTAATCGTCTCATTGACTAAATTTGTATGCGCTTGAACACCAATATTTTCAGATACGCAGTGGTTGCTCAAGAATTGTTTACAAAGAGTATTCGCATTTTCGTCATTTGAGATGACAGTTTTGTTGACTTCTATAAGAGGAGGAATATGTACAAACTTCTTTTTTAAAAGCTTTGTTATGTTCCAAAACGGCTTAGAGCACTTATCCAGTTTGCAAATTTTTTCATTCCAATTGTTATTTCTAAATTTTCTTAGCTCCTCACGAATAATAATCGAGTATCTTTGCATCATATTGTAATCCAATTGAATTCGAAATCTAATCCAATCACGACGATATCGATTTCTTATTTTAATCAGATTGACAATATAAAATGGTATTTTAACAAAGGTACTTTTGGGCAAGTCTTTTGGAACAGAAACTCTTACAGCATCTATTATTTTTGATGTAAAAAATTCCGTAAGTTCATCAACACGGCTGGAAACTCTGATACTATCTAAATCACACACAACATTATTAAAAGCTATATTAAGGCTAGATTTATAGCGAATCCAGCATGTGTTCTTATAATCTAAGATTAAATTATCAGTGAATGGAGTATTCAGCGCTAGATAAAATTTAACCGGCAGATGGTCCGAGCTAAATTCGTTTAAAACAGAGAGTTAAGAAATAAATGCAGGAATGTTAGAAAGCACCAGGTCAATTGTAGAAGGATTACCTCTTGAGGATGCTGGAAAGTACGTTGGAGAGTACGATCACTTGAATAGGATACAACAACCGGAAACTGACAAGTACATTCTGAAAGAATATTTCCCCAGGCATTTGCTCGAAGACAACCCCAAGACCTATGCCTGCTGTTTAAATCACCACAAATAAGAAATTTTTCACGCAAACTAAACAGCTTTCTCAAGTCACTCTTGTATTTATGTCTTATATCAAGAGAAGTAGTGCCACCTGGGAAATAAACACTAAATATACTGATGTATGTTGAGTCTTCGAGTGAAAGTTTTATTCCAATATTAAAAAAACAAAACATAAGTATAAAATTATCTTTTAAGGATATTATTACATGCAATGAACATGTATTAGGAATTAAGAATGAATATAAAACTTTAAATAATATTTCAATTTGTAAAACTGCGAATATCGCTAATATAACTACGTCAGACTGCATACCAAAATTAATCAAAAGCCTGCCATCAAAGTGCACAACAATCAACAACCAGCATCTGTCATTAGTAGAAGAAATATCACCAACTTTATTGCTACTCAACGCTCACAATGGAGAAATACAAGTGGACAATAGAACTTTATCACTCAAAGGAACCTTCCTAATACACCACAAAAACTCAACGATAGTCATCCAAAATCACACTTACTGGACCAAAGAGATATCTGCAGCTAAACCACTACCAGCCATTGCCCAATCTAAAAACGTGACAAACGTTTTCCAAGAAGTATTGTCATTAGAAATGCTGAAAGAATTACACATGACAAACACAGAAAAAATCTCAACAATTAAATACAGATACGGAACCAGCCTGATCATAAATTTCATCATATTTACTATAGTTCTTGGTCTAATTTGCTACAGGACATATGTTACAAGGAATAGGAAGCTTAAGGTCACAATTGTGGAAAATAGAAGCAAAAAGCAAAAGGTTGACTCTAACAATCATATCCGCGACAGCGAGGACGCAGCCGAAATTAAAGGGGGAAGAGTTAACACCATGCATGCTGAAAATAACAATTCAACGTTATACACAAATATTCCGTCGAACTCAGGTGACATCCGCTCCCACGAAACATGCTGACAAAGCGTCTAGTTTGCGCAACCGGCCACGCGCTGCAGTACGCTAAGAGCAAGCAGAGCTGCACACCCACACAAACAGCTCTGACATAGTTTACATAATAAAGAACACATAGTTAAGATAGCTTACATTATTTTAAGTGCAACTTTTATAGTTAAGTTTAAGTTCATACGAGTTCCTATAAAGAGCTTAAGAGTTATAGCAAACCCCTTCCTCCCATCTAAAAATAACATAATTTAGTTTCATAATTATCGACATTCTAAATAATTCTTTGCTCCAAATGTCGCAAACAATTATTAAGAATTTTGGCGGACCAATTTCCGTTCACACGTAAATTTAATTTCACAATTTAAGCATAATTGACACTTTTAATAATTCTTTGCTCCAAATGTCGCAAACAATTATTAAGAATTTTAGCCGACCAATTTCCGTTCACACAAAATGCAAAAGCTGCTTGCGATTGCACTTTTCACCTGAACTTATTGCGGCAGCGCTGACCATCGCAGCGCAGCACCCACACCAACATAGATACATACAGGTACGGTAAACATAGAACATTAAGAAATGAAACTAAGTTTTAAAAAGGAAAGAAAATGTAATTTAAAGTTAAGTTGATTGACGGCTTCAACCAATAAAGTATATTTTAAATTAATTAAAATAACTTGCATTTTTCTTGAACGATTCGAAACAATCAAGTCTATTTTAAAGTGATTAAAATAACTTGTGTTTTTTTTTAATTTCGAACTTCTCGAAAGAATTAATTGGCGACGAGGATGGGATACGCGGATGTATTCCTAAATGTAATGCAGTGTATTTAAATACTTAACCGGGTATCGCGAACAAAAAAAAAATTTTTTAGAAACTATTTTTAAATTGAGAACATTTGTAGATACTACAAACCCAACATACAAAATTTTTTTTTGAGACTTAAAAGTGCAACAAGTTGCTGAAATTTGAAACTTAAAGTGCAACAATTAGCTGTCTGAGACTAAAAGTGCAACAAGTAGCTGAAATTTAAAGTAGCTAAAAGAAAATTTTTAGAAACTATTTCTAAATTGTGAACATTTGTAAATATTACAAACCCAACATACAATTTGTTTTCTGAGACTTAAAGTGCAACAAGTAGCTGAAATTTGAAGTGCAACACAAATAAACCAACAAGTATCAAAGTTGAGTTTTAACGTGCAACAAAGCGGAAGTCAACAACTACCAAATCCTGAAAAGCGCAAGTCAACGGGTATCAAACAATCGTTTTCAACAACTCCATCACCAACAACGAAACTTCCCGAGTATAGTGGCAATACAAACGAAAAGGAGCTGAAATTTGAAGTGCAACAAAAATAAACCAACAAGTACCAAAGCTGAGGTTTAACGTGCAACAAACCGGAAGTCAACAACTACCAAATCCTGAAAAGCGAAAGTCAACGGGTATCAAACAATCGTTTTCAACAACTCCATCACCAACAACGAAGTAAGAAGAATCTGTAGTAAGAAATTATTTGAATTCTATATATATTATATATTACTAGCTGATACCCGGCGCGTTACTGCCGTCCTAGTCCAATGCCTGCCCAGTTTGCCAATAGAAGGCCATCAACAAATAGTAACTCCACTCTGAGTTTCAATATTCTGTGATTATTATTTTCAAAGCTGTTAAATATAAAAAATGGTCTTTTATGGGTAGAGCCAAGCCCCTAGTTCAATACACGTTTTAGTTTGCGAGTACCTCTGAGTAGAAATATACCGCCAAATAGATACTTCAAACCGAGTTTCTTTATTGTGTGACTATTATTTCCAAAGCTATTTAATTTTAAAAAAAATGTGTCTTATATGGGTGGATCCGCACCCAATGTACAATGTCCGTTCCAGTAGCAGGACACCACCAAAAAGTAATTCCATTCTGTTTTCCAATGCCCGTGTCTGTTTTATAATTGAAAGACCTGGCCAATTAGTTACTTCAATGTTATACGACATTTAGTTAAAAATTTATGCGATTTAAAAAAATTTAATTTTATGGGCGGTAGCATGCCACCCTTTACAAAAATCGCTAAAATTTTACTGTCGAAGGCCAAGACTCAATAGTAAGTTCGTACCGAGTTTCATTGATGTGTGATTTATAAACGAAAGTTAAGCCGAAAATTTGTGTTCTTGAAAAAGTGCCACGCCCTTCGCGGGTAGAAGGTTGAAAAATACCTTGCGACCTATTCTCATACCTGCCAAATATACAAACAAAATTTCAAATCGGTTCAGCCGTTTCGGAGGAGTTCGTACACTAACACCGTGACACGACATTTTTATATATTAGATAAACATATATAATATATATAGAATACAATTAATGTTTTTGCTTTTATGCATCTCGAAAGTGCTGCAGGTACAATAAAGATAGGTAGGTCCACGACTCAGAGCGCGACCGCCAAAACTGTCAAAAAAACACAAAATAAGTATTCACATGGCATAATAAAAACAGGTAGGCTCTCTTTCTTATAGCCATAAGTGTCGAAATTAGACGTTTTGCTGTGACGGTTTCGACGGTAGCACTCTCAGTCGTGAGCCTACCTGTTTTTATTGTAGCGTGTTTGTTCTTATCTTTTCTTTCGTAAAACTCTTGACTTGATTCCTATGAACAATAAAAATGAAAAATAAAAAATTATAGTACAATAACCCAATTTATTTATATGACAATAAAATTTGTAAAAAAAACATAACTTGGGTGCTTTCGTTCCATTGAACACAACTTTTTCATTTCTCAATAGATTTTCTTCAACAATAGCTTATTTTTTTTGGAAAATAAAGGTTTTTAGTAAAAAATATCAAAAGTAACAAAATATTTTGATTTCTTAACGAAATTTGCAACTATTTTGTCTTTTTTTGGAAATTTTTCTGAAAAATAAAAAAATCCCCGATATTTGAATTAATTCCGCCAAAACTAACAGCTCGACCAAAAAATGATGTGGGCATTGTTTGTAAGAAATTTTATTAGCTTTTATTTGATATATCATTTGTTTGATTACTGTTGTTGGTTCAGGAGATATATGCAATTAAGTGGAACCAACTTTTTTTTTTCGTTGAAAACCCTACAGTGGGCAATATCTCGAAAACGCAGTGACAGAAAAAAAAAAATTTTTTTTTCGGAATTAGCGACCAATTTTACATGAGAAAAGAATAGTGGCATTCAAAGTACATATTGGCTGAAACCAGTGTAATCAACCCTGGATTATGCGATCCAAAGTGGAATGTATCCACAGGGCCAATGAATTTACAAACACTTAAACACACAATAGAAGTTAATGAAAGGGTAGCTATCCCTTGCTTCAAGGAATTTGGTGAAATAGACAAAAAATTTGAATTTTTTGTAAGTAAATTTCATAACATGTACGATGGTATAATTGGAAACAACATATTAATCCCCTTAAACGGTGTTATCAATTTTAAAGAGAATAAACTACTTGTAAGGGACAAAGAATTAGAACTAAAATTTTTAACAAATATGGAAAACAAATATTGCTTCAAAGATAAAGGTACTTACGAAATTGAAGTACCAGTAACATATAAAGAAGGATTAGTTTATATTGAAGGTAAATCTTCTCACGACAATATGATAGAATTAATTAAAGGCATATATGAAGCAAATGACCATAAAAGAAAAGCTAAATTACTAATTAAAAACGACGGAGTAAAAGACATCGTAGTACATAAACAAGACTGCACCCATGTCACTGATGAAAATTTCAGCATTTATACATTTGACGAAAACAATGGAAATTTTACAATTCAAAAAGAAAACAACAAACCTCTACTAGGACAAATTAGAATAGATCATCTCAATGTTGAGGAAAAAAAAAAGTTATTGAATGTAGTGAAGAGATTTAAAAATATTTTTTATAATGATGATTCGAAAAAGGACCTAACGTTTACAAATGCCCATAAGCATGAAATTCGGACTATCGAACATGCTCCTATAGTGGCAAAATCTTATAGATATCCATACGTCCACAAAAACGAAGTTAGAGATCATATACGGGAAATGCTTAAAAACAAAATTATAAGACCTAGCCACTCTCCGTACTCAGCGCCAGTTTGGGTAGTTCCAAAGAAAATGGATGCGAGTGGAAGAAAAAAATGGCGTCTAGTTATAGACTATCGGAAACTCAATAAGGTAACTATAGACGACCGTTATCCAATTCCTAATATTGACGGAATATTAGAGAAACTCGGACGTTGCCAATACTTTACCACGTTGGACCTTGCAAAAGGTTTCCACCAAATTGAAATTGCAGAGAAAGATATCCACAAAACAGCGTTCAGTGTTGAAGGAGGGCATTATGAGTTTCTTCGTATGCCTTTTGGTTTAAAAACAGCTCCAGCCACGTTGCAACGGCTGATGAACATCGTTTTATCCGAATACATTAATAAGATCTGTTTGTATATCTCGATGATATTATCATTTTTTCCACTTCTCTTACGGAACACATAGAATCGATTACTAAGGTATTCCAAAAACTCAGAGATGTAAATCTCAAAATACAATTGGATAAAAGCGAGTTTCTCAAACATGAAACTGAATTCCTTGGCCATATTGTTACCAAAGACGGTATAAAGCCTAATCCAAGAAAAATAGAATGTGTTCAGAAATTCCCTCTGCCAAAAAACTAACAGGTTATTACCGCAAGTTTATTAAGACTATGCGCGAATAGCTAAGCCCATGACCAAGTATTTAAAGAAGAACATAAAAATTAACATAGAAGACCCTGAGTATGTAAACTTATTCGAAGCATTGAAAAAACAGTTAGTTAATGATCCAGTTCTTATTTATCCTGATTTCAAAAAGCAATTCACGTTACAAACCGATGCAAGCAATTATGCTTTGGGAGCCGTATTATCCCAAGATGGACATCCAACGTGCTTTGCAAGTAGAACGCTCAAAGACCACGAGCAAAACTATAGCACAATTGAAAAAGAACTACTTGCTATTGTTTGGGGAACACAATATTTTAGACCTTACTTATTCGGAAATGAATTTATAGTAGAAACCGACCATCGTCCTTTGACATGGCTTTTCTCAATGAAGGAACCAAACTCCAAGCTTATTCGGTGGAGACTTCGTCTAAGTGAATATGATTTCGAAATAAAATACAAAAAAGGCATACAAAATGGAAACGCAGACGCTCTATCTCGTGCCATAATTAATTTCAACGAAATCGAGACTTCAATAATTTATGAGAGTAAATGCCCACTTAATATATAAAACCCAAATAATCTTTAAGAAAATCGACTCAGGATCTTTAAAAATTAAAAATCAGAAAATATTTTCAAATAGAAAAACAATTTATGTTAGAAATATAGATACTGACACAATCATTACAATAGTGAAAAACCATTTTAAACCAACGGGTAGACCCGCCGTATACTTCGATGACGAAGGAATTTTTGAAATATTTAATGATGTGATAAAAGATAATTTTAATAATAACAATGGTACATTTAAAATAGTGAAATGCCCAAAGGTCCTAAGAGACATAACAGACGAAAGTGAGCTTACAAAATGCATAGAAACAGAACATTTAAAAAATAATCATAGGGGCATTAATAAAAACTTTTTAGTACTAAAATACGTCTTATACAATCCAAAATTAAAACAGAGAATTACTCAATTTATTAACAATTGCGAAATTTGTAATGGTGAGAAATATGAAAGGCATCCTGTAAAACAAAAACTTAAATTGACAGAAACACCCGATAAACCAAGAGATACGATTCATATGGACGTTTTCTATAGTTTAAATAAAAACATTTTCTTAACTGCAATAGATTAATTTTCAAAGCATGCCCAAGCTATCAAAATATCCAGTCGATCATGGACAGATTTTACACCAGCTGTAATGCAATACATAAGTAATGTAGGACATTTTAACAGTCTAATTGTAGACAACGAACTATGCTTTAAGGCACTACCCTTGCAAGAATTCCTTAGAGAACAAAATATTAATATCCATTTCACATCAAATAATAATCACACATCAAACTCCGATGTCGAACGACTACACAATACCCTTAATGAACACTTGAGACTTTTGAGACAGGACCCGAATAAGAATATTTACACTGCAGAAGATAAAATTTGTAAAGTAACAGTGTGTGTAATTTTTTAAGTCACGGCAAAATAACCATATACGGACACCACTACGTGATAAAAGACTAAAAAAAAAAAGACCCGTGTCTCCCAATTTTCCCCAAAGTCATGCACTTTTTGTTTTATGGGCCCCCAAAGATTTGGGGCCTCGGTATCATTTTCGTAAAAATGTGATCATTTTCTCAGGCTCATATCTTGTAAACCGTTCAGAATTTCGATTTACTCTCAGAGGCAAAGTTGTAGCTCTTGTCATAAGGAACAAACATATAAAATCCAAAAAACTTCACCTTCCAGGTCAAAATCGCAAAAAACTTAAAAAATTTCGATTTTTTTTTACCTTTTTTCCCGTGTTCAGGTCCATAGGTAGCAAACCGTTCAAAATTCAAGGAAACAATCAACTACAAAAATGTACCTAAGATCTCAATAAACAAATTTCTAAAACATATAAACTTCCTAGAGATGATTCTTAACACCGTTTTTTAATTTGAATTGACATGAATGAATTCACATAAACACAAGCCAAAATATAAAAATACCTGGAAACACATTGTCATAAAGATGAAATTGTGAACATATGAAATCAAAAAACTACCTGGAAGCAAACATCTGCATTGAATTCACATAAACACAAGCCAAAATATAAAAATACCTGGAAACACATTGTAATTGTTATAAAGTGACAGTGAAAGTAAAAAAAAGTGAAAGTGCTACTGCATAATTCGCACACAACATTGGCAACTGACAATTTCAATATGCAGTGTGAAAAAAAGGATTTATTTTGCTACGTTTGCGGTCATCAAACCAGAAAAATAACATCTACAAGATTTCAAAAGGAAAAAAATCTTTTAACTTCTGAATTCAAAAGAGCATATACATTGTTTTTCGACGAAATGGACTTGACCGGTGAAAATTACACACCTAATACAGTGTGTCGCCAATGTTATAACAATCTCATGGCATGGTTGAGTGGAGGCAGAGGTACTATGAAGTATTGTAAGCCGGTAAACTGGATTAATCGTCCAGGTGATCATGATGCAACCAGTTGCTATGCATGCGTAAATTATAATTTACGTCTAAATCGACATGCTGAGAAGAACAAAATTTATAAAGCAACTGCAACAGCCACACTACCAGTGCTTGCACCTGAAAATTTTGTATCACCAAGGCCGCCAACTCCAGATCGTACTACAGAATTTACAGCAATGAGTACAGCAAGTGGAGTTACTTATGAAGATCCATTTGATACCGATTATGAGCCCCAACAGGGAAGAGATGGACCACAACTAATAACACAAATGGAAATGGATTTCATTGTGGCCATATTGGGATTATCCCAGCGGCTTGCAATATTTTTAACAGCTTTTTTAAAAAAAGAAAACTCACACATGCTAATGTAAACTCTACGGCGTACCGCAAACGACAAGCTGAATTTCAGATGCTGTACACTCTAAATGATGACAATTCGTTCGCTTACTGCAACGATATAAAAGCTTTGGTGGAAAAATGGGAATGAACTACATCGCTAGTGAGTGGAGATTATTTATTGATGGTTCTGTTTCAAGCTTGAAAGCAGTGTTGTTGCATGTGTCGAACCGAAAACCTTCCATTCCGCTAGCAATGGGTATCAACATGAAAGAAAGCTATGAAACATTGAAAGATATAATGGAAAAAATCAAATATTACGAAAATAAATGGAATTTGCTGTGATTTGAAGGTCATCAACATTATGCAAGGGATCATCGATAAGGGCGGCTTCCCAAAATTCTTTTGTTTTCTTTGTAATTGGGATTCACGCTCACCTCTGAATCAATTCCAATGTAATTCGTGGAGGCCAAGAGGAAGTGTGGATGAACAAATACAACAACATAGAATTGTTAAAAAATTCATTGAAGTGGCCGTTGTAAATTGTCCAAACGCATTCGACTATTTGAAAAGCGTTTTCCCAAAGCGTAGCGATGACAAAATTAAAAAAGGTATTGTAGTAAATTTAAAACGGATTTTTGTTCACCTAATTGTACTATATATATAGCTATTTACACTATGTTAATGTTTTCTTTTCTGTCTTTATTTTTTGTTTTCATTTAACAGGCGTACTTAATGGCCCTGACATTAGAAAGCTATTCAAGAGCAACTTTGCTTCATCGCTTGATGAAAATCATTCAATGGCATGGATTTACCTTCAGCGTGTATGCACCAGAGTCTTGGGAGCGGATCGAGACGCGGAACCGGAAGCAAGAGAATGGGTGAAAGCAATGTTGTATTATTTTGAGATAATCAGCGCATCGATGACATTAAAGCTGCATTTTCTTCATTTTCATTTTGACGATTTCATCAAACAACTCCCTACCGAATCCGATGAGCAAGGAGAACGGTTTCACCAAACCACAATGCCCATGGAAAAACGGTTCAAAGGCAAAAACCTGGACGCATTGCTTGCAGAGGTATGTTGGTGGAGTCACAAGATCACCCTGTATGATGCTAATGAAGTAGTTGAAGAAGAAAGAGCTGATGATGGAGGGCAGTCTGGAAGCAACGTGCCTGTGGACACCATAATTTCTGAATCAGAGTCAGATTCGGACGATTCGGACGACGATTTGGATCCACAACTTAAGAGAGCGCGATTTGCAAGTCCAGGGCCATCAACATTATAAACATAATTATAACATTTTAACATAATTATTATAATACGAATATTTTTTTTTAATATTTTTGTTATAGATAGCATAGTAACTCAATGTTGAAGTAAATAAAAAACAAATGAAATTAAAAAACGGTGTTAAGAATTATCTCTAGGAAGTTTATACGTTTTAGAAATTTGTTTATTGAGATCTTAGGTACATTTTTGTAGTTGATTGCTTCCTTGAATTTTGAACGGCTTGCTACCTATGGACCTGAACACGGGAAAAAGAGCTACAACTTTGCCTCTGAGAGTAAATCGAAATTCTGAACGGTTTACAAGATATGAGCCTGAGAAAATGATCACATTTTTACGAAAATGATACCGAGGCCCCAAATCTTTGGGGGCCCATAAAACAAAAAGTGCATGACTTTGGGGAAAATTGGGAGACACGGGTCTTTTTTTTTTAGTCTTTTATCACGTAGTGGTGTCCGTATATGGTTATTTTTTTTGGTGTTGCACTGTGTAATTCATTTTTATAATAATAGCATTCATTCAACAACATGTCGTAAACCAATTGAGTTCAGTAATGGAAATATAAATCAAGACGAATATTCCTTAATTCAAGAACGAATTATTAGTATAAAAGAACGAACAATCAATACACAAAATAAAAATAGGGAAGATGTTGAAATACAAACGGGACCAGTATTTTTAAAAGAAATAAGAGGTGGTAAAAACCATGCCAAATTTAGAAAAATAATAGCAGAGACATTAGATGAAGAACACATTATCACAGCAAAAGGACACAAATACTATAAATCTCATTTGAAAAACAAAAGAAATATCAAGACAATAATAATCCAACAATAAAAATAAATTAAACATTTTTAAACTTAATAATTTTGTGTTTTTAGGAAATGAACGTATCCATATTAACTTTAATTTCATTGACGATATATATACCGACAACCTTTTCACAGACGCTGGAGGTCCAAAACCTGAACGAAAATAACGGTTTTGTCAATATAAAGATGGAAAATATAAAAATAATCTCAAATTATGGAAAAGTACTCCACATAATCAATGTGACAGAATACGATGAGACGAAAAAACATATTTGGGACAACATAAAACTAATGACAAACAAACCAAACTTAGAAGGACCAATGCTAAATTCAGTCTTACATAGCTACAGAAACCTAGAAGTAAAATTACACAACCTACTACCACAGACAAGAAGCAAACGAGGACTCTTTAACATAGTTGGCAAAGGCCTTAAATATATAACAGGAACTATGGACGCCGACGACGAAAAACATATAATTGAACAGCTAAAAAACTTTAAAAGGAAATAATAAAAATCTCATAACGGAAAATAATAAACAAGTACGCATTAACACGGACATTATAAGACAAATTCAAAATATCACAGACCACATTAAACGACAACAAAAATCAATAAAAGAGTTTGTAGGAACATGGTCAGACGAAGTTGGAAACAGAATAATACCAATAGAAGATGAAGTAAAATAAATGCAATATCTTTATCAAATAAATTACGACATCAGCCTACTCATAAATCACATTGACGACATAGAACAGATTCTACTTAACCCATTTTGGTCAGGTACCCGAACGCGTCGGAATTTTCTAATGAAATTTTCAGGCTTTGTTGTTTTTGATAAAATTAAGAAAATTCCAGAGTTTCAGAATTTTCCCATTTTCCGTTTTCCGGCTACAAGGTGGTCGAAAAATCGACCAATGGCCCAATGTGTATACAAAAATTTTAAAATTTTGAATAAATTATTTTAGCTTTAAATTCAGCATAATATGCCTTGAGTTCCTGTGAAGTTTGGTACCGATAGAACATAGAGGCGTTGCACCTTCCACCTTCCAGAGTGTTCCTGTGAAGTTTGGCACCGATAGAACATGGGGGCGTGGCACCTTCCATGCAACTCTTATTTTCGATATCGAATAGCTTTGGAATTACATGTTTTACAGCCACAAAATTCGGTATTCAAGCTCAATTTACACGTATTGTTTCAATGGTAATATTTTATAGGCGTAAGACAAGGGCCGTGGCACTTTTTATTATACTTTTCGGTAAAAATTTCGAAATATAAGGTCACTCATCACAGAATTCGAAACGAATATAAAATTTAATATACAATTCAAATGTTTAACATCGAATAGCTTAGTACAAATGTCGCATAACATTGAAACTCAGTATAAAGATTGGTCATATCTTCTACCAGAAAATTGACACGGGCATTAGAAAATTGGATGTGAAGGAGTAGTAACGCGCGGGGGGTATCGCTAGTATAAAATAAATAAGTTATTATTTACATGTATTTATTTATTGGATATACTTTTAATGACTTTGATATTCATATTATGATATTGTCCAAAACATTTTGTGTGCAAATGTAAATTGCATTTTTTGCATATAAGTAGGTATATCTAAATTGTATGCTTGTGGCGGGGCTTATTCTCTAGTTGATATCAATGACGTGCTCAAGTTTGTTAACTTCTTTCCTATTCATCTATATCTGAGTCCACTTTTGGATCCGCCACTTATAAATTTCTTTCGATCTAAACTGTAACTGTGATATTGGCTTGTGTTTGTTTATTTTAGCCACAAGACATTGCAATTTCCATGCATTCACTTTCGAATTCCCGATAGCGTTTACCCACAATGACCACACCATTTCCTACTGCGAATGTCAACGCGATAATTTGCGACCCGATTGAAGTGTAAATCGACTCCACCCATATTGATATTATAGTTATATTCGTTTGAGTTATGACGACGTACTTTTTTCTCATACGATTATATCGGAGAGCAGACTTTATTGGCACCATTGAATCGTAGTTACCAGCAATTGTTACTTGGGTGGTGTTGTAACAACACACGAAGTTGAGTTCATTCCTCTTGTCAAAAATGTTATTCCCTTCCCCACGTTTTGCTGGGTTTGTCAACGCAGCGCCTTATACCCGATTTGAACGTTGCCGGTTGCAACCGAACGTTTGTACCGGTTACATAAAATTTTCTCTCATTTAGCAAACAGAGCAATTGGTAAGAGGTAAAAAAGTTGTAGAAGAAAACAGTGTTGACCATCTTTCTGGATGGTCAACGTTGTGAAGAAGTCTCAAAACAACATATGCGCCAAGTCCAATGCCCATGTTGTAAGCTTCAACTGTACCAGTCTACGGTATAAAGAAAAACATGTACCCATCGCTTGAGCACCAGTATTTGAATCTAAAATGGATTGATTTTTCTATAAACATTTTACATGAATGTTTCCCAAAGTTGGGTACCATTTGTTAGTCAATTGACAATGCGACCACCAATATTCCAACAAAAGTATCACGTAGGTAAATTAACTTGAGATGTCCAAAACCGACTGATTCTCATAATTTAGTCTTAGCGCTGTCTGCTTACGTAAATAGTTTAATTATTCATTTTATTTATTAGATTTTTTTAATTTTTTCAAAAATGGTCCAAAAAAGGTGTTTTTTTTTAAATCTTACCTGAGTAGGTAAAATGGAAAATTTGTAAATTGTTATTTTTTTTCTGAATTTCCAATTAACCAAATTGTGTGTATGCGCAAAGAGTTCGAAAAAATTTTGAATATATTTTCCAGAAATAAATTTTAAAGTTAGTGGTCGAAAAATCGACCAGCTGACCAAAATGGGTTAATTGCAGACTTGGTGTTTTAGGTAGAAACATTCTGACAAATGACGAATTCAGAAATATAACGGACATCGACACATTAGCAAATATCAAAATTTCAGTTGCTTCATTTAGCAGAAAAATTGTAATAATAGTTTTAATTCCAAGATTCGTTGGAAATAATTACTCAAATATTCTTATTGAACCTATACCTAACAGAAATAATAAATCATTATTTGTAAAAGAAAATGAAATTATAACAGATAAACACGGTAATTTTTATCATGCAGATGTAGTAGAAAATCTAGAAAGGAATTTAAGAAAACTTGAAAATCTATGTTTATATAATATTTTTAAAATAAAGGAAGCAAAATGTATTTTTAAAGAAAATACAATTACTGAAATAAAAGAAATAAGAAATGGATTAACTATTGTGAAAAATATACAAAAATCCGTAATTTTACATAATAGTAATGATTTTAAAACTATTGTAGAAGGAACATACTTAATTAAATTTGAAAATTGTTATATTGAAATTAATAATAAAACTTACAAAAATTTCGAAATAAGAATAAAAGATCATATAATATTACCGAACCTACATGTATCTATCAAAGAAGACATTTTAAACACGAAACTTGAATTCGATAACATTCATCTTCAAAATATCGAAAATAATAGAAAAAACATCACGGAAATTAACAAAAATAACTTTCTTAAAAATACTTTAAACATAAGCACTTTGCTTACTATAACAATCTTAATGTCAATAATTATTGCTCTTTTTATAAAAAATAAAAATATTTGTTCAAAAACTACTGTCTTAGAAATATCTTCGTCGGAGCCTCAAGCTAATGGTGGGGAAGTTATAGCAAACCCCTTCCTCCCATCTAAAAATAACGTAATTTAGTTTCATAATTATCGACATTCTAAATAATTCTTTGCTCCAAATGTCCCAAACAATTATTAAGAATTTTAGCCGACCAATTTCCGTTCACACAAAATGCAAAAGCTGCTTGCGATTGCACTTTTCACCTGAACTTATTGCGGCAGCGCTGACCATCGCAGCGCAGCACCCACACCAACATAGATACATACAGGTACGGTAAACATAGAACATTAAGAAATGAAACTAAGTTTTAAAAAGGAAAGAAAATGTAATTTAAAGTAAAGTTGATTGACGGCTTCAACCAATAAAGTATATTTTAAATTAATTAAAATAACTTGCATTTTTCTTGAACGATTCGAAACAATCAAGTCTATTTTAAAGTGATTAAAATAACTTGTGTTTTTTTTAATTTCGAACTTCTCGAAAAATTTAATTCTTAAGCTCAGAAAAAATTATTTTTTAGCTTTTTTATAAAGCAAATAATTAATTTATACAAGTTGTATGTAACATATGCAACTTGTTTGCAACGTAATCAAGATATATGCAATATGTAAGATATGCAACATATGCAAAAGAGAGTATGAAAAGAGTATGAGTATGAGAGTATGAAAAAGATTATGAAAAGGGTTGCTTGCGGTGAGGGTTAAGTATGTTTTTGTGCTTATTTTTTCAGATCTACTCAAAGTCGCAAAAAAGCTACCCGTTGCAGGTCACTGATTTTCACCGTATGTATGGGATTATTATTTTGCACAAAAAGGGCATTGCCTGGTTCACATCCCATTTCACAGGTGTCAAGCGGTGTTGCCAGTGCTGAAGTAGCCAATCAAATTGTAGCAGAGATTCTACGTTTCAGTGTTCTCAACGCAGAGAAACACGGCTTAAGTTTACAAAAGAATATCCGAATTGTACTACGGGATTGTGGAAGGTTGTTACGTGTCTTCCAATCAATAAGCTTTAATGAACTATTTTGTGGGTAACTCCAAAGCTATTCGATATCGAAAATCTATATTGGTATCAAACTTAACAAGAACAATTTCAAGACTTTTCTACATCATCCCTGAAAATTTCAAAATAATTGGTTTAGCGATTTCGGAGTCTATATGTCACATACATCATTAATTTTTTTTAATAGATTCACTTAATTATAATATAAATATTATATATTACTTTATTATAATATATATTAAGGAAAAATGAAAATATATGAAGTTTCAGGTCTATACGAAGTGATTTAGAGGTAGCTCAAGCCGGTCGAATTTTCGAAAAATATAATTTTTTGCTTTTTTTTTATTTTTTAAACAACCCTGAAATATATTTTAATATATATTTAGCCTTGAATAAAAATAAAAAAAATGCCAATACATATTCTATAATCGATTACCTTTTCATCATTTCAAAGGTTATTCAAATCGGTCGACAAAAAAGGAAGTTATGACTATTTATAATTTTCAAAACTACATAGCAACCCAGTCCGTTAACCTCACCTTTTTGAAGAGTGTGCTGCTCTGCCATTAGAAACTCACCAACTTCATAATTGTAATTATTCAGCGTGTTAGTGATGAACAATATGGAAAACATTTATCTATCGATATTTAACTTTTGAATACTTTCAACACTTGAATAATTCATGCGAATATTTCAGCAATTGGAAAATAAACAAACATCATTATAAAAAAAAGAAACATCTCTAAATTTAGTGTAAGCTATCTGACAACATATTATATTGAAAAACTTTAAAAATGTATAATGTTAAATTTAGTGGAACATTTGATTTGTTAATATTATGGGTCATTTAATTCTAAAAAAATCGTTTCAGGACTATCAATCATCTCTCTCTTAGGGCCAGCTTTTCAGTACGGGTTTAAGCTCGAGTCAAATTAAACCGAGATTAACTCATCAAAAAGGGATGTTAAAACTCTGTTTAACTGGATATTGTAACATTCGTTTAAGTTGAATTGACTTAAATTATCATATGATGTGTTTTTCTTTGCTTAAACCGAGCTTAAACGTCCAATTTTGGTGAGTTAACCTCGGTTTAATTTGACTAGAGTTTAAACCCGCACTGAAAAACTGGCTGAATTAGAACTTAGATGAATAATGAATTATGCATGACTTTTAACAATCGATTTAACCGAATGATTTTATTCGATATTACCATCACTACTTTTTTGACGTTTATCGCAGATTGTATTCGCAAATAGAAATGGGTTTGGTGTTATTAATTGATTATAACTTTTGATATTAATTTAAAGATTAAAATTCAAAAATGAGTTTAAGGGGACGTGACATCTTCAAACATTTTTGTATTTTATTGTTTTAAAATGCGTATAAGTTGAATAAAAAATAAGATATCATTTTGAAAAATTGCAAATATATTTTTTTTGTAAAAAAATTTCGCAAAAAAAATTTTTTTTTTATTATTTTAATCACATATTGCTACTGGAATTTTTTTAAATATCATTAAAAAAATCATGGCGGGTGTACTGAAATTTGAATATGTTGTTTTACACTTATCGATGCATGGAATGAACTACGGTCAAAAAAATCGTTTTTATAATTTTTAAAATCGGCCAAGAACGATTTTGTCCAAAAAACGTGACAATTTTCGAAAAAACGCCGCCATTTTGTTATTTTTCAACCAAAATTGTTTTTTCTAGTTCATTCCATGGCGGTTTTGATCTTGATAAAAACCCCGTTTTTTTTTTTTTTCCGATGTCCCAGTGAGTTGTAATTACGCCCGCCATGGTTTTGTGATGTTTTTTTAAAATAATTCCAGTAGCCATATATTTAAATAAAAAAATTAAATAAATTTTTTTGTGTGTAATTTTTTTACTAGAAAATATGTATTTAATTTTTCAAAATGAAAAATCTTATTTTTTATTCAACTTATAGGCATTTTAAAACATTAAAAGAAATTTTTTTGAAGGTGTCACGTCCCCTTAATTAGACAAAAAAAATGTACGTTCGCATATATATTTGGTTGGAAGTGAATATTCCCAAATTCTTGGTTCAAAGTTGCCTTCAAACAAACAAGCTCTGTCAGTGTTTTTTTTATAATCACAATATTGTAAAACTACACTCAGAAAAATATCAACTGTAATATTAACAGTCGGCCACTGTTATTTCAAAACACTGTTCGATTACATGATTTGCGTTTAAGTTAACAATTTTCTTTGTTGAATGAACGTTTCAAAGTATTTTTGTGCTGTTAAAATCATCTGTTGAAATATTTTTGTGTTTTTGTTGAATTGTTTTTTTTTCCTAAGCAATAGTTTTTAGATGTGTTTTGCTATATTTATATTATGGTTGCCAATAGCTCAGTGGAAGTGCACTAGACTGTCATGCGTGGGTTCGAACCCCTGCTGTGTAAGTATCAAAAATTGTAATTTAATAATTGATATAATAATAATTCTGTTACCTTAATAGTTTGGTCAAAAATAACCTTCAAAATAAAATGCTTACAATCTTGCAAAAAAAAAAAAAAATTGAAAATTTCATTTTTTATTTAAAAAAATAATTTTAAATAAACAAAATTTTTTTGTTGGCCTTGCCGGATTCGACCCGTGGACACTCGAGTACTAGACGCACACGTCAGCACACTCGGCCATACATAAATTTTCAATACAGTGATAAAATTTCAATAAACAAGTTTTTATACGGGTTTCGTGTTCTATAGACCAACAGTCAGCCGACTGTTGATTTAAAAGTTTCATTTGTTGGATGGTATTTAACAGTGAAATCTGTTATTTCAACCCATGATTTGTTTGATAAAACTGAATTTTTTCCCATAGTGTAACTATTTGTGAAAGCGCAAGCGGTCTTTTATATGAAGACCCTTTTAAATGGAATGATAATGAAGCGTATAAAAAAGGAAGGAATATAATTCATAATTTAAATGTAGTGAATGATGCAGCCGAACGTGGAGTGAAGTTAATTGAAGTATATAATAAAATATTAACCAAAAAAGAAGACGAGAAGCAATATTTATTGCAGGTGGTTGTGGCAGCAATACAAATTACCATTAATTTTATATTATGTGTACTTTTAAATATTTTAATATTTATCAATTTAAAATAATTAATTCGTTTTTATTGAAAATTACATGTGAAGTATATTTGAGGATATTAAAATGTTACATTTTTATAAAATACAAATAACGATAAATTCCTTATTTGTCAACCGATTCTTATGATATTTGGCTTGTTGCAAAGGTAATGGCCGTATTAATATTTATTTTATTTATTTTACATTTTATTATATTTATTTATTTTTTTGGGGTTGTTAAAAGGAAAAAAAAAACACCATTCACTATCAAAATTTTTCAAATTCATAATTTCAAAATTTTGAAAACGCGCTTGAGCTACCTCTAAACTGCTTCGGATCGATCTGAAATTTCACATATAATACTTTCTCATGTATTCGCATGTTTTGAGGGGGATCGTTTTAAAAAAACGACACTTCAAAATAAGGGCCACCTTAATAAATATATTCAAATTTCAGACTTTGCATATTTACTGTTAGAAAATTAGCTAAGAATATGTATATTTAATTTTTAATTTCAGTTAGTTTGGATGGAGACTCCCACCAATCCACTAATCAAAGTCGCAGACATTGAAGCAATTAGCAAGTTATGTCATAAACGAGATAATATAGTAGTTGCCGTGGATAACACATTTCTAACACCATATTTCCAAAGGCCTTTAGAACTAGGAGCTGATCTAGTATGTTATTCATTGACGAAGTATATGAATGGCCATACAGACGTTGTGATGGGTGGCATAACTTTGAATTCCGAAGAGTTAAATAACAAATTAAAATTTTTACAAAATGGTAAGTAGTTCATAAAAATTATTAACTAATTACTTAAAAATATAAATAATTGTTAACTAGACATAAACGGCAATTAGTATTGCACAATGCGGACTGAATATTATGTTACTATAATCTCTCTCTTTATAAAGTGTAAACGATTGCAATGCATATGTGCAGATATATAATCAAATCGTGAAATTAAATAAATCACTTTTATATCTGTTGCTAAAATAGAACCCTCTTATTTTGGAGCCGTAGCCTCGCTCCCCTCGAAGGACCAATTAACTTGCATTGTTAACTCTTTCATTGGATTTGTCCATTATATTGGACGCATCAGAAAATACTTTTTGTTATTATTTTCCAACGTCTTTTTAAAATCAATTAGGTTCTGTTACGCGGCAAATCTCAATCTGTTGTTGTTTTGCCCCACACGCAACAACAACAACAGCTTGTTAAACAAACCACAGCTAGAAACAGCAGCTAGCAAACATCGACCAACAAGAGCAAGCAACAACAACGAAAATCGAGCGACAATATCAACAGCTAGCAACAATAACCCATCATATAGCTGCCGCAGTTATTTATTTATTACTATTGTAACGAACTTCCGTTTTCCGGATTTTACAGCTGGGGTATACTCGCCGGTGTCCAGGGTTCGTTGCAGAAAATTTATAATAATAAGAGACCCTTTTTGCTTATGTACAGATATTCCTTCTTAGTTTATTCGTTATTCAATTATTATCAATAATATTCATAGTGGCTTATTTGAATCTAAAAAATCTATAGCTTTATACACACAGATATGTCCTTGAGTTGATCTTGACTGGCTGGCGATGTACTTTGTTATGTCCTTGAGTTGACATTGACTTGTTGACGATGTGTGTAGTTATGTCCTTGAGTTGACATTGACTTGTTGACGACGTGTGTAGTTAACCCCTTGAGTTGACATTGACTTTCTGGCGATGATACAGACCTTGCTGGCAATGTACTGAGTTATGTCCTTGAGTTGACATTGACTTGTTGACGATGTGCGTAGTTATGTCCTTGAGTTGACATTGACTTTCTGGCGATGATACAGACCTTGCTGGCAATGTACTGAGTTATGTCCTTGAGTTGACATTGACTTGTTGACGATGTGCGTAGTTATGTCCTTGAGTTGACATTGACTTTCTGGCGATGACACGGACCTTGCTGGAGGTGTTGACTTGTTTGCGCTGATACAGACCTTGCTGGAGGTGTTGAGATGGAGTTAAACTGGTTGGACTGTTGTTGCCGACTGTTATGTGCTACTTTGGCGAAATTAAAGCGTTCTCTGGGGAAATGTAACCTTGTCTTGATATGATCTACTAGACTGGCAACGGAAGAAGTTTGACTACCATATTGGGGAAGAAAGCTTACCACCAATACGTAATCGCGGCACCTACGAGTGGAAACAAAATATTATCGGGGAAGAAAACTTACCACCGATAATATGTTTACAGAAATCGGCAAGAGAACTCTGAATCCTATCGAAAAAAAGTTTGACTACAATATTGGGGAAGAAAGCTTACCACCAATACGTAATCGCGGCACCTACGAGTGGAAACAAAATATTATCGGGGAAGAAAACTTACCACCGATAATATGTCTACAAAAATTTCCAAAAAGAACTCTGACTCCACAAGGTAACACTCACCACTGATAATCCAAGTACGTCCGACCGCTTTGACTGCACGAAAAACAAGAGACCGATCAATGCTGCGACTGGCCTTTTAAACCTTCACTCTCTGCGAGGCCAGTATGTTTAAACCAGTTTGATGCTCATTGCTTCGCTGACTATGTGTTAGTCCTCTCCCTCTCTCTCGCTCTTCAGTTTTAATGTCATCAGTTTTAATGCCTGCAGCATGCTGTTTATGCGTGTGTGTGTGTGTCGGAACTGGTTTTATACTCTTTGCTTTGCTGAGTATGTGTTCTTCTTCTCCCTATCTCTCTCTTCAGTTCTAACGTCATCGCCTGCAGCAAGCTGTTTATAAGTGTGTGTGTGCCAGAACTGGTTTTATACTCTTTGCTTTGCTGAGTATGTGTGTAAGAACTGGTTTTATTCTTATATGAATTTAAAAAAGACTATGTACTATTAAATTAAAAATGTTAATTTAATTTTGTTGTTACACTATTTTCTTTAAAAAAAACTTATTGTTAATTTCTTTTCTTATAACTGTACTCGAATAAGTGAATTATTCAATTATTGAATTGTTTTTGAATACTAATCTGAATCGTTTTAAAACTACGTTACATTTTTTTCAACAATAAGTTGGAAGTATTTAGTTAGATTAAATAAGATGCAGTTCAACAAAGCACCCTGTACCAACATAGAGTATAAACTATGTGTAAGCGTATATATGTAGCTGGTGTGAGCAGCGGTCAACGCGGCAAAAATATAGGGGGAGTAGCTGACAGACTATTGAATGTGCAGGCAGGGCTGCCACTCTCAAACATTCTACCAAATTTCATTTATTCTACCAAATTTCATCCAAAAATTTACCAAAATGAAAAAGAATTTACCAAACACAAAAAATTTTATTTTTAAGTTAAAGAAATCATACATATTTTTTAATTAAATTAACATTTATTATGCGCTTGAAAATGTTTCATCGCTTTCCACATTGGTCGCCTTCTTTCTTATAACAAATCTAAACAGAAATAACATAATCGCTTAGAATATAAATTTGAAGAAAATCAATTTATTAAAAATAAAAACTTACTTATCCATCTTAGCCATGATACAAAATTCAGGTAGCATTGACATCTGCCTATTTTCTCTTAAGAAGGGAACTGGCTGCTGTCCAAAACGGCAGTCAAAGCAAAACAGTTACTGGCCACATTCAGCGTAGTCAGCTGTTGTGGCAGTGTACTTAGGTGAGCTATGTTTTAATGGGTTGCTATATAAAGCGTCTTAAAGTTGTCAAGTTGACAAGTAAGTCTATGTACTATTTATGAAAAGCCTATTACAATAATACTATTAAAATAATTTAAACTATTTATTTATAATTTTTCTATTTTAAGTGCATACGTATTTCATGGGCATATTTTTGATTTTTAAGTAATTAAAAAATATCTAATATTAAACTGCACTCTAAAAAAATCATATGCAAATTATAACGCACACTAAATATAAAACAGTCACAACTCAAAATTTTTTTATACCGAATTTTTGTTATAAATCAATTCACAAAACACATACCTCACTATCTTTTTCATTATTTTCTTCATTAACTGGAAGAATGAAGTATGTGTGTTTACATTAAAAATACTTTTCTTCTGTAGTATCAACCAAAGGGTTTTATTTTTCGCTTCTCATGAAAAGTCATGTTTTTTGAGTTGTGACTGTTTTGTATTTAGTGTGCGATAAGTAGTATATGTTGAAAATTAGGTTCCACCACCTCAGATTGATGTATATGTAATTAATTAACACAGATTCAAAGTTGAAGTTTTAATTTCTGAACAGTTGAGACAGTAGCGTACATTTTAGCGACTCCCACCTCATCAGTTTTATTGAGCGCAATCAAAATTATATTTTTCTCAAGTGTTGGCAATGTTGAGTATGCTGAATGTGCCCTTTGTATCACTGTTGCCAACTTGGTGCTTTTTCCACCAGATTTGGTGCATTTTGAAAACCTAGGCACAAAAAAAATGGGGTTTGGTGCCTTTTGCATTTTTTGGTGCTTTTTTAAAAATTTCGGTGGCACCAAATGTGCCTTAGTTGGAAAACGTACACTCAAGTATTATTCTTGTTTCTTTCTAGAAAGCATTACTGTTCTACCAACACTGAGGTAAATGTACGGAATGCCGTCAGTGAACCTTATCCCGTAAATTTTTTTAATTATTTTGTAATGCCGGAAAATAAGATGCATATTATTAATTAATACTTGTTATTGTTTTTAAGTTTTGTTATCTTTAAATATTTTTCAAGAACATTTTGAGCCAATTACGTAATATACAATTACCTTCGAAATCCTTAATATGTAAAAGGATTGACGTTTTTGAAGTATTTGTTGTCTCTTTGAAAACATGGTAACAAAATCAAGTCAGTTCGGTAGTTTTTATTGTACAAAACATTTTATTTCTTATATTAAATTTTTAATTTTTGTTTTCAAACAATAATTAATACCGAAAAATCGTTTACGGAATAAAGTTAAAAATTTATTCAACGTTACATAATTCCGTTATATATCACGGCATTATCCAGATATATCCAGAACAAATCAACAAGCGTGGCGTGTTCACTATTTTTATTTTTTATACACCATTTTTAATTACCTTCACTTTAAGGTTTTATTTTTTTAAACATTTTTTTCAATGCCATGAAATTCAGTAAATTTTATAACATACATTTATTTTTAATTTTAGACATTACCATTCATACCTTATATTATGTTTCGTTACTAAAATTAATTTTGAAAAAATAAAAAATGCATCAAATATCATCATATTACTTAAAAACTTAAAATAGAAACCTTTAAAATTATGGTTTAGATTTTTTACGAATTAGAGACATACAAAAATACGTGTCTAAATGCTTCAAAAAGATCTTGTCAATATTTCTTTTAATCTCTTTAAAATAATTCACTAAGCAAAAAGTTTCCTTATAGCATCTTTCTGTAAAACAAAAGCTTCGTTGAACTCCTCGTTCGTTTGTAAACGATGTCGTTCACAATTTGCTTTCTGTATTTTTACTTTGCGTCATCGTTCTCATTTACTTTTCTTACGTTATTCAAACTCTCTAACCATAAGCAATTGTCAAAAACAGCATTACCAGATTATAAAAGTTACAAAATTTCTTTACATGCTCTTTTTTTTCTAAAAATGTTGGGCATATTTTGTCAAAATACCTCATGCTGGCAATACTATTTGCATCAGCTGTTTTGCTTGTTTTGATTTTTTAACACATATGTTTTTTTTCTGTAAACTTGGAAATTGTGTGAAGTATTGTGAAAATTTATGACAGTAAAAATGTTTTCCGCGATAGCTTTTTATAATTTTAAGAAAAATCGAATAGTGATAGTGAGGAGCAAGAAGCAACACAAGTCAAACGGAGGAAAATACGCGACCATACCAACGTTATGGATATTGAAAATGATGAGTGAGTGCTTTGAATTGGCAAAAATGCTTTATCTAATTTTATTATAGGTTCAAGGATAATTTTCGCATCAATAAAGAAGTGTTCAGGTATATATTTGATGAGGTTAGCCCGAGGTTTTTGCCTTGCTGGCGCCAAGAACTGGTACTCCTCTTGCAAGCTCTGGATTTTTTTCCATTTGTTGCACCAGGACTCCAAACTGCTCGTTTGTGGTTTTTTATGTGTTAAAAATAAATTAATTTATTCTACATTCTTGTATTTGTCAATAAAATTATAATTACGATTTCTTTACAGCAACTTCCATGTCAACAAATTTCTAAACGATAAGAAAATTTTCATCGTCTATATTTGACGTTTCGTTTCAGTTTGTTTTGCTACATAAAGCCAAATTTACACTGCTGTTACGTTATCGTTCCTTTCTGAATCAGCTGTTCTCGTTTGACAACGGAATAATTTTTACATCAAGCGAAAACAGCTGACATTCGGCTTTTGACCGAAGCCTTCGTGAAATGCACGTTACGTTCGTTTTACAGAAAGTTGCTATTAACCTTACGGAATTTGTACATTTGCATTATTTGATAAAAGTACATTTTTCGCTTCTTTCCAAAAATAAATGCGCCGTGTCAGCAATTCTGATACTTCTTGCCGCTAAAATAATCTGAGATTTCATCATATTAAGAAAAAGTAACATTAATTTTTTTAAATAAAAACTTACCTAAAAATTTGTTCTTTAACGTTATTATAATTTAATGTTTGAATATAAAATGTGTTTAATATTTCTTAAAGGCTTATAAATCTGGTGTATTTGTGAGGAAAAAGCGCATTTTTTTGCGGTTTTGGTGGATTTTAGAATTGAAAAGTTGGCAACACTGCTTTGTATTATGTTGTTTGCTTATGAGCGCTCTCTTCTTCGATATGTTTTTTCACAATTTGAAGAAGTCTATAGAAACGTCAATACTACCTGTATTTTTGCCAACGATCTAAGCAACTGACAAATTCAAATTTTTGACATTTTGCTTTGCGTCCATTCGTTAATTTTCACTTGATGCGTTGGTCTTTATTTGAAAGATAATTTTCAACCATAACGGTGGTGCTGCACAATGAGCATGATTGGGTCACAGTGGTCGCTCGACTATTTTAAAAAAATTTTCTTTTTGTACCATAAATTTCGTTATGTTTCAGCACCTTAGAACTGCTTTAAAAAATTTTTTTGTTGTATTTACAAAATGGCGGCCATGTTTGTCATGCAACCACTAGCGATTTTCGTATCTTATAGAGTTTGCGGTAATGATTATATCTCAGCTTCTATTAAACATACAGTAATAAATGAAAAAACTAAATATTAATTATATCTTGGGCTATTATCTTGCATATCAGTAAAATTACTTGGGATGTTACTTAATTTAAAAAAAACGTTAAAGTTACCAAAAAAATCATAATTTTTGGTTACTGTGAAAAAAAAATTTTAATAGAAAGTGGCAGACCTATTTTTTGGCATTAGATACGTCTTAGTAAGAACTAAAAATATAAATTTTTTAAAGTGACTAGATCATTAACTTTTTGAGTCACATAGCTTTGAAAAATAAGAACTCTCAAATTTGCCCCAAATTAGGGGTCAAGTATCTCCAATGGGCACGGGTGTAAAAATTTGAAATTAATTTTAAATAAACTGCGTATTAAGAGGATTCTGCTGATATAAGAATGAAAGTGGTTTTTATGGTTCATTAAAAATATATAGCATTTTTAAATTCATTTAAATAGTAATGAGTATTAAAGCCATATGGGGGAAAAAAGTCTGTCCCAAATGGTCTGTTTTGTATAACTTCACCAGTTTTAAGAAGTATATCAAGAAACAAAACAAGTTGATTGCATTGAGAGCGTTGATGCAATTGTCAACAACAACAACAACAACAACAACAACAACAACACTAGCAGCATAAATTTAAGCAAGAGTCATTTATTTATTTTGTTATAATTATATTTTTTATTATCTTTCCTTTTTTCTTCTTAAATTCTAAACATCTAACATTCTATATTCTTAATATGTTTTTATTTTCTTCGCTATCTTTCTATTTTGTTACTAAATTAAGCTTGTTTTTATTTAGAGTAAACTGGTTGACGAAAACATTTAATTTAGTTTATTTGTTTTGTTGGTTTTTCGGTATCTCTGGTTCTTGTTCTCTTGTCTTATTAATGTTTTGTTCTAATGTTAAGTTCTAATGTTAGTACCAGTTTCTCATGAAAAAACCCTTGTGAGTGTTTTATGTGGAAGACGCTCTGGAATAAAAGTTGTGCACTTTAATGCACGCAGCTTAAATTCGAACAAGCTGGACTATGTTAAGTATGTCTTTCAAGAATCGTCTGTCGATATTATATGTGTGTCTGAAACTTGGTTTTGTAATGATGTGTCTGATTCTGTTTATAGTATTGAGAACTTTAATGTTTTTAGAAACGATAGACTTGAAAAAAGGGGGGGTGGGGTTGCAATCTATTGTCGCAAAAATCTAAGAGCTAAACTTATAAAAAAATCCGTGAAGTGCAATGTTGAGTATATTAATATATGGGCATCTCCCAGTGGCACGGACGCGACATTCGCACGGTTTTAATTACTCGAAAAACAAGAAAGAAACAAAATAAGCCGATATGTATTTAAATGTTCTAACGCGACGAAAGAGTGCTACATTTTATAAAAATATTGGCGAGATTTAGTACAAATTAGTACAAAGTAATAAGCAATCATTCAATGGAACGGACGCGACAAAAAACAGAAGTTTTTTAAAGCTTCAAATTTAGCAAATTTTGAGAACTTTTTTTTATTTATAATATACATGTTAATGGAGGTCAAAGTATAACTACACTGAGAAAAAAAACATACTTTAAAGTTAAACAAAAAATTTTGAAATCGAAATTTAACGCCTTTGCGTTTCTACAAAACAAAAATTAAAAC
Organism: Tetanocera ferruginea; assembly: GCA_958299015.1. Lineage (NCBI taxonomy): Eukaryota > Metazoa > Arthropoda > Insecta > Diptera > Sciomyzidae > Tetanocera > Tetanocera ferruginea. Next base: position 87,008,948 of record OY282643.1, read on the forward strand.
AAGTGTGTTTAATTTTCAACTACCAATAAACTACTTTCTTTTTTTTATTTTCTCTCGTTATTTCTTTGAAAAAACAAACAAAAATTTGAATACAAGAAAATTTTTGAATTTTTTTAATTGGTTTGAAAAATATCGAACATACGATAAAATAAAAACTAATTAATTAAAAATTAAAATATATCAAATGCAAAATTCTTCGAATGGAGTTAACATTCGGAGGTCCCGAGGGTAGCTGTCTGTGCATCTGATGCTAAAAACTCGGTAAAGCGAAAAAAATGGCATCGAAATATGCTTTAAAATATTTGTTTTAAATTTTAAAATTTTTGTTTTAAATTTGTTTTTCGTAACAAAAACATTGTTTTAAAAACAAAAACTTTTGTTTTGAATTTAAATTTAAACACAGTTGTGTTTAATTTTAATGAATTTGTTTCAAGCTCTATTTCAAAAACAAATTCGTTAGATATGAACACAATTTCATTTAATTTTAACACATTTTTCCCTCAGTGTATTATTCGTAGACTTATGAAATAAAAGAATTATCTCTCATCTTTTTTTAAATAGATATAGCACGAATACGGACGCGACAAATTTTTCCATATCCAAACAATTCATGCTGTCCAAACAAATAAAATTAATTTAAATTTTTAAAAGAAATACTACCATTTATTCTCAGTCCACTGACACATATTATTAACCACTGTTTCACAACATCCTGCTTTCCAAGCTCTTGGAAAACTGCCATTGTTCTTCCTGGTCCTAAGAAAACAGCGGCAAATGAGCCTAATGATTTAAGGCCAATTAGCATTTTATCGTCCTTATCTAAAATTTGTGAAGCTTTAATGGCATATCAAATAACAAACTACCTATCGCAATATAAACTGTTATCTCCACACCAGTCAGGCTTCCGCGCTGGACATAGTTGCTCAACTGCTTTGATTAAGGTTATGGATGATATTAGATACTCATATGATAATGGATCACTAACACTTCTATGTTTACTCGATTTCTCAAAAGCGTTTGATACAGTTAATCACCCTATGTTATAAGGAATCTTTTTGTTCAGATTCGTTTAATCCTGATGAAGGTTACTTTGACTACATGAACTCTTCACCCAGGGTCTCTTTGGAGTCTATATCCTTTACCTCCGAGGATATTTTAAAGTATATTGGGACAAGTGATGAGGACTTAGGCGCTGGACCCGATGGAATTCCTGCCGCAGTGTTAACTCAATGCGGTTCCGTTTTGTGTCAACCACTTGCTTTATTATTTAGTAAATCAATTACAGAAAGTTATTTTCCAGTTTTTTGGAAAAAATCATTTATAAGTCCTATTTATAAAAAAGGTTGCAGGAATGATGTTAATAATTATAGGCCCATCGCTAAGCTTTCGTCGATTCCCAAACTTTTTGAGCGAATTGTGTACGATCGTGTTAAAATTCATTGTGGAGAAGTCATAACAACTCGTCAGCATGGTTTTGTTAATGGAAGATCCACAGTGTCTAATCTTCTTGATTTTACAACATTCTGCTTAAATTCAATGGAATCTGGTAACCAGGTCGACTGTATTTATACTGACTTTAGTAAAGCATTTGATAAATTACCTCATGACTTAATTTTATTCAAACTTAAATTAATGGGATTTCCACAATATTTTGTATGCTGGATAAAATCGTATTTGACTGAGCGATCTTATCAAATACGATTCCGAGGGGTGTTGTCTGCAGAATTTATTGCTGAATCAGGTGTACCTCAGGGTAGCCACCTTGGTCCACTTCTGTTTATTTTAGCAATAAATGACGTCACACACGTCATTGAACACTCTCGTCTGCTGATTTATGCAGACGATATGAAAATATACAGAAAAATAAATACTAAAGATGATTCCAACCTACTCCAGGCTGATCTGAAATCCTTTGAAGTTTGGTGTTCTAAAAATAATATGTTTCTCAATCCTAGTAAATGCCAAACTATGACCTTTTCGCGAAAAAGGAATAATTTATTATTTGATTACAATATAAAAGATACTGCTTTAAGTCGTGTAGATGCAGTCAAAGACCTTGGTATATGCATGGATCCTAAGTTATCGTTCAACATTCATATTGATAATATTTGTAAAAAAGCGTCTTCAATGCTTGGATTTATAAAACGCTGGGCCAAAGAATTCAATAGCATGATCACAACTACAACGTTGTATTATGCAATAGTGCGTCCTCACTTGGAGTATGCAAGCAAGTCTGGTCCCCAAGTTATAATATGCATGTTGAACGAATAGAGAGGATACAAAAACGTTTTGTTCGGTTTGCTCTGGTTGGCTTAAGTGGAACTGACATTTTAAACCTTCCTCCTTATGAGAATCGTTTAAAACTACTAAGATTGCAGTCACTAAGTGAGCGAAGGAGGTCTGCAGATATCGTTTATTTACACCAACTTATAACCGGTGTATTTGATTCTCCAGAACTCCTTTCTCTTATTAATTTTAACACTAACCGTAGAAGCAGCAGAAACGCAAACAACTTAATTTATGTACCTTTTAGTAGAATGAACTATATGTTAACTGCTCCTTTAAACCGTATGAGTACCTTTGTTAACAACTGTAGCGTTTTTGATGTTAACTTGTCAAAAGGTCAACTCAAAAGTAGACTAAAAGAGATTATGTAATTATAGATCTTTGTACTCATGGTTAGTAGTTATGTCCTGTGTTGTCCCTGAGCCCAATCCAAACTTTGGATGGTAAATTTTTTCCACATTAACTTGTTTTCAGCAACTGGAATCCTTAAAATAAAATTCATTTTATGCTATGGGTCGTGGTTTTAAATGGGTTAATGCTGAGAAAGTGCGAAGAAGCTGTAGTAGCTGAACTCTATTGTTATTGCATGAAAAAAAAAAAAAAAATAAGCTTAAATATATGTATTGCTTCTGTGACAGCGCTGTGGCTTTTCTGGAAAACTATCTTTCCTGTAGGGTACAGAAAGTTAAGGTTGGTAAACATTTTTCGAATTTTTCGTATGTATGCAGTGGGGTCCCCCAGGGATCGGTACTAGGTCCTCTTTTATTTTCTATTTTTACTAATGATATTTTCAGCGTATGCAAGCATTCATCCATGTATGCTTATGCTGATGATATTCAGATATATCTCTCCCGTAGAGCTGGTCTCATGGAAGACCTGGTATGAGACTTAATGAGGATCTGGAGAGTATAGGTCAATGGGCTCTTAGTAATGGCCTTCAACTTAATGCGTCATTGTCCTTTGTGCTACCCATCAGTAAAGATAATGTTTTTCTTTGAGGATATACCTGATCTAATTTTAAAAGAACAAAAGCTAACTCTGGTTAGCAAAATTAAAAATCTTGGTTTTGTAACGTACAACTAGACTGTTCTTGACCAAGATAGTAAACTAGCCAAGATCTGTGAACTTGAAGCGAATCTGCACACCTAGCTCTGCTTCGGTCGTAGCTCAGGGAAAAGGGGGGGGTTGTTGCTTCACGTCACTAGAAAACAGCCGGTTACAGAAGATAATATTAGGTGCAGATATTGACACAGGGAAAACCATATAAAAGTCAAAACATAGAAGAAAACAAAGTTGATAACAAAAGATAAACTAATTCATTGCCTACCAATCATCAAAAATGGTGATAACATTAGGGGAAGGGAGAAGGTGTTAGGCCCCTTCCTCGTCCGTACCCGCCCTTCCTACTCACGTTAACTTTTACCTCGTGAGCCCGCATCATGACAATCTTACCTTTTTATGTCATTGTTCCTTGCCCTTTTGTAGAATTATAGTTAAAATTTAAGGATCCATGGTAATTGATTTCATTAATTTATTCAGGTATAAAAATTCATTGCCTTATAATAACCCTTAATTTTATTCAATATCAATTTAAACTTTAATTGTAACTTAAATCAAGTCAAAAATGTAAGTATAAATAAACAAAAAAAAAAAAAAACCAAAACAAACTGAATCATAACGTTGTAAAAAGAAAGAAGCCAAGAAACTCAGCTAAAGTCAACTATACTCTTCGACATAATTCAAGGAAATGCATTTTTTGTTTTGATCTTTAAATTTACTCGCTGATTTTGTTTGTTCTGTTTTGATTTTTAACTTTACATATTTTGTTTTGATTATAGTTTACCTAGGTTGTTTTTATTATTGGAGTACATGTTTTGTTATGATTGGTAAATTTACTTGTTTTGTTTTTGTTTTTAGGTTAGCATGTTTTGTTTTGGTTCTTAAATTCTGGTAAATTTTCTACCCTAAGCTCTCTTTTCATTTTCTTCTTTTCTTCTCATTCCTTTTCTTTTTATTTTTTTTTGTATTTTCTGATCCTATCTTTTATTGTTCTAAATTCTTTCTTTCACTGAGCAAAACTTTCTTTGTTTGTTTTGCTCTGATCTTTTCGGTTTTTTTTTTTTTTTTTTTTTAATGTTATTAAAAACAGCATATCATTATAATGATGTTATTATGTTGTTTACATTGTTAAACTAGATCACTAGTTATGAATGAAAACTTTGATTTCCTTAAAGTATTTATACGTTAAAAGGAAAGCTAATTTTAACTTTAGCACATGAGAGCATTAGAATAGAGAAAGAAATATTATAAGCGAGAAATAGCTAGCAATATAATTTAGGCAAAAGATGACATAATAGTACAAAGTAACTTACATTGTTTTTGTTAGTTGTTAATGTTGTTGATGCTCCAGCGATGCAGCAGGCCTGTTGAGTCGCTGGTCGATCAGCTGTGAAGTTATTAAAGTTATTTAATTTCCTTACTCTAGCCTCTCTTTTTTTTTTATTTATTTTTTTTTTCTTTTGGTTTTGTTTGTTTTAAAAAAAAAAGAAGAACTAGCAGATATTGTTGTTAGTTGAGATAGATAAAAAAAAAGTTTACTTAGGTTAGATTTTAAAGTTAAGAAGATTGAGAAATTTTTGATAAGTATCTCTAAGTTCAAACTGAGTATCTAGCAACTAAGGTTTAGTTTATTTTAAAAAAAGGAAGATTTAAAAAAGAAGAAAATAAGCCCTTATTATTCACTTAAGGTATCATATTTTAGATTAAATTTTTTTTTTTTTTTTTTTTTTTTTATAAGTTAATGACTTAACTATGCTATCTTTTACATTTTTTTTTTACTGACTTTTAACTAGCTTTTAAATAGCCCTAGCTAAGATTAGCGATCGATTCGCAGATTTGAGGTCGATTTGTGCAAGCTCGAGGTTGACGCACGACTCATGTACCTCAGGTTCGTGGCACCTGATGAGCTTATTTGTAGATCTGGAAACATTTTCGTGATTCCTGGTGGTGGGACTGGTGGCGTGTGCAGAGACTTGTCCTCGTGACGTGTGCATGTGACCAGCAAGGATGGCTCCGTATTGGAGGATTTGGTCGCCGCTCATAGAATTCGACCGGATCGGTTTATTGCCTTCAGTAGGTCAGTTGGAGGTTATTACGGTTATTATTAAATTATACGACGTGTCGCTAGCGCTGCGAGCAGTTACGCGACGCTATGTGATGTGGTTGGCGCTGCGAGCAGTTACGCGGCGCTGTGAGGTGTGACTACCGCTCTGCCAGAAAGGCGATGCTGGGTGGTGTGGTTAGCGCTCTGCGCGCTATGCAATGCTGCACGTTGTGGCTAGCGCTCTGCCAGAAAGGCGAGGTTGAGTGTGTGGCTTGATGCTCTGCCAAGAAAACGATGTTTTTTTTTTTTTTTTTTTTTTTTTTTTTTTTTAGCTTGCACTTCAGCAAAAATATCAACTTACCTCTATTACTTAATTTAGGCTTAGCTAATTTAAGTTATTTCGCAAAGTTGAAGGTTATTAGTAGCTTAATTTTACTTTTTTTTTTTTTTTGTTAATACGTCTCGTTGGTTGTACCACTAGCAGCAAAAGAGCCGATTCAGCGGAAATTCACCGCACGTCAAATGTATGCAAACCGCATGGGCGATATTGACATTTCGTATCTCAGCCGGTGTGTAGAGATTTTGACGTGAGAATAAGTGTGCCAAGCACAGGGTGAAAAGTAAGGTAATTTTTTTATGTTGGTAATTTTACGTTGCAGATACTTTTACGCATCGTAGAATTAGTGTGTATTATGGACAACTTTGTTGTTTGACTACTTGTTTAAGTTCATTTAGGATCATTCATGAAGAATACACACAGAAAGTAACCAATATAGGAAATTAATTGATTATTTCTTGTTTGTGTTTTCAGAATATTTTTTTTTTTTTTTTTTTTTTTTTTTTTCGATTAAAATCAAAAGGGAGAAATATAAAATTTTACCCCTCACAAAGCAGATGCTTGACATAGCCAGCTGCACTCAAGTGTCTGAAAAAGGGTGAAATTTTACTTTTTCTTTACTACAGGCGTGTCAAAAAAAAAAACAAAAAAAAAAACTATCCTTGTGATATTTTCATGACCAAATGTCTTTTGCGTGATAGGTCCCTAGGGTTTTTCCTATCATGTCTTCCAGAACGTAGTAAGAATTTCCAATTTTTTCTTTAACTCGAGATCTTATTCCGGTGGGTGCAAGCTTTGCATTAAAATGTTTTTCCATGCTACTAAGTGCAAAATTTCGTCGGATGACTTCATCACCTACTTGGAACGTTCTTGGTCTGGATCTTAAATTGTAGGTTTTGACGTTCTTTTCATAAGATTTTTTCATATTCTGTTTAATAGTTTCCCTAAGCACGTCAAATTGATCTTGTCGGTTAAGTGTGGTAGCGCCGTCTATCAATAGATCAAGGTTTCGCAAGAGCTTATATTCTTCACCATGTGAAGTCATATTTTGGCCAAAGAGTACCTGATATGGCGAAGTGCCAATGCCTTGATGAATACTATTTCGTAACGCACTATTGATGCTGCTGATATATTCGTCCCACTCTCTCTGATCTTTTCGTATAAAGGAGCGCAGAGCTTCATTAATACTTTTATTAACCCTTTCTGAGGCATTAGCTTGGGGCGAATATACAGCCGTGCACCTATGCTCAATTCCGTACTTTGTTAAAAATTCTTCAAATTCCTTGCTTTTAAACTGACTACCGTTGTCAGTTATCACTGTTTCGGGAACTCCAAAACAGTGAAATATGGTCTCTTTCAAAAAGCATATTATATTTTTAGATTGAAATTTTCGCAAGGGTTTCAAAAACGTAAATTTTGAGAAATGATCTAGTACTATTAGCAACCCTATGTTTCCAAGTTTGCTGCGTGGAAAAGGACCTATTAAGTCTAAATACAATTTCTGAAACGGACGTTCACTTTCTGCCATATTTCCCATTGGCGGTCTAAGGGGGTATGTTGGAGTTTTCGATGTTTTACACAACTCGCAAGATCCAACATAGTTTCGCACATATACAACCATGCCAGGCCAATAGAAGTGTCGTCTTAGACGTTCTAGGGTCTTCGCCATGCCTCCATGGGCAGCAGTAGGGATGTCATGCGCGGTATAAGTTACACTTTCCCGTAATTGTATTGGAACAAACAATCTCCAGTGATCAGATTCATCAGATCTGTCAAAATTTGTACGGTGGTATATAAATTTATCAATTATTTTAAAGTCAGGCAAGTTAGAAGCTTGAAATTTTTCTCTTAGCTGAGAGTACTCAGCAGACTCAAAGGCCGGTGAATTTAAATCAATTATCAGTAAAGTTTCATTTTCAATGCTGTCAACATAAGGAACATCATCAAAAGCTCGTGACAATGGATCTGCAACTACATTATCACTACCTTTTCGATGCTCTATTTTAAAACTGAACCCTTGTAATTTTAGTGCCCATCTCGCTAACTTCCCACTCAGGTCTTTTTGTCGCATCAGCCACTTTAAGCTGGCATGATCCGTTATGACTCGGAATTCTTGTCCTTCGATATAAGGGCGAAATTTTTTTATTGCTAGTACCACTGCAAGGCATTCCAGTTCGGTGACGGAATAGTTTCTCTGTGCCTTGTTTAACTTTTGAGACATAAACGCTATAGGACGTTCAACTCCATTTTCATCCACTTGTGCGAGAAGACCTCCTACTCCGAACCGACTGGCATCACACTGGACTAAAAACTCTCGGTCATAATTAGGATGCACTAGCAAAGGGGCTGAGGACAACTTGGCCTTAAGCGAATCGAAAGCGCTTTGTGCTGATGAATTCCAAGAAAAAGCTTTCTTTTTTGATAAAAGTTCGGTGAGGTAAAAAGTTGTAGCAGAGTATTCGTTGACAAAACGACGATACCATCCGGTTAAACCAAGAAATTGTCTTACTTGACGAATGGACTTTGGGACAGGATAGTCCGTGATTGCTCTGATCTTATCAGCATCAACTTTCAAACATCCATTACCAACAATAAAACCCAAATATTTAACTTCCTTCATACCAAATTTACTTTTACGCACATTTATAGTCAATCCTGCCTTACGCAACTGTGATGCGACTTCCAAGAGATGAACAAGGTGTTCTTCAAGTGATTGAGATACGACCAGCAGATCGTCCAAGTAGACAAAGACATGATTTTTCAACTGGTAAGGAATCACTTTGTCCATCAACCTGCACATGGATTGTGGGGCATTACACAGTCCAAATGGCATGCGGACAAACTGGTATAAAGGACGATTTGGAACTGTAAATGCCGTTTTGGGACGAGAAGTTTTGTCTAAACTTATCTGCCAAAACGCGTCTTTTAAGTCAATTTTAGAGATAATATAAACAGGTGGTAAACGAGAAATGAGGCCATCGATATTTGGAAGCGGATAAGCATCTTTAATCGTTACCTCATTTAATTTCCGTGAATCAAGACAAAATCTAACTTTTTCCGGTTTAACAATCAACACAGCAGGGGAAGACCATGGCGAACTGTCCGCCTCTTCTATGACTCCCTGAGCAATCATGCGGTCAATTTCTTGACACAACACTTTTTCTCTCGCTGGCGATATCGGATAAAATCTTTGTTTGATGGGTTTTGCGTCACCTGTATCAATATGGTGCTCGATTAGTGTTGTTAACCCAAGGCCTTCCTTTTCAGAAGAAGGGAATGCCGAAATGGCTGCTTTGAGTTTCACATGTTGGGCTGAAGTAAGTTCAACAAACTCAGAACATTCGTCTTTTTGATTCAGTTCATTAATCTCATTTCCACAAGAGATCTTAATATTAAAAGTATTCCAAAAGTCTATCCCACATATAACATTCTGCTGCAACGATGGTATTAAGAGAAATTCAAATGGTCTTGTCATGCTGTCATAAGTAATAGGAATAACGATCGAACCCACGACCTGCTGTTTTTGTCCATCGGCAGTTTTAACGCTGCTGACAATCTTTTGATATTTTTGATATTCAATAACAGACTTAGCCAACTCAGAACCAATGCAGCTCTTGTTAGCCCCACTGTCCAAAAGACAGAGATACGTTCGGTCAAAAATATTCAGTCTGGTATACGGTCGAATATCAGATTCTTTATAAATAATTGCAGAAACAACATATTTTCGCAGGGCGCGTATGCGTTTCCAAAAATCGCGAATTCGCTTTGATGAGCGACTTTGCCTTTTTCCTGGCATAGAAAATATTTTAGCGCGTGTTTCTAAATATGATTGTAAGCGAACATGATAAGGTCGAAAGTTACACACGGGTATATTATGGTCTGGTTTGGTTAAGCTAGAATTTAACGGTTCAGGGTTTTTGAGAATAGTATACTTTTCTAATTCCGAGGCCGTGGCAGAGGACGCCCGTCGTTGTGTTGTCGAACATCCATCAACGAGTTTCCCGCTTTGGCTATACATTTTGAACAACTCGGCTTGTATACATCTATGGTACCACATCCATAACAAAAAATGCGACGAGGCTTTAAACAATTTTGATATGAGTGACCGAGTTCATCACAATTCCAACACTTGAGTTGGACTTGACTTACAATATTGATCTCTGCGTCAATGTCTGAAAAAGTTTGCTCAGCTTCAGATATATCTTCAACTATTTTAGAGTCTTGGTGTACTTCAGAAACATGTCTCCGATTCGGAAGTTGCCTTGAACCAAGGTAACCTTGAACGTCTTGAAAAAATTTCTCATGCTTTCGTACTTCGCGTCTCAACTCAGAAATATTACGAAGATTCAAATGCAAAAGCTCGTGCCTTAGGTCAGGTTTCAGATTTCGAACTACTGTTTCGACTAGTTCAGTATCAGTCAAAGGAACTCTTAAGCGATCAACTAAAGCCATTATGCCATCTAGAAAATCGTCAAACCGTTCAGAAGGTCTTTGCTTACGTTTTCGAATGTCGTCTTTCAAGTCAAAGTCTGTACTCAGATCTTTAAATTGCCTACGCAATTCGGTGCATAAAGAGAACCATTCTATGTCATCTTCTAAGCGGTGATATCGCCAGAACCATTGTTTAGCTTTCCCTTCAAATAGGGAATGAACATGCTGAACTAGAACATTAAAGTTTCCATTTAGCTGAGTCGATGTAAGAATGCCAATCCTATAAATAAATTCGTCAACCGTAAGGTCATCGGATGACCCATTAAACTTGATTCGCCAATTGTGTATAATGTTTGAGATTCTCTCACTACTGGGAGAAAAAGTCTCAAAGCCATCATGTGAAGGTCTAGGTCGAGGTCTAGAAGGCGGCAAATCATTTCTGTCCTGAACAAAAGTGATTGATTCTGCCCGTTCTGCATTTGCAGGGGGCCTTTGATTATCAGTATCCACATTCAAATTTCTGAAAAAAGTTTGTAACTCACTAGATATAACAGACGACATTTCTTGGCGAAATTCAACAAGAGAGTCAGAAATTAGTTGTTGTATCCTGCGTTCAGAAATTTGAAAACCTTCATTGGATCCAGCAGGACCACGTATTGGAATCGAATTAGAATTTGAATTCGATTGTTCTGGTGGGTTAAATCTCTGTTCTAATGTTGTTTTTGCCCTAGTTTGCATCCTTGCTTGCGTTCGTCCCCGCGGAATAGCACCTCCTCTAGATTTTCTCACACTTGCCGTATTTTGGGACGTATTATGCGCAATTGCGCCACCTGGTATGTTTGAGACAGAAACAAGTTCTGAGAATTTACATTCTTGCCTGCAAACTGGACAAGTTTGATTATCCTTGAGCCAGGAGCATATGCAGTGACGATGAAATTTATGTCTACACACAGTTTCTACTATATCCTCGCAGTTTTGAATTACTTCGCTACAAATTGCGCAAAAAGTATCATCTAACACTGAAGATAAATTGCTAGCAGCTGGTTGATCTGGACTCCGCGGAACCATTGCCATCGCAGAAAAAAAATATAAATAAACAATTCGAAATTCAGGGGAAATATATAATAAATTTGAAAATTAAAAATCGCTATTTTCACAAAAAGAATATATATAGTTCTTGGCAAAAGAAAAACTAAATTTTATCTTCTAGGTTCTTAAAAAAAATAATACATACAAAAATATAAGGTAAAGCTATTTTTTTAAACGTTTTCTACAAAATAAATGGGTCTGACTAAGGAACAATGATGCGGTAAGACTATCACGAATCACCATCTTATTGAAATTCAGTATTACAATGAAAAAGAGTAAAATAAAATTTTAAGAAAAGCTATCATCCATATCAAAGCGAGTTCTCTCGAAAATAATCATCCCAAGGAAAATATCTCTAAGCAATGATAAGAGGAAGATCTCTTAGCATCTCGTATGAAGAAATCACAAAAAAAAATTCGGTATAAGAATAGGTTGAAACTAATTTATAAATATCCAGCTATTTTATGTGAAATCAATCATTTGAGTCTATTACGTTATTGTAAAAATTTATACTGAACAGAAAAAAAAAACTATAAATTACCGGAAACTATCGACTTGGTTTGTTCTTTCGGTCAGAATCCAAGATAAATCTTAAGAATATCTGCAGTTCCAGAAAGAAATCCAAGTAAGCTACTCAAAGAAAATGTCTGAAAATAGAGAATGACTAAAGTAATGTCTAATGTATAGTGAAAGGCAGGGGTAAGGAGTGAGAAATTGAAGCAATTGTTTGGCTCGATAGGTCAGTTTTGATAAAAAGTAAGTAAGTAAATCATATACTCTAAAGTTTAAAAACTAAATTGAAAACCTGAGAAATATATATAGAGAGGGAAATAGACAGAGAGAGAGAGAGAGAGATAGAGAGAGATAGAGAGCGAAAGAGAGAGAGCCCCACGTTGGGCGCCAATTATTTCTGTAACGTACAACTAGACTGTTCTTGACCAAGATAGTAAACTAGCCAAGATCTGTGAACTTGAAGCGAATCTGCACACCTAGCTCTGCTTCGGTCGTAGCTCTGGGAAAAGGGGGGGGTTGTTGCTTCACGTCACTAGAAAACAGCCGGTTACAGAAGATAATATTAGGTGCAGATATTGACACAGGGAAAACCATATAAAAGTCAAAACATAGAAGAAAACAAAGTTGATAACAAAAGATAAACTAATTCATTGCCTACCAATCATCAAAAATGGTGATAACATTAGGGGAAGGGAGAAGGTGTTAGGCCCCTTCCTCGTCCGTACCCGCCCTTCCTACTCACGTTAACTTTTACCTCGTGAGCCCGCATCATGACAATCTTACCTTTTTATGTCATTGTTCCTTGCCCTTTTGTAGAATTATAGTTAAAATTTAAGGATCCATGGTAATTGATTTCATTAATTTATTCAGGTATAAAAATTCATTGCCTTATAATAACCCTTAATTTTATTCAATATCAATTTAAACTTTAATTGTAACTTAAATCAAGTCAAAAATGTAAGTATAAATAAACAAAAAAAAAAAAAAAACCAAAACAAACTGAATCATAACGTTGTAAAAAGAAAGAAGCCAAGAAACTCAGCTAAAGTCAACTATACTCTTCGACATAATTCAAGGAAATGCATTTTTTGTTTTGATCTTTAAATTTACTCGCTGATTTTGTTTGTTCTGTTTTGATTTTTAACTTTACATATTTTGTTTTGATTATAGTTTACCTAGGTTGTTTTTATTATTGGAGTACATGTTTTGTTATGATTGGTAAATTTACTTGTTTTGTTTTTGTTTTTAGGTTAGCATGTTTTGTTTTGGTTCTTAAATTCTGGTAAATTTTCTACCCTAAGCTCTCTTTTCATTTTCTTTTTTCTTCTCATTCCTTTTCTTTTTATTTTTTTTTGTATTTTCTGATCCTATCTTTTATTGTTCTAAATTCTTTCTTTCACTGAGCAAAACTTTCTTTGTTTGTTTTGCTCTGATCTTTTCGGTTTTTTTTTTTTTTTTTTTTTAATGTTATTAAAAACAGCATATCATTATAATGATGTTATTATGTTGTTTACATTGTTAAACTAGATCACTAGTTATGAATGAAAACTTTGATTTCCTTAAAGTATTTATACGTTAAAAGGAAAGCTAATTTTAACTTTAGCACATGAGAGCATTAGAATAGAGAAAGAAATATTATAAGCGAGAAATAGCTAGCAATATAATTTAGGCAAAAGATGACATAATAGTACAAAGTAACTTACATTGTTTTTGTTAGTTGTTAATGTTGTTGATGCTCCAGCGATGCAGCAGGCCTGTTGAGTCGCTGGTCGATCAGCTGTGAAGTTATTAAAGTTATTTAATTTCCTTACTCTAGCCTCTCTTTTTTTTTTTATTTATTTTTTTTTTCTTTTGGTTTTGTTTGTTTTAAAAAAAAAAGAAGAACTAGCAGATATTGTTGTTAGTTGAGATAGATAAAAAAAAAGTTTACTTAGGTTAGATTTTAAAGTTAAGAAGATTGAGAAATTTTTGATAAGTATCTCTAAGTTCAAACTGAGTATCTAGCAACTAAGGTTTAGTTTATTTTAAAAAAAGGAAGATTTAAAAAAGAAGAAAATAAGCCCTTATTATTCACTTAAGGTATCATATTTTAGATTAAATTTTTTTTTTTTTTTTTTTTTTTATATAAGTTTATGACTTAACTATGCTATCTTTTACATTTTTTTTTTACTGACTTTTAACTAGCTTTTAAATAGCCCTAGCTAAGATTAGCGATCGATTCGCAGATTTGAGGTCGATTTGTGCAAGCTCGAGGTTGACGCACGACTCATGTACCTCAGGTTCGTGGCACCTGATGAGCTTATTTGTAGATCTGGAAACATTTTCGTGATTCCTGGTGGTGGGACTGGTGGCGTGTGCAGAGACTTGTCCTCGTGACGTGTGCATGTGACCAGCAAGGATGGCTCCGTATTGGAGGATTTGGTCGCCGCTCATAGAATTCGACCGGATCGGTTTATTGCCTTCAGTAGGTCAGTTGGAGGTTATACTCCGAAAAATTATACGACGTGTCGCTAGCGCTGCGAGCAGTTACGCGACGCTATGTGATGTGGTTGGCGCTGCGAGCAGTTACGCGGCGCTGTGAGGTGTGACTACCGCTCTGCCAGAAAGGCGATGCTGGGTGGTGTGGTTAGCGCTCTGCGCGCTATGCAATGCTGCACGTTGTGGCTAGCGCTCTGCCAGAAAGGCGAGGTTGAGTGTGTGGCTTGATGCTCTGCCAAGAAAACGATGTTTTTTTTTTTTTTTTTTTTTTTTTTTTTTTTTTTTTTTTTAGCTTGCACTTCAGCAAAAATATCAACTTACCTCTATTACTTAATTTAGGCTTAGCTAATTTAAGTTATTTCGCAAAGTTGAAGCTTATTAGTAGCTTAATTTTACTTTTTTTTTTTTTTGTTAATACGTCTCGTTGGTTGTACCACTAGCAGCAAAAGAGCCGATTCAGCGGAAATTCACCGCACGTCAAATGTATGCAAACCGCATGGGCGATATTGACATTTCGTATCTCAGCCGGTGTGTAGAGATTTTGACGTGAGAATAAGTGTGCCAAGCACAGGGTGAAAAGTAAGGTAATTTTTTTATGTTGGTAATTTTACGTTGCAGATACTTTTACGCATCGTAGAATTAGTGTGTATTATGGACAACTTTGTTGTTTGACTACTTGTTTAAGTTCATTTAGGATCATTCATGAAGAATACACACAGAAAGTAACCAATATAGGAAATTAATTGATTATTTCTTGTTTGTGTTTTCAGAATATTTTTTTTTTTTTTTTTTTTTTTTTCGATTAAAATCAAAAGGGAGAAATATAAAATTTTACCCCTCACAGTTTTCAAGTTAACTCTACACTTAGCTGCAGTGACCACATTAACAGCGTGGTTCGAAAAATATACTATATTCTACGTAATCTAAGAGTTTCAGCTGAATTTACCCCTGTTGAATTGAAACGTAAACTTGTTATTCAACTTATACTACCTATAATAACTTATGCAGAATGTGTTTATAGCAATTTTGACTCGCGATCCCGATTAAAACTTAGCTTAATATTTAACCAGGTAACGCGATATGTATATGGGCTGCGAAAATTTGTTCATATTTCTCAGTTTAAAAAATGTATTCTTGGAATTGATATTATTAACTTTCTTAATGCTAGGAATTGTATCTTTCTGTATAAAATAATAATGTTTAAAATGCCTCCTTATTTGTTTGAAAAAATTCAATTTGGTCACTTAACGAGCAGTTACATGCTGACTCCACCAAGTTTTAACTACCTCAATTCCACAAAGTTATTTTTTATAAATGCCACTCGTCTGTGGAATTCTTTACCGAGAAATGTAAGAGCTTTAAGAGATATAACAAGATTCAGACGTGCCGTATTTCAGCATTTTGCTTCTATTTAAGTGTTTCTAGCCAGTTTTATTAAAATCTATGCTTACTTCTTCTGTAGCGGATATATATTTATCATATCTATCATATCTCATTTATAACTTTTTATTTCAAATTATTAATCTTTTATTGCTATACTTTACTTACTTTACTTTACTTACAAATGAATTATAATTATTTAAAGTTGGATTTACAAAATATGTTAAGTTACTTATTTGGATTAATTTTCATCGCCATTACTGTAGTTAGTCGCATTGAGCTTAAATTAATTTCTAAAAGCATTTGTTTAAATCACTCAGTAAACCAGTTTTTCTTATACTCTTTAACTCTCTAATTTAAGTCTTATTCTATTGTTAGCTCTTTGCTAAATAGTTACCTAAATATAATGAGAGACTTTAAATTATATGTAGCGAGTAAAACTAGATATAAACTGTATTAATATGATATAAACTGTATTTATATGCTCAATTGTTAATAATATGTTCTCTAACTAATGTTTTTGCTCATTTATAAAATAACTCAATTAATTGTTTAAATTATGGCACGCATTGTAAATTAGAGTCATTCGCATCGAGACGTCACCAAATAAAGTCCATAGCTTTACTTAAACAAACAACTTGTCTTTTCTTTATGCTATAACTAAAAAAATACTTAGACGCATGTAGACATTTTTGGCTCTTGCGGCTAGTATTATAATAACAAAAATTAATATAACGAGGACGGGTAAACCGGACCGTTAAATAAATTAAACAAAAACAAAAACAATAACTACGTTTAATTGCTTTAATTAATAATATTCTGTCATAATCTACTTCGATTTCTTCTATTTATGCTTAATATTAAGATTTAAATTATTATAAGTATAGTTAAGGTTTACGTTAAGTTTATACTTTATTTTGTATAATCCAGAAGATTTTATCCCAAGCTTGAACATTAAAAGAACGAAGTTCTTATCGTACTATAAATATGAAATAAATATACAAACTTGAAAAAAAAATATCGTTGGATAGGTCTCATTTAGTACAATAGCCCGTTTCGTCGTAAACTTTGTTAAGAAACTATTAAATTTCATTATGTGGCTTTCACATCTGGAACTAGTGTGGCAAACAATATGGCGGCTTGTATATGTTCGAGAAAGCGAACGTTCAAATTACAGAATTTGGTTGGCACTCACAGGGTTACATTTGAGAAGAGTATAAATGTACTCTTAAAAAAGTATTTATTGCTTCGAAATAAAATTATTTTTGTGCGGGTAAATAAAGCAAAAACGCTCTCCAAGTCTTCCACACCTGCTTACTTTTTTCGAAACAAATTTTTTACTGAATTCAAACAAAGTTATCACGTATACTGTATGCAATTTATAAAGAGTACTACCAAATAGAAAACAAAAAGTACCGAACATTTTTCATACTTACTTACTTACTTAGATGGCGCTTACAACCGTTGGTCGGTTTTGGCCTGGTCTAAGAATTTGCGCCAGCCTCTTTTGTCGTGCGCTTGCTGGCGCCAGTTGGAAATTCCAAGCGTCGTCAGGTTATCCAATGCCTGGTCTTTCCAACGGAGATGCGGTCTTCCTCGTCTGCGTTGGCCACCGCTGGGTACCGAATCCAATATTTTTTTCGCTGGAGCTTCGTCGTTCATTCTCTCGACATGACCTAGCCAGCGAAGCCGCTCTATTTTAATACGCTTGACTATATCGATGTCGGCATATAGCTCATACAACTCGTGGTTCCATCGTATTCGGTACTCGCCATTGACGCAGATTGGACCATAGATCTTGCGAAGGATTTTTCTCTCGAACGCTCCCAAAGTCCTTTCATCAGAGCTGCTCATCGTCCAGGTTTGTGATGCGTATAGTAGGACGGGCATGATTATTGACTTATAGAGCGTCAGTTTTGTTCGTCGAGAGAGAGCTCTGCTTCTCAATTGCCTACTGAGCCCAAAGTAACTGTTGGCAAGAACTATCCTTCGTTTAATCTCAATGCTGATATCGTTGGAGGAGTTAATACTGGATCCCAAGTAAACAAAGTCCTTCACTACCTCAAAGGAGGTGTTGTCATCAGTGACGTGGTTTCCAAGACGCTGGGACTGTTTGTTTGTTGACACAAGATACTTCGTTTTATCTGAGTTCACTGCAAGACCCATTCGACTCGACTCTTTTTCTAGCCTGGAGAATGCTGCACTGACTTCGCGCGTATTTTGGCCAATGATGCCAATATCATCAGCATACGCCAGCAGCATAACGCTCTTATAGAAAATTGTGCCGCTGCGTCTCAGGTCAGCAGCTCGGATGATCTTCTCCATTACTATATTAAAGAAGTCGCACGATAAGGAATCACCTTGTCTGAAACCTCGCTTGGTATCGAACGGAAGGGAGAGGTCCTTCCCGATTTTCACTGCGCTGCTGGTGTTGTACAGTGTCATCCTGCAAAGACGTATTAGCTTGGCAGGAATACCAAATTCAGACATGATGGAGTATAGGTGACTCCTTATTGGACTGTCGAAGGCGGCTTTGAAATCGACAAAGAGATGGTGCGTGTCGATTTGTTTTTCGAGGGTCTTTTCCAAGATTTGTCGGAGCGTGAAGATCTGGTCAATGGTGGACTTTCCAGGTCTGAAGCCACACTGATAAGGTCCAATCAGTTGGTAGACGATGGGCTTCAGTCTTTCACACAATACGCTCGACAGGACCTTATATGCGATATTTAGAAGGCTAATCCCACGGTAGTTGGCGCAAATGGTGGGATCGCCTTTCTTGTGGATTGGGCAGAGCACACTGAGGTTCCAATCATCTGGAATGCATTCTTCCGACCATATTCTGCATAGAAGTCTGTGAATGCATTTAAACAGAGCTTCGCCACCGGTCTTAAACAGCTCAGCCGGTAGACCATCGGCTCCTGCGGCTTTGTTGTTTTTAAGCCGAGCTAAAGCTGTTAAGACCTCGTTATAGTCGGGCAGCGGAACTTCAACGCTGTCATCCATGATTGGGGTTTCCGGGATATCATCTCCACTGGCGGGGTTGTTGTCAGCGTCGCCATTTAAAAGACTAGAGAAGTGTTCCCTCCATAGCATCAGTGTACTCTGGATATCTGTCACTAGATTCCCATTCTCATCCTTGCAGGAAGAGGCTCCGGTCTTAAAACCATCGGCCAGGCGTCTTATTTTTTCGAAAAATTTTCGAGTCTCATTCCTGTCGCCATGCATCTCAATTTTCTCGCACTCACGCATTTCCGCCTCTCGTTTTTTTCGCCTGAAAATGCGTCTCTCTTCCCTCCTCTTCTCTCGGTATCGCTCCATAACAGCACGCGTTACAACTGACTGCAGGGTGGCTTTGTAGGCGATGTCCTTCTCTGCAGTGGCGTCGCGACACTCCTGGTCGTGCCACTGGTTTCGGCGAGGGCGGTGGTAGCCTATCACCTCTTCGGCAGCCGTACGCATAGAGTGGGATATGTGCGTCCACTGTCCGCATATATCGTCGATCGGAGGAGTGCTTTCTTGAAGCAGGAGTGAGAGTCGATTAGCGAAGGCTTCGGCCGTCCGTTTTGACTGCAGCTTATCGACGTCTAGCTTTCTTTGTGTAGGATTGCGAGCATTCTTAGCTGCGCACAGACGTGTGCGGATCTTGGCTGCGACAAGATAATGATCCGAGTCTATGTTAGCACCACGGATCGTGCGTACGTCTAGTACACTGGAAGAGTGCCTTCCGTCAATCAAAACGTGATCAATTTGGTTGCATGTTTTTTGATCAGGGGACAGCCAAGTGGCCTTATGAATATTGAGATGCTTGAATCTAGTGCTACTAACGACCATGTTTCGTGCTGCGGCGAAGTCAATCAACCTCATTCCGTTATCGGATGTGTTGTCGTGGAGGCTGATCATTTTTCATATCGTACTTAAATCATTAAAGTGTACTCCACACAGTACTACACTTATGTTTCAATACAACCCTGGTTTCGTAATGACTATAGAAATGTTTTTTTTTTGCTTGGTTGGACAGAGAAAATCAAAAATTTGTCAACAAGCCAACTAGTGTGCCAAACTGGCGAACTAGCTTCTTAACTATCGAACTTGTGTGGAAATGGCCGCCGTGTCGCATACAAAAACGCAGATTTGAAGCCTGCATTAGTATGAAAAAAAGTTACAGCGAATAAAAATTTGAATGAAGTTCGTCGTTTGGCTTCGTATCCCTTCGAAATGATTTCGTTCAACTTCGGTTTTGTTCGTTAGTATTCGGTTCATCATCGTTTGGGTTCGTTTTTCATACCAAATTTCTTTACATTCGGTCCAGGCGTTATTGAGCCATATATTTTTTTTTACTTTAAGCGCCATCTATCGAAAGTTTATTATATGAAAGTTTTCTATGCTTGGGGACTTTTACCTTCGTGCTGAAGAAACAGAAGATACTCAAAAACATCACGATTATAGTACCTTCATATAGACTTCATTTAACATGTTGAGCAAAAAAGCTTTTTCATTCAACTCAATCGTTCACATTGCCTGAACTTGTTTAAAATTGACAGCTTGTTTGTTTACATTTTGAAATAAATAAACAGAAATGTTTTGATACGACAAAAATTCTCTGCTCTGCAGTTGCTGCGCTCTTCGTCAGATGACGAGCTTGTCCTTTTTTGATCACGAATTCCGTGAACAAAAGCTTCCCATTTTTGCACAATCGTGTGCTCATATGGAAACATTCGCAAATAAAGAGGAAAGAAGAAGAACCTGCTTCATAACATAAAATTTTGTGAAACATTTGTTTTTTTTAAATTTATAATGTATTAATTATATATTTTTTGACAAATTTATTGACATATTTTGTCAAATTATAAAGCTTCTTTCAGATTTGGGAGTGTTAAAAAAAAAAACAAAAGCTTTTCTGTCATTAGCAAGTACACACACCACCAACAACAATTATACGCATTTAACTTCATCAAAACTTCATTTGAGAACTTGTTTTTCGATTTAACTTCATTAACTCGATTTAACATAATTATTGCTCAATGTGAACGTACTATTAGACGGTAGTTTTGTTTGTGTTAATTTTAACGAAGCACATTTTTTATGAATAGCAGATAGTTTGTTTTTAGTATTGAAAATATTTTGTTCGCTTGGGTGTGAGGTTGTGTGCCTTTTCTTTAGTTGCTGCTTTGCTGTTTAGATTGTTTTTTTTATGTAATAATATGGCTAAACGACTGGAGCGATTTTGATCAAATTGTACGAAGAATTTTTCATAGTTGCTGTTGCTTAGTTGGTTCATCGGTGTTGTTGTTGTAATTTGGCGATTAATTGCTGTTTGCATATTTTGTAACAGAATAACATATTTGATAAAAAACTACGTATTAAAATTAAGGTGACCAGGTGAACATATTTTCTTTAAACACAAAATGCTTCGAAGCCCACGTAATACACCGACAAGTGCTAATGCTAATGCTGCAAACGAATCAAATGCCGCAAATAGTCAGCAAAACCAAAATTCTGTCGCTCAAGGTAACGGGCCAGTTAATATAAATTTAACAGAAGTCCAATTTAGGGAGTTATTATGAGGTCTAAGCATAAGACGAGAAAACATATCGACGTTTAGCACGTGTACTGCTCGTTTTAGTAGTGGAAGTAGTGGAAGTAGCGGAAAGCATTTCTGACACTCACGCATTAACTAGCTTTCCTCTGTTATTAGAAGGTTACGCATCATCATGGTGGCAAGGGGTTAAGCATGAAGCCAAACGTTTGATGAGGCAATAGAACTTTTAAGAAAAGCTTTTGCGCCACCTAAGCCAGACTGGCGAATATTTAGTGAAATTTGTCAAGAAAAACAAAAAATGTTCGAAACAACTGACAACTTTATATGCAACAAAAGAAGATTATTTGCATAATTATCGGAGAAGTTGATGGAAAGTACGATGATCAACATGATTTTTTTTCAACTACAGCTGAAAAAAGAGAAAAAAGAGAAAAAATCGTCAGGGACAGCGTCAACACTTTCCAAGATCTGTTAGCTAAAGCCAGGGAAATTGAGATGTTGGTTAACGAAAGTAAGGCTCAAGTTAGGAATCAGTCTGAAAGTAATATTTCTAAATCAGTCGAAAGAGAAGAAAAGCCGACTACACGTTGTACTTTCTGCAGAAAAAAAAACCACCCTGTGGAAAACTTTTTTAAAAATATAGAAGAAGATAGAAAGAGTAAATCTGTCGTTCAAGAAACAAGCATTAATTGTTATGGGTGTGGTGCAGCAGGATACTACCGCTCAAACTGCCCAAACTGTAATAAGGCTAACTCGAAGAATAGTCCAGCTCTTTTAGATTTTAATGCTATACATACAACTGTTGTTGGACGAAATGTTCCAACAGTGGATATAAATGTAAATGGCTTGAAAGGCAAGGCATATTTTGATACTGCAGCTAGAACAAGCGTTGCAGGGTTTTATTTGTATGAAAAATTAAAAACAATGGAAGTTGAGTTTCAAAAGGTTTATGCAGAAATCATCTTAGCTGATGGAATACCACGGAGAGAAATCGTATATTCCACTGTTGTAAACATTATCATAGGAAATAGATTCAAACGCATTCGTTTTATATGTCTACCGAACGCAAAAGATATACCAAAAGAAGATACCGAACGTTGCTTGGTATTGACTTCCTTGAGCAAAGTGGTATCGTATTAGACTTGGCTCAGAGAAACTGGCATTTGAAGGATGAGTCTGATATGCATTTCGACTTCAAAATGCATCAACTTAATTCTGACAGTGTAACATTAACACATGCAAATATAGTTGAGCATAATACAAATATTAACGCAAACTCTGAAAATATAAATAAATTCATAAATTGGTTTGAAAAAGTAAATACTCCAAATGTAAATGAATTTTTTAATTGGTTTGAAGAAACAAACTCTCAAGAAGGTTACCAAACACCAAAGCAGTTGCTATGATTATTCGCCTGCTAGCATTAATAAGATTTTTGAGAAATCAGTTCCACTTAATTTTCAACCAAAAATCAAGAAAATACATGACAATTTGTTTCCTCCTATGAAAAAATTGAAAACTGAACAAATATGTCAAGATAATGTTTCTCAATTAATAAATATAAACTCTTTTGATATAAAGCTTCGTCCAGATGAAGGACCACATTTAAGCAGAAAAGAAAAAAAGTTGTCTGGAAAATCTGCTAGATCAGGAAAAAGATATTTTTGAGGACATAACAACGCCGATTCCGCATATTGAACACTATATTAAAACAGGTTCACAAGAACCTATTGCCACAAATCCGTATAGAATTTCACCCAAAATGAAGGAACGTTTGAAGTCAGAGATAGATGAGATGCTCAACAAAGGCATTATATCTGAAAAAGAATCACCGTGGGCATTTCCAGTCGTTCTCATTCCAAAAAAGGATGGAAGCATCAGAGTTTGTGTGGACTACCGCCGCTTAAATGCCATAACCGAAACGGATACGTATCCATTACCAAGGATGGACGATCTCCTGCATGCAGCTAAAACAACACCATATATGCCGACTCTAGATTTGAAATCAGGATATTGGCAAATAAAGATTGTGGAAAATGATAAACTGAAAACGGCATTTACCACCCCATTCGGTATTTATGTGTTTAACAGAATGCTTTTTGGCTTATAAAACGCGCCAGCCACGTTTCAGCGATTAATCGATAAATTTCGCTCTGGACTGCCAACATTTTGATACTAGCATACCTAGATGATATTATTATCTGCTCTAAGGATATTGTTTCACATAACTTAGATTTACAGCAAACCTTTAAGAGTTTTAGGAAATTTGGATTTCATTTGAATAGAGAGAAATGTTATTTTTGTCGGCCGGAAGTAAAATATTTGGGCCATATTCTCACTGTTGACGGTCTTAAAATCGATCCAGAGAAAACGAATGCCATTTTAAAACGTCCAAATCCCCAAAAATTTGAAACAACTCATATCATTTATACAAACGTGTTCCTGGCATCGTCGCTTTATTCCAAACTTTGCTGAAATATCGAAGCCTTTATCTAATTTAACAAAAAAGCGTTCCGTGTGGAAATGGTCAGCAGAAGAACAAAATTCATTTAACACACTTAAACAACTTCTCGTGTCGCCACCAATATTGCAACAAGTGGATGAGAGCAACCATTTTTTTTGAAAACAGATGCAAGCAATTATGCTATCAGAGCAGTTTTACTGCAGGGGGAGAAAGATCAGGAGCACCCTAACGAATATGCCAGCCGATTACTACTTCCTGCGGAGAGAAATTATTCGACCACTGAACGTGAAGCCTTAGCTGTGGTTTGGGCCGTGCAAAAATTTCGTGGTTATATAGAAGGATCCGAGATATCCGTCCTAACAGATCACCAACCACTTAAGTGGCTTTTTAGCTTAAAATCGCCCACAGGACGACTTGCTAGATGGGCGCTACAACTTCAAATGTTCAATATCCAGTTTGGTTACACACCAGGACGTCAAAATGTAGTAGCTGACACGCTTTCCCGGCCACCATGTTCACTCGAAAATCACGACGAAATAACTTGTGAGTGTATGTTTATCGAGATTGACTTTCCACATAAAGCAGCAGAAGAGTTCAGAAATGCTAAGCTTGAAGATCCGGATATAAAAAGCATTATTTTGTCATTTGAAAACAACGATGAAAATGTATTGAGGCACACAAGTCGAGGATATATTATGATAGACGAAGTTCTTTATCGATTTTGTGCAGACGAAGTGTCTGAAAATGGTCAGCTTGTTGTGCCAAAATCAATGCGTAACAAAATTTTGTCAAGTTATCATGATGAGCCAACCGCTGGTCATTATGGGATTGAAAGAACCATACGCCGAATAACACCACTTTATTACTGGCCAGGAATGAGGGCGGAAATTAAAAATTACGTCAAATCATGTATTGAATGCAAACGATGCAAGCCGACGAATCTAAAGCCATCGGCTTTACTTCAAACAGTATCCAGTAACCAACGATTTGAGATAATCGCAGTCGATTTATTTAGTCCACTTCCTCGCACATCTGAAGGGTTTCAGTGGATTTTGATCGTCGAAGATATGTGTAGCCGTTGGGTTGAGCTGTTTGCCATGAAAGATGCCACAGCTGAAAATTGTGCTTTACTTCTGTTAAACGAAGTCATTTTAAGATATGGCGTCCCAAGGAGAATACACACTGACAATGGAACCCAGTTTATCTCAGCAGTAATGCAAAAACTCACATTCTGTTTAGGGATTGAACAAACGTTTACTCCTGTCTACCATCCAGAAGCTAATCCAGTTGAAAGAAAAAGCCGAGATCTAAAAACACAGCTTTCCATATGCGTTGGACAGGAGCATACTAAATGGAACATACAATTACCCGCCATAAGATTTTTAATGAACACTGCGAACTGGCTATTCTTCGGCAAATCTCACTTTTGGGCGTGAATTAAGAACGCCAACAGAAGTTCAATATGATTTAAAAACAATAGTTAAATCAGAAAACTTTCTTCTAACTCCAAATAACTCCAAATAACTCCACATTTACTAAAACTTGCAGATACTCTAAAACTTGCCAAAGAAACAGAGGAGCTAAGTCAAGACAAAAACAAAATATACGCTGATAAAAAAAGAAGGCCTCAGCCTATTATCAATATTGGTGATCGAGATTCAGTAAAAACACACATTTTAAGCAAAGCCGCGCAAGGTACCGTCTACGGTAACATCTAAGTTTGTACCGCGTCAAGATGGACCATACAAAGTAATTGCGAAAAGAGGTTCATCATGCTTCACTATTGCCTTTACTATAACGAAAGAAACACCAATTTATCCAATCAGGCGCCGTGGCCGCCCTAAAAATTCTACTCCACTACCAAAGCTAAATACAACACAACACAACACAATTCGTACAACAACACAAATACTGCAGATACAAACATCAGCGCAGCACAACAAAACAACACAACAACGGATAGAGTCCTTAGACCTAGAACGCATACCAAATACACCTAAAATCCTGCCGCATCATCGGGACGATTTCTGCAGCAGAGGGGGAGATTGTAGCGGATATATATTTATCATATCTCATTTATATATGTTAAGTTACTTACTTGGATTAATTTTCATTGCCATTACTGTAGTTAGTCGCATTGAGCTTAAATTAAATTCTAAAAGCATTTGTTTAAATCACTCAGTAAACCAGTTTGTCTTATACTCTTTAACTCTCTAATTTAAGTCTTATTCTATTGTTAGCTCTTTGCTAAATAGTTACCTAAATATAATGAGAGACTTTAAATTATATGTAGCGAGTAATACTAGATGCTGTATTAATATGCTCAATTGTTAATAATATGTTCTCAAACTAATGTTTTTGCTCATTTATAAAATAACTCAATTAATTGTTTAAATTATGGCACGCATTGTAAATTAGAGTCATTCGCATCGAGACGTCACCAAATAAAGTCCATAGCTTTACTTAAACAAACAACTTGTCTTTTCTTTATGCTATAACTAAAAAAATACTTAGACGCATGTAGACATTTTTGGCTCTTGCGGCTAGTATTATAATAACAAAAATTAATATAACGAGGACGGGTAAACCGGACCGTTAAATAAATTTAACAAAAACAATAACAATAACTACACTGAGGGAAATATGTGTTAAAATTAAATGAAATTGTGTTCATTGTAAACGAATTTGTTTTTGGAATAGAGCTTGAAACAAATTCATTTAAATTAAACACAACTGCTCTTAAAGTTAAATTTAAAACAAAGGTTTTGTTTTTAAAACAATGTTTTTAAATAAGAAAACAAATTTAAAACAAAAATTTTTAAATTCAAAACAAATGTTTTAAAGCATAATTTTTTCGATGCCATTTTTTAATTTTTTCCGAGTTTTTGATGACAGATTCGTAATCAGCGACCCTTGGGACCCTCCGAATACCGAATCTCAACTCCTTTCAATGAAGTTTGCATTTTACATATTTCAATATTGAAAAACTGAATTAGTTTTTATTTTATTTTATGTTCAATATTTTTCAAACCAATGAAAATTCAAAAAATGTCAAAGAAAGTTTCAAAGAAATAATGAATGAAAAAAAATTGGAAAGGAGTGTATAGTTGAAATTTTAACACAATTGTTTTAAATTTTTTTTTGTAGAAACGCAAAGGCGTTAAATTTATATTTTAAAAATTTTTGTTTAATTTTAAGGTATGTTTTTTTCTCAGTGTACGTTTAATTGCAATTCCTCACACTTCTTCATTTCTTTTCTATTCTATTCTGTCATACTCTACTTCGATTTCTTCTATTTATGCTTAGTATTAAGATTAAAATTATTATAAGTATAGTTAAGGTTTAGGTTCAGTTTATATTTTATTTTGTATAATCCAGAAGATTTTATCCCAAGCTTGTACATTAAAAGAACGAAGTTCTTATCGTACTATAACTATAAATAAATATGAAATAAATATACAAACTTGAAAAAAAAAATATCGTTGGATAGGTCTCATTTAGTACAATAGCCCGTTTCGTCGTAAACTTTGTTAAGAAACTATTAAATTTCATTAGTAGGAAAAAAGTTACAGCGAATCAAAATTTTAATGAAGTTTGTCGTTTGGCTTCGTATCCCTTCGAAATGATTTCGTTCAACTTCGGTTTTGTTCGTTAGTATTCGGTTCATCATCGTTTGGGTTCGTTTTTCATACCAAATTTCTTTACATTCGGTCCAGGCGTTATTGAGCCATATATTTTTTTTTACTTTAAGCGCCATCTATCGAAAGTTTATTATATGAAAGTTTTCTATGCTTGGGGACTTTTACCTTCGTGCTGAAGAAACAGAAGATACTCAAAAACATCACGATTATAGTACCTTCATATTAGGGTTCCCAACTGTCCCGGATTTCGCGGGACGTCCCGCATTTCAGCTAATTTTTTAGCGTCCCGCGAGGACCCCTTGCGGGACACCTTTTGTCCCGCATTTGAGAACTTAAGATTGTTTGTATCTAAATTTCCAATTCGACATGAAACACAGTTTCCTAAACCGTTTAATTTTATTATCAGAATAAATTTATAGCTCGCTTCAAAAGAGAAGAACATTTTTTAGTTTCATTTTTCGATGCGCAGTGAGAAATTATTTCTAAAGCTAGAAAATTTTTTTGAGCGTAGTTTCTTGCTCTTTTTGTTCTGTTCGCTGAACTTTATGCTGTTTTTGAATGTTTTTTACTGTTTTTCTTAATATTTAAATGCGCAAACATTTAGAACAAATGATCGCATAAGTACGGTGTTGCACCGACGGGCTGCAGCAACCTGCATCTTGAGAGAGAAATAAAATAAAAAATAAATTGTTTTCTCAAGAAAAAATTGTGAAATGAAATTACGGATGACAAAATATTTTTTGTTTTTAAAAATAAAATTCAATACTTCCGCAGCGCAGTTGCGATGATTAACAAAATTCAGGAATATACATTCATTTTTTTCATTTATTTTTCTGCTCAGAGAATGTTCAATTTTATTTTTAATGTCGACCAATCAGAATGAAGAACACTCTCCAAATTATTTTCTTATTCTCGAACATGCGCGAAAATGTTCTTCTCTTTTGAAACAGGCTATATCATTTATTTTTCATATATTATTTATCAAAACGATTTGGATTTATTTTTTGGTTTTTTCATGAACTGGGCAAGAGTTGGAAAGAGATCTAAACAATATCAAGGAACCAAGCGATGGTGTAAAGGCATCGTTGATACCCTTTATTTCTCAAAGAATAAAAGGAAATATTTAATAAAATAAAAAATTCGAATGTTGTCCCAAATTTTTAAGCCAAGTCCCGAATTTTTGATTGCTCCCTCCCGATTTTGTACTTTTCAGAGTTGGCAACCCTACTTCATATAGACTTCATTTAACATGTAAAGCAAAAAAGCTTTTTCATTCAACTCAATCGTTCACATTGCCTGAACTTGTTTAAAATTGACGGCTTGTTTGTTTACATTTTGAAATAAATAAACAGAAATATTTTGATACGACAAAAATTCTCTGCTCTGCAGTTGCTGCGCTCTTCGTCAGATGACGAGCTTGTCCTTTTTTGATCACGAATTCCGTGAATAAAAGCTTCCCATTCTTGCACAATCGTGTGCTCATATGGAAAAATTCGCAAATAAGGAGGAAAGGAGGAGAACCTGCTTCATAATATAAAATTTTGTGAAACATTTGTTTTTTTTTAAATTTATAATGTATTAATTATATATTTTTTGACAAACTTATTGACATATTTTGTCAAATTATAAAGCTTCTTTCAGATTTGGGAGTGTTAAAAAAACAAAAGCTTTTCTGCCATTAGCAAGTTCACACACCAGCATTTGAACTCGTTGAAACTCGTTTTTCAACGTGTTAAATGATTTAACACGTTTCATTTCCAACAACAATTGTACGCATGTAACTTCATCAAAACTTCATTTGAGAACTTGTTTTTCGATTTAACTTCATTAACTCGATTTAACATAATTATCGCTCAATGTGAACGTACTATTAGACGGTAGTTTTGTTTGTGTTAATTTTAACGAAGCGCATTTTTTATGAATAGCAGATAGTTTGTTTTTAGTATTGAAAATATTTTGTTCGCTTGTGTGTGAGGTTGTGTGCCTTTTCTTTAGTTGCTGCTTTGCTGTTTAGATTGTTTTTTTTATGTAATAATATGGCTAAACGACTGGAGCGATTTTGATCAAATTGTACGAAGATTCTTCTGACCTAAGAATGCAAGATAGAAAAACGAATTTGGTATGAAAAACGAACCCAATTGAAGATGAACCGAATTCTAACGAACAAAACCAAAGTTGAACGAAGTCATTTCGAAGAGATACGAAGCCAAACGAAGATTAACCGAAGGCTTAAGTCCAAAAGCGAAGACGAACTTCACTAAAATTTTTATTCGCTGTAACTTTTTTTCCTAGGAATGAAATTAAATAGTTTCTTAACAAAAGTTTAATGATTTTGTATGAATTTTTATTATCTTAAAAAAAAGTTTGAAGTATTTGGTCAAAGATGAATTCCTAGTTAAAAATGTTATCAGAGCGGGTTATTGTTCTAATTGAGATCTATTCAACGGTATACTTTTTTGAAGATCGGGTTTAAACTGGCGAAGTTATACAAAAAAGACCATTTGGGGCAGATTTTGAGTACACAAAAAAAAATGTGTTATTGTTCTGAAATCCTCTCAACATAAGCTTTTATATTAGGGGCCGAAAATGCAAACTTTTTTTCCCCACATATATGCAAGATAATAGCCTAAGGTTAATTAATATTTAGTTTTTTCATTTATTACTGTATGTTTAATAGGAGCTGAGATATGATCATTACCGCAAACTCTATAAGATACGAAAATCGCTCGTGGTTGCATGACAAACATGGCCGCCATTTTGTAAATACAACAAAAAAATGTTTTTTAAAGCAGTTCTAAGGTGCTGAAACAACGAAGTTTATGGTAAAAAAATAAAACTTTTTAAACTGATCAATCTCGGCGGACTGACCCGATTGATATAATTTTTATACTTTAATTTTTTTAAAAGTAACTTATTTTAAATCTTCATAAATTTTAAATTTACCAAACCAAAAATAAATTTACCATTTAACCAAGTGAAAATCTTTTAACCACATTTGGTAATATTTTACCAAAACGGCAGCCCTGTGTGCAGGTTGCACAGAGTAGCTGACATACCGTTGAATGTGCAGGTTGCACAAAGTAGCTGACAGACCATTGAATGTGCTGGTTGCACAGATGAGCTGACGGACCACGGATCAAAGAGGTTGATAGTGGCTGATGAATAATACAAGGCGAAGATGCCCTTTTTATACCCCCACGCGTACTGCGTAAGGGGTATATTAATTTTGTCACGACGTGTGTAACGCCC
Organism: Tetanocera ferruginea; assembly: GCA_958299015.1. Taxonomy (NCBI): domain Eukaryota; kingdom Metazoa; phylum Arthropoda; class Insecta; order Diptera; family Sciomyzidae; genus Tetanocera; species Tetanocera ferruginea. The sequence goes on from OY282643.1 coordinate 87,039,458, forward strand.
ATAAGGAGGCGTGTTAGGTATAGAAAAGTATATATATTCTTGATCAGCATGACCACCTGAGTTGATTTAGCCATGTCCGTCTGTCTGTCCGTCTGTCTGTCCGTCTGTCTGTCTGTGGACACGATTACAGCCGTAATTTTGAAGCTATCGTGCTGAAATTCGATATTTGAGCTTTTTTCTAAAAAACTAAGATCAAGTTCGAGAATGGGCTAAATCGCATGAAAACCACGCCTACCTCCCATACAACCCCAATATTGAAAACTCTGTAAAGAGGCTAATATTACAGCTACAATACTGAAATTCGGTATTTGTATATTCTATGTCAAAAATAAGGTGTGTACGATGAGCAACATCCACCCACAAACACGCCCACCTCCCATACAACCCCAAAATTGAAAAATCTTTAAAGAGGATAATATTAAAGTTACAAGACGGAAACTCGGTATTTAAGTATTCTATATCAAAACTGAGGTGTGTTAGAAAAATGGGCGTCATCCACCTACTAACACGCCCTCCTCCCATACAACCCCAAAATTGAAAACCCTATAAAGAGGCTAATATTAAAGGTACAAAACGGAAACTCGATATTCGTGTATTCCATGACAAAACTGAGGTGTGTTAGAAAAATGGGCGTGATACACAAACTAACACGCCCACCTCCCATACAACCCCAAAATTGAAAACGTTATAAAATGACTTATTTAAGCTGTAGGAAAACAATTTGATATGTATGTATTTTAGACACATAAAAATAATAAAATCTCTCAAAATCTCAAAAAAGCTCTCCAATTTAAGATTATTTTACCTTTAAGAATCGGCCGTGGGGGTATTTTAACTTCGGCCCAGTCGAAGATATACCTTTCTAGTTTTACGTAAAATTCTACTGAAAAGTAGTGCAATTTAGTTTTTGTTTCCGACAATGCAAATGGCTGTAAAAATTTAATGAAAGTCGGCACAACAAAATTTGAACACTTCAGCTGTAAAATGAATTACAAAATATTGTGACGACATAGAGAAGTATGACGAGGTGCGATGGACTCGCAACATGTTCCTCTTAAAGAATTTATATAAGGTTTGTTTGTGCTTTTTTTGTCGTAACACCGTGTTTTTTAAGATTTGACATGTGAAGAGTAAACCTGCAAATCAAGTTAAATCACATTTCGGGAATTTTTGAGTTAGCAATTTTAATGTGTGTAAGGGCCTTATACACGTTCTACAGTACATTTCGTTGTCAAATACGGCATGCGCTTTTTTTTTTAAAAATCAAAGAAAAAATGTGTTTCGTGCAAATAAAGTTATGTCCATGTAGCTATTTGCTTCAAAACAAGGTATATCCAATGGTGTGTTATATTTGGTGTGGATGAATTTTGCTTAAGCTAGCAATGCGATTTTATTGGTGTTCTAACATATGGTGATAGATTATAAACAAAATTTTGCTGTTTTTAATATTCATATTAACCCTTTAATACCCATTGTATCTTTTAAAATGCAACCACTAGAAGACATGCTGTTTCCTTCTTGCCGCTAGTTAAAGGAAGGATCATATAACTTGAGTTATTTGGATTTGAGTTATTTCTGTTTGCGAGAAAAGAAACAAGAAAGAGCCCTGTCACCGACTTTTCGGTCGAACTCAAAAAGACATTAAATCAATGGCTGGATATCATTCTTCTATGACAAGAACAGCAAGCAATTTTTTTAAAAATCCCATTGGTAACGTCTTTGTGGACCCAGAATACTGGCAAATAAATGATTGGAAGGAAATTTAGATACCTAACAAGTCGTTGTTTTCTATACAAACAGCAAAGAGGATAATATTTATAAAACATCAGAAGGCAGTGAAACCAAAATATAATTCCGAAACGAACCTTTTTATTTTGTAGATGGTTCCTGTTAAAAATGCGATGCCAATATAAAACCACTATTCCACCAACAACAAAAGCTGTGCGGCAAACTTTAAATCAAATTTTAAAGACAAGATATGTTAAAAATTTGCTGATTAAAAGTAGAGCATACTTTATGAAAGACTGTGAACTTAAATTCCTTTTATTTCATATAATTACAACGATACGAATTCATTTGGAATATATTTTTGATTTTATTTGAGTAAAATATGCAATGATTTTTCATAAAAATATATTTTAATTTTTGTTTTATTCAAACCAAGGTATATCCAGGATGCTGTGTTGTGAGCAAATCAAGCTAAATTCATGTTTGGTGCAAAACAAGTTATATCCAAATTGAAAAGCTCAATAACTTCAAAAGTTTTCCAAATTATAGAATTTTTGTTTTGGTATCCAAATCTATATAGCTATATCAACGTTCATATAAAATATGAAAACATTCCGTTGAAAAAAACACGTGCCAGCACTTTTTGCTCATTTACTCAGAATTTGAATTTTGTGATATAACTTGATTTGCATGTTTGCTCTTCATGTTATGCTTAAGTTATGAAAAAATACCATTTTGGCTATTTTTCCGGTGGTCTGGACATTTTTTTTTGTTTTCGGAATCCTCTCGAGGTCAAATTTAAAAAGGGGGTGGTTTTTTCAAACTTTGTTTTGTTATGGGGGCCGACCCAATGTAGTGTACATCACTATGGTAGCATATTCTACAAAGGTGTCCATCTCCTTGCGTATGCTGATGATATCGATATTATCGGCAGAACCAAGAGAGATGTAACTGCTGCTTTCGCCGCTATCGAAAAGGAATCAGCTAAACTGGGTTTGACGGTGAACGAGGTTAAAACAAATTATATGTTGTCTGCAAATAGGGAAGCGCGGCGTCTAGGCTTCCATGTTACAGTAGGCAAATATAACTCTGAAGTTGTCAAGAAGTTTACATACCTTGGCGCCGCCGTAAACAGCAACAACAATGTCAGTCTGGAGATAAAGCGAAGAATAACAGTTGCTGATAGGTGCTACTACGGGTTAAGTAAGCAATTAGGTTCCAGAGCCCTCTCTCGATCGACAAAACTAACACTCTACAAGACGCTCATCATACCTGTGCTTCTCTATGGCGCTGAAGCATGGGTGGTATTGCAAACACATGCAGTCGCTCTTGGGGTGTTCGAGAGGAAAGTTCTTCGCAAAATCTTTGGTCCTGTTCGAGTTGGCGATGACTTCGCATTCCAATGAACCACGAACTGTACGAGCTCTACGAAGACATTGACTTAGTCCAGCCTATAACAATTCAGCGACTACGTTGGCTGGATCATGTCTTTCTTATGGATGAAAAAGCTCCAGCGAAAAAGGTGTTAGAGACGAAAGCCAAGGGTTGACGACGAAGAGGAAGACCATGCCTCCGAAGGATTGACCAGACCGAGGAAGCACTAACCCGCTTGGTAAAAGAGAATGGAGACGGCTGGCGAGAGCTGATGAAGTCGGCCGTAGCCCGAGAACGGGTTGTCATGGCCACCTAAGTGGTAAGTAAGTAATTTCGTTATTGTAGGTTTTTTAAATTTTAAGATAAAGCGCAAAATGTGTTTGAGTTGCATTGCAGCTGCCACTCCCACTTGTCCAATAACGCTAAATTCTTTTTTATATTTTTTGGAAATCACATGTTGGGTGTTTTCCTTTGATTTCGTTATTCTAGCTTTTTTTATATATAAGATAAGATAAAGTTGTATGACAGCTGCCACGTCCACTTGTCTAAAATTTCTGAAATACTTTTCTAACTTCTCTTTAACCTAGACATTGAAATCTACTAACAAAATTTCATCAATTGTAGTTTTGAACTTCAATGCGCAAAAAATTGTTCTGCTGTTGTTCAGCAGCACTAACATTCGCTACATAAGGTACGGTTTTTGGATCATTATCAAAAAGCACAACAAAGGAAATAAGGTTTTTTTACAAAACAGTACAACTCCTAACATTTTATTCCGCTCTCTTTCTTCTGCGTGATAGTGATTGTGCTTGTGTTTTAGTAGAAGAGCGGAATTCGAATAAAGCCGAATAAAGATTGCGCTCCAAAAACACCGAACCGAAAAAAAAGTAGCCGTTCGTTAAGGTTTTTTTCCATTCCCTGAATAAAACGTAAGCAATTCCTTTTCCTTAAGCAATTCCTAATTTCCTTAGTAAAGGGAAATTTAATGATCTTTTCCTTATTTTTTTAAGACTTTGCTTAAAAGCGTATGAATAAACCAAGGAATTGCTTTTGAAGTTAAGGAACTGCTTAGAATTTTTCAAGCTGTTTTACATTTATCTTGCCTCTCATGATTTTTATCTATTTTATATGTATTTCGGTCCCTTCTGTGGTGTCTAAGAGCCAGTCAGGCACTTATAAAACAACCACAAGAAGGTAAGCATTACGATTCTTATTATCTCCAAAAAAAGCAAAGAAATAAAGAAAACGAGTTAAAAACCAAAATTACTAATTCTTTTCTTTTTGTACGAATTATTTCATGGTGGTTTCTGAGTTTCCTGAATTTCTGAGTTTCTGCAACTACATAGTGAAAAACATTTCTACAAAGCTCCATTTCAACACATCTTATACATTTCTATCAAGACACATTTCTACAATTAAACATTTGGTCCTACAACGAGCCGGATTTCAGCTAAGTACTTGTGATTAAATTAAAAAATAAAAACAAGCAAAATTCTAAATATTCCAAATAATTCCAAAAAAATATATATATAAATATATACATGTATGTATGTTACCGTTTTTGGTAGTTTCTTTTTATATACCCATTGATCCGGTATATAAGCACCGTAAGCACCGTATGACGTGACGCAACTGTATGTAACATCTTAATCAAATAGTAAAAAACTAAAACTATAACTATAACTTTAACTATAAGAAAATAAGTGCTAAAAAAAAAAAACAAAAAACATTAAAATAACAATTTTATAAAATTCTAACAAATTGTGCCTAACCAGTTGTGCGGATTTATTCGGCTATCATGCCCACTGTGCCTTCCTTTTACATACTTACTTACATCTCTTAATCTAGACAAAAAAAAAATATATCAAAAATATATCTATATCAAAAAAAAAAAAGAAAGCAAGTCTAGCTGAGAGTTGGTGCAGTCGCTGGTACATTGTTAAGCGAATATACACACAAACATACATACATACATATTGCTGCACAAAAACTTCGCTCGATCGGTTGCCTTTATGTTGATAGCTAAGCATAGTTAAACATACATACATATTGCTGCATAAAAACTTCGCTCGATCGGTTGTCTTAATGTTGATAGCTAAGCATAGTTAAACATACATACATATTGTTGCATAAAAACTTCGCTCGATCGGTTGCCTTAATGTTGATAGTTAAGCATAGTTAAACATACATATATATATTGTTGCATAAAAACTTCGCTCGATCGGTTGCTTCAATGTTGATAGCAAAGCTAAGTTAAACATTTATATACCTACATACATACATATTGCTGCACTATATCTAAATATTCACCTCAGTGAGAATCATCTATTCATGTTTCTTATCAACATGATGCTGGGTTTTGGGTTCATTTCAAAAAATCAATACATGTGGCTTAAAGTTTGTTTCAATTCATTTGCTTAATAGCTATTCATGTTGCTGATGCATGTTGGCATCTAAAGCTTAGTCAACATAACATTGCATATATTCATTTCTTCACCACGGTGTCAATATTGTTGCGGGGTTACTAAGCTTAAACACATAAGCACAACATACATTCTCGCTAAAGCATAGTACTCTGTTCGGCTTCACGTGAAATTCCACTCAAATCTTCATACAAAAAATGACAGCTGTGAAACAAGCGTGAATATTTCGCAACTGTTTCATCAAAGCTGTACTATGCTTCCCTGTGGAAAATCTAGTACTATATTCTGCAACATGCATCTAGCAACATTATTTTCACGGCAATTTAATTGAACCGACCATTTATTTTGCCGTGAAAAGAGACAGTTGTCATTAAATTTAAGAAAAAAGTTCAAGCAAAAGAACAAAGTTTATTGAAATTATAGTTTTTGTACTATTCTAAAGTTTTGCAATTAATAATTGCAGTTGTTGGAAATTGTAAATACGGATGCATCTCTCCGCGGTGTTGTCGGTTGCAAGACTTCGCAGCTTGCAGGCTGCCAAAAACCAATGACTTGTCCTACTCTACAACAAAGCACATCATTCATATACATACTCGTATAAATATTTATTTTGTATTTATATAATCATAAATACTTAAAATTAGAGAACGTAAATGATTTTCTGCTTCCCCTTAATTAATTCTAGCTGTTTATTTACATTTACATTTACATTTACATTTATTTAGACAATATTAGTACAATAAGATGCAATAAGATCTTTTAATAGTACAATAACAATGGAGATTTATAATCAACAAATTACATATTCAATATTTTTTAGAGCTTAAATAAAAAACTAAAGCTAAATAGTATTAGAAAAAAATAAAAATAAAAACTTAATAACTTAAGATTAAATTTAATTTGAGAATCAATATTAAGGAAAAAGAGCTTAACTTATAAAAGAAATTATATGAAAAGTATAGTAAGATTAAGAATATGAAGTGTAAAACAAATAGTTAGTGGAAGTTAGATGTTTGAATAGTAGGACATAAGAGATTGCTTAAAGTGATTCGAGTTAATGGTTGATTTTATTCCATATGGTAGTGAATTCCATAGTTTAATGGCGTTGACGAAAAATAACCGTTTAGAGTGCAGAGTCTTAAATTTAGGTATTATAAGGTTTCCAGTTCGATTTGAAACACAAAAGCGTAATTTATTATAGAGATAAGAAGGAGTCCGATTGTATATTAATTTATGTAAGAATAAACAATTTCTTGCGTTTAGATAGTTAATAATGCTACATCCTAGAATTTCTTTACTTTTTATTGAAACATGCTCAAATCGTCTTAATCCAAATACATATCTTGCTACATCATTGAATGCAACCTGAATTTTATGCGTAGAGTGACAGTCAAGATTACTATAGACTAACTCAGAATAAGTTATTAGTGGTACTATTAATTGAATTTTGAATTGAATTTATTAATTGAATTTACTTCTTGCTGAAATTTGTAAGCTGATCATCAGCTGTTCGTTCGCAACAAAACTTCTGTCAAAATTTTCACGCAACAAATAAATGGATGTTGCCAGCGAAATTTCACGCAAACGAGCATAGTACTAGGCTTAATAATTTACATCGTCACATTTCATTTTTTGTATACAAAGTTGCAATCAGCAGTGTTACAACTTTAAAGCAAGCCGTATTTTACTAATCTATGATTAACATATATGCAATATACATTTGTTTACAAAATCCAAACTGATTTAATGAGTCTTAAGAGTATCTGAAACATTACTATATCTAAACGTTACCTGATCATCATAATACACAATCGTACAAAATAATATTACACACCAATATTATTTTATCAATATTTAATTTTTTTTCACTGTTCCTATTCAAAGCCAAGAATAAACTTCTTGCAATTTCGTGTTTACATAATATTTCTATCGTTTTTAGTTATAAATTTTTTCCAATCGGTTTTATTAAAAAAAAAAAAAAGAAAAAAATATATAATGACTTCGTCCAGCATTTTCCGAGGAAATTGGTCATAAATAATTCATGTGACTTAATAAATTACATTCAATTTATTGAACGGTTGTTTTATCATAGTTGACCAAGAGCTTATATTATGATTCAACAAATTTTATCGATGTTTTGATTCCGTGTGAAAAATTGATAATCTAGATTGAAAAAAAAAAAAAGAAAAAAAAAAACTAGTTTTCTATTCGTACATAGTATATCGAAGGTTTCAAGGCTTTTAAAACTTTTACATTATCTAAACATAAACAGTTTACATAATCGATTACTGCATTTCGGATTGGAATTGATATATATCCATTTATTTATTTTGGATTCTGTTTTCAATTTCAAATTGTGCTAGTTTTGAAAATCGATTATGTCATTTCTAATCGAAGTTGATTAAATTCCAAATATCTGACTTTGATTTCGTTTCCAATTTCAAACTATTCCAATTGAAATATTCTATAGTTCCATTTCTGAGGTAAATTGTTTCATTTCTATTTATTTATTTTGGATTTTTTGTTCCATTTCAAATTGTTCATTTTTCGATAATTGATCATTCCTCATTGATCATTTCGATTTTTGTATCCAATCTCAAACTATTCCAATTTAAATATTCTATTGTTCCATTTCTGAGGTAAATTGTTTCATTTCTATTTATTTATTTTGGTATTTTTGTTCAATTTCAAATTGTTCATTTTTCGATAATTGATATGATCGAAATTGATTCATTTCTTATTATCTGATTTCGATTTTTGTTTCCAATCTCAAACTATTCCAATTTAAATATTCTATAGTTCCATTTCTGAGGTAAATTGTTTCATTTCTATTTATTTATTTTGGATTTTTTTGTTCCATTTCAAATTGTTCATTTTTCGATAATTGATCATTCCATTTCTGATCGAAATTGATTCATTTCTAATTATCTGATTTCGATTTTGTTTCCAATCTCAAACTATTCCAATTTAAATATTCTATAGTTCCATTTCTGAGGTAAATTGTTCATTTTTCGATAATTGATCATTCCATTTCTGATCGAAATTAATTCATTTCTAATTATCTGATTTCAATTTTGTTTTTAATTTCAAACTATTCCAATTTAAATATTCTATAGTTCCATTTCTAAAGAAACAAGTTGCAAGTTCCATTTATTTATTTTGGATTTTGTTTTCAATTTCAAATTGTGCTAGTTTCAAAAATCGATTATTCCATTCCTGATCGAAATCGATTCATTTCCAACTATTTGAATTTACTTTTGCTTCCAAGTTCAAATCATTTCGAGTTAAATATTCTACAATTTTTATCTCTGAGGTACATTGCTTCATTTCCATTTATTTGATTTGAATTCTTTTTTCAATTGCAATATCTTCAGTTTTCAATTTTCAAGTAAAACATTTCGGAATACTTTCGTTCCATCTTTTATATTGTCTATCTAGTAGCAAAAATAATAGCAACAGTTTTTTTTTTTTGTTCGCTCGTAACATCCCTGCCTGAATTTCACAATGACTTCTCTTGGTGTTTTTATTCGATTAACCGACGCACTCGTCGAATTTGAAACAGAGTTCAGTTCATAACCAACAGTTGCGTTCTCAAGACATTCTTTGGAAGTACATCGAGAGGAAATTAAATCAATTTGGATCAAAGTTAAGATGGCCTACGAAAACTGCATGAAGGATGTGATTGATGATCAAAGCGATGATGAATCCCCAGACCTCGGAACAATGAAGGTTCGATATCGTAACTCCTACGAGACGTATGTTCGCTGTATCGCGAAGATTGGCGAACTAACGGAGCAGTTAACAGTACGATCTGATCCACAATCCCCTCATCCAAGAAATAACGATGTTCCAGCTCCAAGCCGCAATTTCCACCTTCCACCTTGCGACACGGAAATTTTCAGCGGAGACTATTTGTCCTGGCCAACATTTCGAGACTGTTCCAAGCAATATATATTAATAATTATCAATTAAGCCCGGTGGAAAAATTATTCCACCTTAATCAGAAAACTCGAGGGGAGGCTCGCGACATAGTCAAAAAGACCTCACTCACCAACGATGGATTTTTTTATAGCTTGGAATAATCTAAAGGATCGCTTTGAAAATAAGCGAATTCTAGTTAACAGCCAATTGCGCATTCTGTTAAATCTCCCCGTGGTATCCTCTGAGTCTGGAACTGCGATAAAAAACCTCCAACGGGACATTAATAGTTGTATTTCTGCCCTCCAACTATACGATATTGCTATCGATAATTGGGATGCTATTTTCGTATTCCTGTTCTCCTCCCGTCTTCCTGATGCAACATTGGCTCTATGGGAGCAATCAATTCAAAGCAAAACAGATATACCTGTTTGGAAAAATTTAGATTCATTACTCACAAATCGCTACCAGACCCTTGAAACTGTAGCAGACATCCGATTTTCCACAAGTTTCAAGACTCCAAGTTTAAAAAAGTTACCTTCCAGTTCACCTCCTCCTGGAATTAAAAAGGTAAATACTTACCACACAAATGTTGCAACTCCCACTTGCAAAATATGTCCAACAGAGCACCATACAATCCTCCAATGTCCACGTTTTCTTCAAATGAACCCTTCCGAAAGAATGGCCATTGTCAAAAACCATGGACTTTGCCTCAATTGCTTGGCTCGCGCTCATTCCATAAAAAACTGCAAGAGCACTCATAATTGTTACAAATGTAACAAAAGACATAATACATTATTACATAATGATGTACCTTCCAACACTTCCAGCTCTTTTACTCCAACTCAATCAAATTTACCTTCACATTCCATATACGAGCAACCAAGCTCAAGCAGAAACTTTCAACGTTCTCATCTAACTCAAATACAGTCCACTGACGATTCAAGTCATATCAGAAATATTCAGTCCTGCTTCGCATCCAATTCAAAGGGTATTCTCTTAGGTACCGCTATGGTACATATTTGCCATCTAGGTACAGCTTTCACTGCAAGGGCCCTCTTGGATTCTGGATCAGAAGGAACATTCATTTCAGATCGTCTATTCAAACTTCTAAAGCTTCCAGGTTCCACAATTAATGCCCAAGTTTCTGGACTTAATCAAGTAATTTCCTGTAAGATCCAAAAATCATGTTCCTTCATTCTGAGCTCTCCTGTTAATCCTGAAATTAAGATAGAAGTAACTGCTCTGGTTCTTCCACAACTCACAGGAAATCTACCAACATGTTCTGTATACTCATCAATGTTTTCACAGATTCCAAAGATACGGTTAGCTGATGCTAATTTTTTCAAAAGCTCACAAGTTGATCTTTTAATAGGCTGTGATCTTTTCCCATCCATAATTCTTGATGGTGTAAAAAACAGAATTTTGGGGTCAATATTGGCCCAAGAAACCATCTTTGGTTGGATTTTGTCCGGTCCATTACTCGATAAGTTAACTGCAGCTCCTTCCACAGTTATATCCTATTACAGCGAAGTCGCACTCGACAAACAAATTTCCCGTTTTTGGGAGGTAGAGGATCTTCCACAAAAATCCCATATGACAGAAGCTGATCGTTTTTGTGAAGAAAATTATATTCAAACTACGAAGAGAAGAGACGATGGTCGCTATGTAGTTTCTCTTCCATTTAAAAACGGACTCCAGAATTCGTCAAAACTAGGTTTTTCCAGACCTATTGCAAACGCACAATTTGTACGAAATGAAGCACGACTTTGCAAAAATTTAAACTTCAAAGCTGAATACGATAATATTTAGAGTTTAACCATATGAAAATGGTCGCTTCTCCGAAGAATTCATACATTCCAAATCACTATTACCTTCCACACCATGCTGTAATAAAGCCAGATAGCACAACGACTAATTTTCGGGTTGTGTTCAATGCTTCCAATCCATCATCAAATGGTAAGAGTCTCAATTACATTCTTCATACCGGTCCAATGCTCCAAACGGACCTTACACTTCTTATTCTAAAATGGCGTTTTTATCAGTTTGTGTTCAATGCTGATATCGAGAAGATGTATCGCCAAATCCTGATAGATCCCTCTCAAACGTCTCTTCAGCGTATTTTATATCGCGATGATCCTAATAGTCAAATACAAGATTATGAGTTACAAACCGTAACTTTTGGGGTAAATTGCGCTCCTTATCTTGCTATTCGCACCCTTTTGCAATTGGCCGATGATGTCAAAGAGCAATATCCACACGCAAGTGATATCCTAAGACATAGCATGTATGTCGATGACGCCCTCGCAGGGTCTCATGATCTTCAAACTGCAGTTCAAGCTCGGAATGAGCTTATTGCGGCATTGAATTCTGCTGGGTTCTCATTAAGAAAATGGACATCAAACTCCAAACAGCTTCTAAAAGGACTTCCACGAGATGACCTTCTCAAGGAAAACTTTCTCCTCCTCGATGACACAAGTCATGTCAAAACATTAGGAGAACGCTGGAATGCTCACTCAGATACTTTTTATTTTAATACTAGACTCATTCCTTACAATGATACATTTTCCAAACGTGAAGTATTATCTGAAATCGCCAAATTATTTGATCCAGCGGGCTGGTTAGCCCCATGCATTGTTTATGCTAAAATGTTAATGCAGCAAATATGGCTTGAGAAAATTGATTGGGATGAGTGTATATCTCTAAATTGTCTCAAGAAATGGCACTCATTTATAGAAAACTATAAATACATAAATGATATCCAAATTCCAAGGTGGATAGATTATACTCCTGAATGCGATATTCAAGTCCATTCATTTTGCGATGCATCGGAAAAGGCCTACGCATTTACGTGCGCATAGTTATGAGTTCAGTTGTTTCCACTCACTTATTAGCTACAAAGACCAAAGTAGCGCCCGTTAAAACCATCTCATTGCCTAGGCTTGAGTTGTGTGGTGCAACTCTCTTATCTGATATGGTCGATACTCTTTTACCTAAGCTCGAAGTTAAAAGGTGTAATATGTTCTTTTGGACAGATTCCACTATCGCGCTTGCATGGCTGCGAAAGCCTCCATGTCATTGGGTAACGTTTGTGGCAAATAGAGTGTCGAAAATTGTGCAAGGCGTCGGTTCAAGTAATTGTTTTCACGTTGATTCCTCTTCAAACCCAGCGGATTTGGCCAGTCGTGGGGTACTTCCACAAGATCTAATTAGTAACGATCTATGGTGGCATGGTCCTAATTGGCTTAAATTTTCCACTAATCAGTGGCCAAGCATGAACCACGATGATTCCTCAGAAACTCAACTTGAAAAGAAACCAATTAAATCTCATTTCGCTTTTTTCAAAATTTTGAAGACATAACTGAACGGTTTTCTACATTGCCAAAAGCCCTAAGAGTCATAGCATATACATATATTCAGATTTTTCTACCATACGCATCCAAAGCATTCGCCTAATTTCAGATTCTTGCTCAGAAAGTTGCGTACCCTGATGAATATTCAAACCTTACTAGAAAAGAGCCACTCGCAGCTTCCAGAAAGATTTTAAATCTTAACCCATTTGTCGATGAGTTGGGTCTACTAAGAGTTTGTGGAAGACTTGTTTCCTCCCCTGGACTTTCTTACGATGAAAGATATCCAATTATACTGCGATATAATTGTAATTTTTCACGTCTTATGGTCCAGTTTACTCACCAAATTTCCCTTCACGGTGGTAATCAACTAGTCCTCCGGCTTATTCGACTTCAATTTTGGATTCCAAAGGTTAAAAACCTTATAAAGACAATAATCCACAAATGTAAAGTATGCGTGATCCACAAGAAAAAGATCCAAGGTCAACTGATGAGTTCCTTTCCTCCAGAACGTACAGTACTTTCACGTCCCTTTGCCCATACCGGAATGGATTTTGCGGGTCCATTTGATATTAAAAACTACACTGGTAGGGCATGTCTTATTACAAAAGGATACGTGTGTGTATTCGTTTGTTTTTCCACCAAAGTAATACATCTTGAGACGACATCAAGTTTGTCCACTCCTGCATTCTTAGCTGCCTTTAACAGATTTGTGTCCAGACGTGGATGTCCACTCAACGTGTATTCCGACAATGGAACAAATTTTGTCGGTGCCTCAAAAGCATTAACGACAGACTTCAACCGAGCTTCTCGTGAAGCGCTTGTATCCACTTATAGTAGTCAAAATCTGTCATGGCATTTCATTCCTCCTGGAGGTCCCCATATGGGTGGCTTGTGGGAGGCCGGTGTTAAAAGTTTCAAAACGCATTTCCGAAAGATCGCAGGTTTCTTTAAATATACTTTTGAGGAGTTCTCCACACTTCTTGCTAAAATTGAGGCATGTTTAAACTCTCGACCTCTTTCTTCGATGTCAGAAAATCCCACTGACCTTACCTCATTGACTCCAGGTCATTTCCTTATCGGTACGCCAATTCTAGCTCCACTAGAACCCGATATTCCAGAAAGACCAATTTCCATTATCAACCGATGGCAACGACTCAGGGCTCTTCATCAGAATTTTTGTACTCGATGGAAACACGAATACTTAAAAGAGCTCCAAAAACGCAATAAATGGAAAAAGCCAGAACCCAATTTAGAAGTGAATTCCATGGTCGTTATTAAAGATGAAAACCTTCCGCCGAATGAATGGCGGCTTGGTCGTGTTACCAAGGTTTATTATGGCATTGATAAACGGGTCCGAGTTGCGGATCTCCTGACCGGACGAGGCACTATAACACGTCCTATCGTCAAGCTTGTCATTCTTCCAGTTAATTGATAAGCTTGTTATATTTCCTTTTTTTTGTCCTCATACAACTAAACTTTACTATTATTTTAAACTTATCTCTAAATATTTCTTTTTGTAGACAATATGGCAAACGGATCACATGGCGTTCGGAATAATAAGCGAAACTCCAAGAAAATTTCTCCTAATGATCACAAAAAAGCGCGCCAATCCAAAAGGAAGCAATACACATGCCGCATCTATGAAGAAAATCATGCTCTACGCTATTGCACCGTGTTCCTCGCTATGAATACCGAGAAGCGAATGCGCCTAGTTCTTCTCCACAAGTACTGCTCTAACTGCTTGGCAAGTAAGCATTCGCGCGGATCTTGTCGAAGCCAATTAGGATGCCACTACTGCCACGGAAAACATCACACCCTACTTCATATGCACGAGCGCTTGAAGAAAAATCGGCGTGAGATGTCTCCTGAAAGCATATCGCCACCACCATCTGTTGCTTCCATTCTCTCGCAGCATGTTATTACCTTGCTTCCCTCCGCTGTTAAACAGCTCGAAGTAAAGGGTAAAAGACATTTCGTTCGAGCCTTAGTGGATCCATGTACTCCATTTAGTCGCATCGCCACGGCAACGGTGCAAGAACTACAATTGCCGACAACAATGGTGGGTACCGAAAAAGTATGTTCCGTGATAGTCCGATCACCATACGCTACCCACCTGAGGATCGAAGCCAGTGCTCGCGTAGACAATCGCATCACTATGCGCACTCCAACCAAATCCATCGATGAAGCGATAAAGGAAAAGTTCCACAATGTCATGCTGGCAGACCCGAAATTTTTCAAGTCAGCTCCTTTGTCGTTCATCTTAGGGGCTGATCTGTATCCTAGGGTCATTCTTCCTGGTCTGATGGCCAGCACTAGCGGTCTTCCGGTAGCCCAAAATACCGTTTTTGGGTGGATCCTATCCGGCTCCTGCGCTGTCTAAATTGCTTCTACTTTACCTTCACAAACTTTGATATAATGAATTTAAAGGCAACTGCCAAAATCATATGTATTTAATTCCAACTCATATTAGAATATATATTATATATCAACTTATTTTAGCTCATAACCAGATTCATATCATTTTACATACATACATACATAAATTTGAATTATTTCTTTCCATGAACAGTTCCACGAATTCTAAGTCATTGAAGATGATGGATCGACAATTATTTCTTTGCAGCCATACTGCAAGGGGGGCGGCGATGTTTACGACAAAGTATAAGAGTTTCCAGTTCCGAGATGGCAACCCTCTTTTGCGATCCACACTTTTATCTTGCCTCTCATGATTTTTATCTATTTTATATGTATTTCGGTCCCTTCTGTGGTGTCTAAGAGCCAGTCAGACACTTATAAAACAACCACAAGAAGGTAAGCATTACGATTCTTATTATCTCCAAAAAAAGCAAAGAAATAAAGAAAACGAGTTAAAACCAAAATTACTAATTCTTTTCTTTTTGTACGAATTATTTCATGGTGGTTTCTGAGTTTCCTGAATTTCTGAGTTTCTGCAACTACATAGTAAAAAATATTTCTACAAAGCTCCATTTCAACATATCTTATACATTTCTATCAAGACACATTTCTACAATTAAACAGGAACAAAATTTAACAACACGCGTAAGCAACACACAACTGCTTTTGTGTGTATCTGTATATTAGACCGTACCTCAAAAAAAAAGTGCGCCGTACACCAGCGAATATGACGCATTTTTGCCAGACAATTACGAAAAAAATTTTTTTGTTTTTTTTGACCGAACGTAGGGGTCGCGCATTGACATATTTCTTCATATCTCTGATGTTTACAGTCGGATTTTAAAGTTTGGTATGTCCATGTTTTTTTCTCAAAAAGACCAATATGACTTCTATAGAGGTCATTGACCTCAGGTGCACCGTTCTTGTACTTACCCTCCAGATCTCAGTTTCTACCATCCTAATGTGCCACTCTTATATCAAAAAAACAAAGCTTTGTTTTAAAAATCCGAATTTTTTATTCTTTGACGAGCTTTAAAATTCTTAAAATCAAATTAAGGCCTTCCAAGAACTTGTATGAATATTTTTTTTTTATTTTGGAGAAAAATAATTGGTATCTTTTGAACAAAAACATCGATATGTCATTTAATATGATCAGACTTTTAATACCGAAGATATGCTGAAAATGAAAAAAGGGAGCCTTACGTTCGGCAAAAAATTTTCAAATATTTTTTAAAAATAGTTTTGCTGGAAATATTAATACACATTCTGAGCAAAAGATTAATGATATTTTAAGAGCTTTGTTTTTTGATATTAAATTGGTACATTAGGATGGTAGGAACTGAGATCTGGAGGTTAAGTACTAGAGCGGTGCACCTGAGGTTAATGACCTCTATAGAAGTCATATTGGTCTTCTTGAGATAAAAAGCATTGACATAACAAACTTAAAAATCCGACTGTAAACACCAGAGGGAGACAAGGGGGCGATATTCACATGGCAACGTGTCTGACTGCCTCAACTTGGCAAGGCCAGCATTATCCATGTCGAAATCGTCTCAAGTCGACTCAAAACCTCCGCGTGGTGTCTCCTGGAAACGTCAAAAACTATCGTCCGATAAACTTTGGCGGCTAATTTGAGCGGCGGGCTTCCCCTTTGGCCATCAAGCAAAGGTTGTGCGTTGGGTTTGAAGCCGCCCACCACATAAAAAAAGATTTCAATGAAACGAAAAAGAATAAATGAAAGAATGATCCCCAAATCTGATGACGACTACCGCAAACGAGAAACTAATAATGATTTACGCATATGCACCTGGAATGTCCGGACCCTAAATTGTGATGGTGCCTCTATCCAACTGATTGATATATTGGAAAGATATAATTCTGATATCACTGGAATCCAAGAAATGCGATGGAAGGGACAGGGTTGCTTACGGCAAGCATCCTGTGATATCTACTACAGCGGCCATGTGGAGAAGCACGAGTTTGGATGCGGATTTGTAGTTGGCAAGAGAATACGGCATCATGTCCTGCGATTCACTCCTGTGAACGAACGACTTGCCATAATCCGCTTCAAGGCAAAATTTTTTAACATAAGCCTAATATGTGCGCACGCTCCGACAGAAGAAAAGATGACGAGACCAAAGAAAGTTTTTACGAGCGCCTTTAAGACGCATACGAGCGCTGCCCCCGTCACGACATAAAAATCGTGCTTGGTGACTTCAACGCCAAGGTGGGTAAGGAAAACATATTTGGTCCAACAGTCGGAAAGTTCAGCCTCCACCACAACACATCCGATAACGGAATGAGGTTGATTGACTTCGCCGCAGCACGAAACATGGTCGTTAGTAGCACTAGATTCAAGCATCTCAATATTCATAAGGCCACTTGGCTGTCCCCTGATCGAAAAACATGTAACCAAATTGATCACATTTTGATTGACGGAAGGCACTCTTCCAGTGTACTAGACGTACGCACGATTCGTGGTGCTAACATAGACTCGGATCATTATCTTGTCGCAGCCAAGATCCACACACGTCTGTGCGCAGCTAAGAATGCTCGCAATCCTACACTAAGAAAGCTAGACGTCGACAAGCTGCAGTCAAAACGGACGGCCGAAGCCTTCGCTACTCGACTCTCACTCCAGCTTCAAGAAAGCACTCCTCCGATCGACGATATATGCGGACAGTGGACATATACAACTCTATGCGTACGGCTGCCGAAGAGGTGATAGGCTACCATCGCCCTCGCCGAAACCAGTGGCACGACCAGGAGTGTCGCGACGCCACTGCAGAGAAGGACATCGCCTACAAAGCCACCCTGCAGTCGGTTGTAACGCGTGCTGTTATGGAGCGATACCGAGAGAAGAGGAGGGAAGAGAGACGCATTTTCAGGCGAAAAAAACGAGAGGCGGAAATGCGTGAGTGCGAGAAAATTAAGATGCATGGCGACAGGAATGAGACTCGAAAATTTTTCGAAAAAATAAGACGCCTGGCCGATGGTTTTAAGACCGGAGCCTCTTCCTGCAAGGACGAGAATGGGAATCTAGTGACAGATATCCAGAGTACACTGATGTTATGGAGGGAGCACTTCTCTAGACTTTTAAATGGCGACGCTGACAACAATCCCGCCAGTGGAGATGATATCCCGGAAACCACAATTATGGACGACAGCGTTGAAGTTCCGCTGCCCGATTATAACGAGGTCTTAACAGCTATATCTCGGCTTAAAAACAACAAAGCCGCAGGAGCCGATGGCCTACCGGCTGAGCTGTTTAAGACCGGTGGCTAAGCTCTGTTTAAATGCATTCACAGAGTTCTATGCAGAATATGGTCAGAAGAATGCATTCCAGATGATTGGAACCTCAGTGTGCTCTGCCCAATCAACAAGAAAGGCGATCCCACCATTTGCGCCAACTACCGTGGGATTAGCCTTCTTAATATCGCATATAAGGTCCTGTCGAGCGTATTGTGTGAAAGACTAAAGCCCATCGTCAACCAACTGATTGGACCTTATCAGTGTGGCTTTAGACCTGGAAAGTCCACCATTGACCAGATCTTCACGCTCCGACAAATCTTGGAAAAGACCCTCGAAAAACAAATCGACACACACCATCTTTTTGTCGATTTCAAAGCCGCCTTCGACAGTCCAATAAGGAGTCACCTATATGCCATCATGTCTGAATTTGGTATTCCTGCGAAGCTAATACGTCTTTGCAGGATGACACTGAACAACACCAGCAGTGCAGTGAAATTCGGGAAGGACCTCTCCCTTCCGTTCGATACCAAGCGAGGTTTCAGACAAGGTGATTTCTTATCGTGCGACTTCTTTAATATAGTAATGGAGAAGATCATCCAAGCTGCTGACCTGAGACGCAGCGGCACAATTTTCTATAAGAGCGTTATGCTGCTGGCGTATGCAGATGATATTGACATCATTGGCCACAATACGCGCGAAGTCAGTGCAGCATTCTCCAGGCTAGAAAAAGAGTCGAGTCGAATGGGTCTTGCAGTGACCGCAGATAAAACGAAGTATCTTGTGTCAACAAACAAACAGTCCCAGCGTCTTGGAAACCACGTCACTGTTGACAACACCTCCTTTGAGGTAGTGAAGGACTTTGTTTACCTGTGATCTAGTATTAACTCCTCCAACGATATCAGTATTGAAATTATAAGAAGGATAACTCTTGCCAACAGGTGTTTCTTTGGGCTCAGTAGGCAATTGAGAAGCAGAGCTCTCTCTCGACGAACAAAACTGGCGCTCTATAAGTCAATAATCATGCCCGTCCTACTATACGCATCACAAACCTGGACGTTGAGCAGCTCTGATGAAAGGACTTTGGGAGCGTTCGAGAGAAAAATCCTTCGCAAGATCTATGGTCCAATCTGCGTCAATGGCGAGTACCGAATACGATGGAACCACGAGCTGTATGAGCTATATGCCGACATCGATATAGTCAACCGTATTAAAATAGAGCGGCTTCGCTGGCTAGGTCATGTCGAGAGAATGAACGACGAAGCTCCAGCGAAAAAAATATTGGATTCGGTACCCAGCGGTGACCAACGCAGACGAGGAAGACCGCATCTCCGTTGGAAAGACCAGGCATTGGATAACCTGACAACGCTTGGAATTTCCAACTGGCGCCAGCAAGCACACGACAAAAGAGGCTGGCGAAAATTCTTAGACGAGGCCAAAACCGACCAACGGTTGTAAGAGCCATCTAAGTAAGTAAGTAAGTAAACACCAGAGATATGAAGAAATATGTCAATGCGCGACCCCTACGTTCGGTCAAAAAAAAAAAATTTTTTTTTTGTTATTGTCTTGCACAAATGCGTCCTATTCGCTGGTTTACGGCGCACTTTTTTTTTTTTTGCATAGGAGGTGGTACGGTCTAATGGACACGCTTGCAGCCGTAATTTTCAAGCTATCGTCGTGACATTCGATATATGTGCTTTTTCTTTAAAACAAAGATCAAATTCGAAAATGAGCAAAATCGGATGAAAAGTAGGCCTACCTCAATTTTTTGTACAATTTTTTCTTTCGAACTCTAAAATATCACATTCTGATATATTTTATGATTTGTAAAATATTTTGACTAGTTTCACTATAAACATCCTCCGCCGAGATATGATTGTTTAAATTCAACGAACTTTAATTAGTCAATATTTTGTTGTATAAAATTTCGACAAATTTGTCCAAATAAATATTTAGACCTAGAACAAAATATGAGAACTCTGGTGTCCTCTGACTGCATTTGAATATTCAAGTCGTTTACATTTTTTTCACATATAAGAAAATATATACATTTTTATGAACGGATCGCGGTTGTTTTCACTTATCGAAAATATATTTTCATTGCCATAGTGCGCTTCAAAATCCGTGGGTTCAGAATAGTACTCAAGCGCAACTCACTACTCCATAATTCTATCGACTGCACCCCAAATGATACAAAGAACTGAATTTCAATCAAAATTTTTTAAATGGATTATAAAACCTGTGGGAAGGAACATCGGGCTGGAGCTAATTTATCGCAAAATTTGGTATAGCTCATTGCCAAAATCTGCTTCAAGTTTGACAGTATGACTAAAATGACCTAAAACCTAAATGCCATCCCTGCTACGTACGCGAACGTTTGCTCTGCTGGTCAATCGCTCTCTGATAATTACACTCTTCCTTTTGCTGCTGGCGTGGTACCTGCCCCAGTAATCTTGCCGACTAAGAGTTCTTATAATAATATGCAAAATTATGCGCAAAACAAAATACATAATAAATGCTCTCGTGCTATTGCTGTTGGCAATAATGACAATACTGATTTGGATGTTTTTGAATCGATGAAATATGTTCACTTATCTTCATTTAAACCGACAGTAAGCCGGTACTGGTGCTGCTGCAGCTGCTGTTGATGCTGTTGTAGTGTACTCTTAAAAGTCACTATTACCACCAACTAAAACATTTCATTCTTTAGCTACATTATTTCTTTTGTGCAACACAAAACAAAAATCTAGACCACCAACTAAAACACTTAAATCAATAATTTATCACCAAATAAAAACCCCAAAATTTTCAGCCAAAATTTTAAAGTAAACAATTATGTTATTAATAACTAAGAGTCTCAAATTCCTGTTCAATGCACTTGTCATCCCCTTTCGCTTCATCCGCAAGGTACTGCATAAGCATGAACGCGACAGCGAGCATTAAGTTACACACTTATTGCTAGAAAACATAATGTAACAACAACAAGCATTAAACTGAACTTATGCCATTGACTCTTTTAAGTCAAGGCTAAACATTTCAATATTAACGTTTGAGGGGAAGTAAGAATGCAAGTGAAGCAAGTAAAATTTGATTGGTCACGTTTTAAAAATATCGGGAAACCAAATTAAGAATTGGAATTAAAGGAGGAGTATTGGAAATAGTGGTAGAATATTTTTAAGAAAAATACTGTTAAATTTTGTTTATAAACCGGAGTAATTTTAAATAAAATTAGATTTTTAGATCACAACTTAAAGCGACATTGAGTTAAATATCAATGTCATCTATACGCTATTGCAATTTCTAGCATCCCAAGAAAGTTTAAGAGCCGTTAGTTTTGTTTTGCAAAAATTAAAAGAGATTTAAGAAACTAAGTTGGATTTGTGTATTTTTATATTTATTAAAAATTTGTGTTTAGACAAATAGAAGTGTGCAATATTCAACTTTAAATAAATTTCCAATACAATTAATATTATATTTTGCAAATACTTATGAATTTTTAGATAAAACTTCATATTTAAATTTACAGAACATTGTTTACATTTTTTTCCAAATGGTACAGGTTGTCACAGCGCTTGTGGGGCTTGTTGTCACATATAATTTCATATAACCATTTTGAAAGTATTCTATGTTTTATTTGAATTTAAGGAAATATGCCAAGAAATCGCAAACGACTCTCAAACCGAGGTCGGACATCTTCAGATATCATGATGCAAGCCGAATACAGCTAATATCAGTGAAGATAACGTGGATTCACTATGTGTAGATTGTTATCGAGCGTCAAATCCAATAACAATTGTCCTCAATGTATAAAATGCAAACGTTGTGCACATAATGCATTGAAAGTGATAGTTTAATACATTGCTGGTTAAATTGTGTTTCGGAGTGTGGTAGCAATGACGATTAAGAAGTGTAACAACGAGGACTACGCATTGGGACAACTTACCCCACGGGTGGGGTTACTTGTCCCAGGCGAGTTGAATTTTGAAATAATATTCGTTTTTCATATCAGGATTGAAGAATAAAATATTGAATTTATCTTTAAAAGTTTTGCAGTGCCATTATTGCTTAATTTGTGGGAGTTACAGCAGTTCATTCAATTTTTGTGACAACTAGTACCACTCTCCCCTATATATATTTTATAAAATAAGTAAATATTTTAAAACAGAAAAGAATAAATAGAATACAAAATATATAAGTTAATATATAAAAAAAAAAAATTTTTTTCGAATTCTTTTAAAAAGGTTAAGTACGGCGTAGTTAGCAAATACCAAGGATGTTTTGGTATACTATTACAAAAACATTGCAGTACTTGTTCTTTGCAAATAATAGACATTGGAAAAACTATCTATATAACTTATTTTGAAAAAGCTTGGCATCGTAAATGTTTCACATGCAATAATTGTAATAAAAATTTAAAATACATTGGATTTGCACAATACAAACCACATTTTCTATGTAATTATTGCTTCAATAAGAAAATATATTAAATAAAAAAAAAAAAAAAAATTTATGGAAGAGTTACAAGAAATTTTTAACGAAGTTTTAAAAATTAAACAAAACATTAAGAAATCCAGCAATAGGAAATACACATGTCAACCTTTTAGTATAAAACTTGACTTTTAAAATCGTTACGAATCGTTAGTCAAGGCTAAACATTTCAATATTAACGTTTGAGGGGAAGTAAGAATGCAAGTGAAGCAAGTAAAATTTGATTGGTCACGTTTTAAAAATATCGGGAAACCAAATTGAGAATTGGAATTAAAGGAGGAGTATTGGAAATAGTGGTAGAATATTTTTAAGAAAAATACTGTTAAATTTTGTTTATAAACCGGAGTAATTTTAAATAAAATTAGATTTTTAGATCACAACTTAAAGCGGCATCACTGCTTCGTCGTTCATTCTCTCGACATGACCTAGCCAGCGAAGCCGCTCTATTTTAATACGCTTGACTATATCGATGTCGGCATATAGCTCATACAGTTCGTGGTTCCATCGTATTCGGTACTCGCCATTGACGCAGATTGGACCATAGATCTTGCGAAGGATTTTTCTCTCGAACGCTCCCAAAGTCCTTTCATCAGAGCTGCTCAACGTCCAGGTTTGTGATGCGTATAGTAGGACGGGCATGATTATTGACTTATAGAGCGTCAGTTTTGTTCGTCAAGAGAGAGCTCTGCTTCTCAATTGCCTACTGAGCCCAAAGTAACACCTGTTGGCAAGAGTTATCCTTCGTTTTATCCCAATACTGATATCGTTGGAGGAGTTAATGCTGGATCCCAGGTAAACAAAGTCCTTCACTACCTCAAAGGAGGTGTTGTCAACAGTGACGTGGTTTCCAAGACGCTGGGACTGTTTGTTTGTTGACACAAGATACTTCGTTTTATCTGCGTTCACTGCAAGACCCATTCGACTCGACTCTTTTTTCTAGCCTGGAGAATGCTACACTGACTTCGCGCGTATTTTGCCCAATGATGTCAATATCATCTGCATACGCCAGCAGCATAACACTCTTACAGAAAATTGTGCCGCTGCGTCTCAGGTCAGCAGCTCGGATGATCTTCTCCATTACTATATTAAAGAAGTCGCACGATAAGGAATCACCTTGTCTGAAACCTCGTTTGGTATTGAACGGAAGGGAGAGGTCCTTCCCGATTTTCACTGCGCTGCTGGTGTTGTACAGCGTCATCCTGCAAAGACGTATTATCTTCGCAGGAATACCAAATTCAGACATGATGGAGTAGAGGTGACTCCTTCTTGGACTGGTTTGATCAACAGTGTGAAAATACACGTGAAGGGATGCTTAGAAAACTCAACTTTTTTAGAAAATCGAACTCGCAAATAAATCGACAATCTTATATTGAAAGTAAAGCAAAATATTCTAAACTGTGCCACGAGAAAAAATAGTTTACAAAAATAAAAACATTTATAAACTTAATGCGGTGCGTAACATCAGTGAATGGTGGAAATTAGCGAACACAATAAAGTGCTCTTCGCATAAAATTGGTAAAGATCTTAAAGCTTTTGATTTTTACAATTTTTTCAGGTCGTTATTGTCTCAGGTAGAAACTGATCGAACCATTTTATGGGCGCCACCTAACATCATAGATCCATTCCTTGATTCTCCTTTCGAAATGCGTGAAATTATGTTGGCCCTTAAAACAGCAAAAGATAGAAAAGCGCCAGGTCAAGATAGGACAAGCTATGAATTTTATAAAATTGCGCCACAAAGCTTTCTTAGTGAAGTTGTCCAACTTTGAAATGTAATTTTTCCTCGCCAAGACATGCCATAGCTTCTTTCCGTGGAACTATAATTATTCCATTGCACAAAAAAGGTAATGTTAACGTTGTGTCAAATTACAGGGGACTCTCTCTTCTGTACACTGTACAGATACACTGTACAAAATTTTGACCAGTATACTTCTCAACAGAATTAATAGTTGGATTGAATTTCATAACATTCTAAATGAATATCAAGCAGGATTTCGAAAAGGATATTCTACTGTCGACAACATTTTTAATCTGAATAGCATGGTCCATTTGAATTTTAAAGCGAAAAAGAAAACTTATGCTTTTTTATTGATTTTTCTTCTGCATTTGGTATTATTCCAAGAAACTCATTATTTTATAAGTTATCCAACGCGGGTTTGTCATCTAAAATCATAAACATATTGCAATTGTTATACGTTGGTACAGCAAGTCAAGTTTGGGATGGCAATTCTTTATCCGATCATTTTCCTGTTACACAGGGTGTTAAGCAGGTATGCTTACTCAGTCCTATCCTATTCGCAATGTATTTGAGTGACTTGCATGATATTTTGCCCGGTGGTAAATGCGTGGCTGCTACGGCTATTAAAGTGCTACTTTACGCTAACTAGACCGTTCTCTTGGCCGATTGTCCAACAGTACTCCAAACTATGATTAATGCTTTGTACAACTATTGCATCCAATGGGTCTAAAAATTAATGTCACGAAATAAAAATCATGATATCACTGGTTTACAAATTACGAAAAGTTGTTTGTACTTTGAATGCCACTATCCTTTTCTTATGTAAAATCGGTCGCTAATTCCGAAAAAAAAAAATTTTTTTCTGTCACACCGTTTTCGAGATATTGCCCACTGTAGGGTTTTCAACGAAAAAAAAAGTTGGTTCCACTTAATTGCATATATCTCCAGAACCAACAACAGTAATCAAACAAATGATATATCAAATAAAAGCTAATAAAATTTATTACAAACAATGCAAACATCATTTTTTGGTTGAGCTGTTAGTTTTGGCGGAATAATTTCAAATTTCGGGTATTTTTTTATTTTTCAGAAAAATTTCAAAAAATTAACAAAATAGTTGCAAATTTCGTTACGTATTCGAAATATTTTGTTACTTTTGATATTTTTTACTAAAAGCTTTTATTTTTCCAAAAAAAATAAGCTATTGTTGAAGAAAATCTATTGAGAAATGAAAAATATTTGGAATTTTTTTCTATTTTTGGAAATTTTTCTGAAAAATAAAAAAAATCCCCGAAATTTGAATTTATTCCGCCAAAACTGGCATTCTAGGTACATATTGGCTGTAAACCAGTGTATTTAGAACTTGTGCTAGATTCAACCGAAATTTGAAATGGTCTTATGGCAATGGCGACATTGAAATAGTTAATGAATACAAATACTTAGGGGTTAATTTTGTCGTTCAACAAGCACCTTGACGCTAAATTAGTATCATCAAAAACAGCTATTAACGCATCGTGGTTAAGTTATATACATCACCCTATAATATTTCTATCGAACAAGCTTAAAATATTTACCACTGCAGCAAAATCGATTATGATTTATTGCGCCGAAGTTTGGGGTTTCAAACAGTATGAGCAAGTAGAGAAGTTACCACGTTATTTTCTGGAAAAAAATGTTATATTTGCCTGCAAATACTCCTATTATAGCATACTATTATTATAGCATAAAAACTCTGTTTAAATATTGAAATATGCTGATGTTTACCTTGGCTTCTTTCCCATTATTGTATGGGACAAGCAAGTATATTAAAATTAATACTAAGAATACTAAATTTTTAACTAAATGTCCCAAGATATCTAATTCGAAGAAAACAACTGCTGCTGAACGAGTTTTTTTTTTTAGGACAGAACACTCAATTTTATTTTAAAAATACAGAGTTGTACATTAAGAATATTCTTTTATAGTACATCAATGAGGAAAAACAGGTTTATAAACATTTAATTATATCGTTAACATTGATCTTAAAATTATTCTTATAAGATATTAAACTTATGCATACATATGTAAAAATTTAATAAATAAGTTAAATTTAACATTTAAACAGAAGAAGAACTGTAAGAATAGAGTTCAAGAGTATATGTATATAGTAATAATTAAGGAAGAATAGAAGATAATAGTGGACAGGCAGAAAGATGCAATTAGTTTAAGAGTTAAGGATCACTCAAGTGATGAAAAGTATTTAAAAATTTCATGTTTAAAGCTGGCTCTAATATTTATTTGTTTTAAATAGTTGGGTTAATAGTTCCAAAGTCTTATGGTGCTAATGAAGAAGTATCTACTACTGTTGAGGTAGCTGTGTCTGGGAACCGTTAGCTTGGTCGTCCGAGTAGATTGTAAGAACTGTAATTTTTCATATAGGTATCCGGGTTGTTGCGAATTAATAAGACCATGCAAGAATAATATATTGCGCATATCTAAATACTGGAGCAAACTGCATCCAAGAATATCCCTACTACGCACAGAAATATGATCAAAGCGATGAATTTTAAAAACATATCTAGCAGCATGGTTAAATGCCACAAGAAGCTTATGCTGGGACTAAGAGTCAAGCTTACAATACAACACATCAGCAAACGTAATATGCGGCATAATCTAGTTTCAAGCGGGGTAAAATCAGATGAAGCTCTTAAGTATCGCAAAGTACCGTAAATTTTACCAATAGTGTAGTTTATGTGATCTATGCAAGATAGGTTTGAAGGTTTGAATTCACAAAAAAACCAAGGTTTTTCAGTTTATTAACAAACTCCAATTGGCCATGTCCTATAATAAAGGTGGGATATCCACGAAGCAAGAATCAGTTCTCGCAATCGGAAGTACTTTAGATTTCAGAGGTTTTATTAGAAGCATGTTGGTTAAAGCCCATTTATTTAGTAAATCCGAATCGCAGTTTAGTCTAAAGCTTAAATCTTCTAAAAGTCCAATAGGTCTAGACAAGTAGAGCTGAATATCATCAGCATAAGCATGAACTGTTGAGAATTTACAGACAGAGAAAATGTCATTTAGGAATATAGAGAAAAGAAGGGGACGCAGGATAGACCCTTGGGCAACCCCGACGGAGAGAGTTTGAAAGGAAGAAAAATTGTTATCAGCTTTGACGCGCTGCTTCCTTCCCACAAGGTAATTAGATAAATGTAGAACAGACCTATAACTAAATTTAAACAAATATTTCAGCTTACGACAAGGCAGATTGTGATTTACAGGGTCAAACGCTTTGGAAAAATCAATGAGGCAAAGAAGGGTAATGCAATTGTTATCATACGGTATTCTTATGTCGTCCACAATTTTCAAAGCAGCTGTCGCACAGCTGTGACCAGTGCGAAACCCAGACTGAAGCGGGGATAAAAGTTTATTTAAGTTTATGTATTCGGACATTTGATCAGACATTATCCGTTCGAAAACCTTCGCAAAGGCTAGAAGTATGCTAATGGGTCTGAAATCCTTGGGATCCGAAGCAGAGGTAGATTTTGGAACTGGCAAAACCGTAGCTATTTTCCATAGTTCAGGGAAACGAGAACAAGTTATGCAGTGATTAATAATATGAGTGAGGGGCGCTAAAATGAAGTGTATTACTAATTTTATAAATTTAATGGGCATTTCATCAATCCCTACTGCATTCGAACTAATCTTCATGACACATTTGGCAACATAGTCTTCACTTACAGAAGAAAACTCAAACGAGGGAAAAGTTAAATTATTTGTTAGTGCAGGCAATTCATTATAGCTATCATTATTAATAGGACTTGGACATCCATGCGCTAGAAAATAACTATTAAGTATATTAGGGTCAAGATCACACTGACTTGGTTCTTTGCTGAATACACGATATCTTTTAATGTTCTGCCATAATTGTTTGGAGCTTAAACCAGGGTTCAGTTTAGAACTTAAAAATTTAGTCTTTTATTGCCGAACAATAAAGGTAGCTACAATGCGAGCTCTTCTGAAGTTGTCCCAATTCCAATTTGTACGATTGTTTTTCCATTTCGAGTATAGCTTATTTCTTGTTTTTATAGCAGAAGTAACACGACTGGTAAACCAAGGACAAGAAGTTTTATTAACTCGAACTCTATGCAGTGGAACATGACGGTTTAACAAGACATTAAGACTATTCATGAAGCTTCAAAGCTTATCATCCAAAGTACAAACAGTCAGTCCAATTAATAGCAGATATGTCATTAAAAGGGCAGAAAAATCTATTTACTTATAATCACGGTAAAAAAAATCAACCTGAGGACCACTACCAAGATTTATATTCACCCTTATTGCGGTTGGCGTCGTCGACGTCGTTGTCAATTCTTTCTCAATGTCGACATCGACATCACGTCAATGCTAAATCGGCATTGACTAAGGAAGTTGTGTCGACGTTGACAAGTTATCGATATTTTAAAAAAGTAAATGTCATATCTGAGTTATTAACATCAATTGCATCATTTTATTTTCAATTTGTGGCAAAAAATGTTTTTTGTATCCGATAGCAGTGAAAGTGATTCAAGTGATGAAGAATGCAAACAAAATCTTCTACTTCAAAGAAAATTAATGAGGCAGAAATCGGAAATCTTTGACTTGCCGGATAAAAAGTACGAACAACAATCTGATATTAGTTCTTGACCAATATATTTTCCTATGAGCTTATGTGTATTGCATTGCTTTATTACAGATTTGTTGATTATTTTCGCTTAAATAAATCTGCCTTTAAAGTCGTTTTGGAGAAAATAGCGCCTGTGATGAAGAATGGAGTAAGATCAACATTTATTTCTAACAAATTAAAGCTGGCAACAACACTTCGTTTCTTGGCCCAAGGTTCCTACCAATTAAGTGTCGGGAATGATTTCAATTTGGGATTATCACAGCCCACCGTTTCTGCAATATTGGCAGAGACTCTTGATGCTTTAGAAGCGGTAATATGTCCACTTTTTATAAAATTTGAAATGAGTGTAGAAGAGAAAGCTCAAGCCAAGTTGGAGTTTTTTGAGAAGACAGGATTTCCTGGTGTCATCGGATGTGTAGATGGTACACACATAAAGATCTTGGCTCCAAGTAAGACAGAACAAAATCTCTACTTTAACAGGAAAGGTTTTTTTAGCCTAAACGCAATGATTGTAAGATAAAAAGATCTGTTATTTTTCTATTAAATTGCTAATTTTAATGATTTTTACTTTCAGATTTGTGATAACAAAATGGTTATTAGATTTTTAGATGCTCGATATGCGGGCTCATCTCATGACTCCCTCGTTTGGAACATTAGTGTTGCGAAACAAGTCTTGCGCCAACGGTACGATGCTGGTGAAAGAAATTGTTGGCTTTTAGGTAAATTTTAAAGAATTTAATAAAATTTTCAGTTGATATTCATTTATATACAAAAACACTTCGAATAGGTGATGCTGGTTATCCTCTTGAGCCATATTTAATGACACCTTATCGGTCCGCGGCAGAAGGAAGTCCAGAGGCAATTTTCAACACTAAACATGCCAAAGCGAGGAACATTGTAGAAAGGACTATAGGTGTTCTCAAAAATAGGTTTCGATGTTTACTCGGCGCTCGACAACTACATTATAAGCCTGCTAAAGCAACGCAAATCGCAAACGTTTGTGCTGCATTACATAACATTTGCATTACACATCACACCGAGACTGCAAACAATAATACGCCAGTAAATAATAGCGAAAACATGGAAGATAATTTTGAAATAGAAACCTCTGTAGATTTGCAAAATGTTGAAGCTTCCGAAATTCGGGAACAAATAAAAAGAAGTTTTTTGTAATTATAATTCAGTCATTTTTAATTTAAGTAAGTTTAAGTCTAAATAAAATAAGGAACAATTCATTGGTAATTAAATTCAGGTACATCAAATACAAAATATAACGTAAGAATACAAAACTAAATAAAATAAGGAACACTTCATTGATAATTTAATCCAGGCACTGTTTTAAAAGGACTTCCAATTCTTTTTCTTTTATTTCCACTTTTAGATTCTTTAGTTTCATTTCAGTTTCATACAGGTGTTCTTCCCTTTCTTGTGCTCTTTGCATTACTTTTAATTTTTTTTCTTCAACCTCCCACAATTTTCGCTGGTATCTAGATAAATCCTTAACATCTTTTTGGAGTGAAGTCAGAGTGCTGGAGATTTCTGTAAGAACACGCTCCTGCATCATGTCGTGCTTTTCTAGTATGCTCTGGCGACTGCCATCGTCTCGCTTTCTCTTTCTACTGGCTGAAGTTGCCATTTCTTGCAGAGGCTGAGCTGATGTTGATGGCTGCTCGTCCATGTTGATTTCAACAACAGGTGGTGGAACATTTTCATCATTTATTTCTGTAAGAGCTGCCACTCCCTGCACAATACCTTCAGGATTGAGGTGTTTTTCAAACTGCAGCAAATTAGCGACAGCTTCCTCCAGTGGACTCAGGATGAATTGCTTATATGCTCCACCGCCTGTTGCACGGCACTCAGCCTTGTTGTGGGTAATTTTTTTTTTATCTTGCACTTCAGGTCTCTCCACACCTACAAATTAGATTAGTTATTATTGAAATATATGAAATTATGCACTTTTCTTTGTTACCTTTTGCCAACCATCACCATCCCTCATTGGTGGACCTGAAGCATTTAATTTATTGGAAATAGTATCCCAATCCTTTTTAAAATTTGTTGGAATATTTCCCCTGTGGAAACCTTTTGCCAGACTCGGGTTCTTTTCAAGTTCTGCAACTAATGTTGCAAACTGAATTTGGTTAGTTATTTTCATTTTGTCCTGAATTTGTTTATTTTAATGTTAATAAAGTTAAAAATAGCAAATAAATCAAAGTTTACTTACAAAATTTTGCACTAGTCGTTGCCTTAAACTGTGTCGACTGAAATCTCGTCGTTTCAAATCAACGTCGACGTCAATATAACTTAGCTGATACCAAATATGTGTCAATAGTTGTCAATTGTTATCGATATTGACAACGTCGATGCCAAATAGTCACAGTCAATACTATTTGTGTCGACGACGACAACCACAATAAGGGTGATTAAGACAGCAAAAAATTAAGTCATGGCAACACTGCTGGCTACCCAATTTGAAGAAACGCTTAAATTGCATTTTAATTATGTGAGAGAAATCCTTAATTATTCTGTAAACAGGCTTCCGCGAATTCTTGCTGAAGAAGCAATCTTACAAAATACTTTTTCATTACCAGAATGGTTCACTCTATGTAGTGATCTTGGTTTCAGCTTCGATTTTGAAAGCTGGAGGCCCAATTTGTCGTTTCACCATAATCATATACTGCAAACATTGAGATAAAAGGAGCATGAGAAATACATCAGCAGAGCAAGAGACTCGCGGTTTCATGATTTCATGATTTATCATGATTATCGACACGTTTGATTCGATGTGCCCCCCTACTTTGTCGACTCAAACTCAAAAAAAAAACAAATTGGCCATTTCAGCCCTTGAAAGGACTTTGACCGAGCTTCTTATGATCAATTGTGTTGTGTGTGTTATTAAATGTTTGCACACAATTGACCGAGAACTGGACCTACATGTTTTATGCCGACTCCGAACGGCTAAAGTTCATGTTCTCAAGAAGCTTTACATGGCATTATATACTCTCTGAGGTTTGCCATTGTCTGCAGAGAGGTGGTGACTAGTGTCCGACCGAAACCAAAATTTTGGCCGAAACCGAAACCGAAACCGAATTTCGGCCATTTTTGTAATATTCGGCCGAAACCGAAACCGAAACCGAAACCGAAACTGAATGTCTACTTGAAAATTGTTTTAAAAACCAATTATTTTTTAATTTTTTTGTTAAAAGCTTTCAAAAATATAACAATTGAAACATATTATAATAAAGTATATATACGAAAAATTTTCTTTTGACTTTATTCATAAAAATTTACGAGCCTCTTATAAAGCATTTACAAAAAAAAAAAACCCAAAAACAGTATTCATAAACGTCCAATAACGACAAAAATCTCTTATAAAGGCTTCTTAAATGAGTAACCTTCAATAAACCCTTGATAAAGCCTTTTTAAAATTTTTACTCTAATGTCAAAAATACTTCAAACTGTTTCAAAAAATATGGAAACATGGCAAAACATTTCAAAATATTGAAAATAAAAATTATAAGTGACAATTTTTTTCAGAGAAAAACTTAGATTAAACATTTTTTTGACTGTTTGCATGTCAAAATATTGATAAAATTATGACAAATAAACAAAAAATTATTGAATTTATCAAATTCACAAACCATTCTTGACACTGTTCCCATTTCAAATTGAGAGTGTTCCTATTTTAACAAATAAGCTGAGACAATATTTTTATGAATAACAAAATTTTAAAAAGCATTTTATCTCTAAAAAGCTTTTATCAGCACTTTAAATCTGTTTCAAGATATTTTTATGAATAAGACCGTTTGAATATTAATGTTCAACTTTAAAATAATAAATAAAGAGATCATTTAAATATCACTTTAAGGAACTTTTTAGTATTTAAAGTTTAAATATTATAATCTAAAAAAAAATCTACATTTATCGTTTTGTGCTGGACCCAACCCACACGGTCAATCAAATGACTGAATTTCACGTTTTTGTTCTACTGAACACCATTAAAAATTTTGATGAAAGCGAACTCACATCTACCATTGAAATATATGTAAGAACCGAATTAGTAGTGTCCGATCAAATATTCGGTTTCGGTTTCGGTTTCGGCCATATTGATGCCGAATAGCCGAAACTGATTAAAAGGGCCGAAACTGGCCGAAACCGAAACCGAAACCGAATATTCGGTCGGACACTAGTGGTGACTGATCAGAAAAACTTTTTATTGAAAAAACTTTTCGCCGCGGCTGGGGATCGAACCCGGGCTCGGGGCATGCTAAGCCACACACTTAACCTGTATGCCACGGTCACCACAACTCACCACTCAAACTCGGCTCATCTTATAAGTTTGGTGTTCAGATGTAAAGGGTGATTTTTTAAGAGCTTGATAACTTTTTTTTTAAAAAAAACGCATAAAATTTGCAAAATCTCATCGGTTCTTTATTTGAAACGTTAGATTGGTTCATGACATTTACTTTTTGAAGATAATTTCATTTAAATGTTGACCGCGGCTGCGTCTTAGGTGGTCCATTCGGAAAGTCCAATTTTGGGCAACTTTTTCGAGCATTTCGGCCGGAATAGCCCGAATTTCTTCGGAAATGTTGTCTTCCAAAGCTGGAATAGTTGCTGGCTTATTTCTGTAGACTTTAGACTTGACGTAGCCCCACAAAAAATAGTCTAAAGGCGTCAAATCGCATGATCTTGGTGGCCAACTTACCGGTCCATTTCTTGAGATTAATTGTTCTCCGAAGTTTTCCCTCAAAATGGCCATAGAATCGCGAGCTGTGTGGCATGTAGCGCCATCTTGTTGAAACCACATGTCAACCAAGTTCAGTTCTTCCATTTTTGGCAACAAAAAGTTTGTTAGCATCGAACGATAGCGATCGCCATTCACCGTAACGTTGCGTCCAACAGCATCTTTGAAAAAATACGGTCCAATGATTCCACCAGCGTACAAACCACACCAAACAGTGCATTTTTCGGGATGCATGGCCAGTTCTTGAACGGCTTCTGGTTGCTCTTCACTCCAAATGCGGCAATTTTGCTTATTTACGTAGCCATTCAACCAGAAATGAGCCTCATCGCTGAACAAAATTTGTCGATAAAAAAGCGGATTTTCTGCCAACTTTTCTAGGGCCCATTCACTGAAAATTCGACGTTGTGGCAGATCGTTCGGCTTCAGTTCTTGCACGAGCTGTATTTTATACGGTTTTACACCAAGATCTTTGCGTAAAACCTTCCATGTGGTCGAATAACACAAACCCAATTGCTGCGAACGGCGACGAATCGACATTTCACGGTCTTCAGCAACACTCTCAGAAACAGACGCAATATTCTCTTCTGTACGCACTGTACGCATTCGTGTGGTTGGTTTAATGTCCAATAAAGTAAACTGAGTGCGAAACTTGGTCACAATCGCATTAATTGTTTGCTCACTTGGTCGATTATGTAGACCATAAATCGGACGTAAAGCGCGAAACACATTTCGAACCGAACACTGATTTTGGTAATAAAATTCAATGATTTGCAAGCGTTGCTCGTTAGTAAGTCTATTCATGATGAAATGTCAAAGCATACTGAGCATCTTTCTCTTTGACACCATGTCTGAAATCCCACGTGATCTGTCAAATACTAATGCATGAAAATCATAACCTCAAAAAAATCACCCTTTAGAGGGTGATTATTCAATTTAAATTTAAGCAGATTTGGTGAAAATACTTTTAATATTTGCACATTATGCAACTTGCAAGAATACGAAAACACACATCACCTTTTGGGTATTTCCCCGATATTTACATACATTAGAGCATGTTATTTTGGTAAAAGTACACTTACGTTCAGCGAAGTTTATGAAGTTTTGAATGGAAAAAATTATTTTCTTTTGTATAAATATTTAATCAATTGTTTAAAATACAGACATCTTATAGTCTTTGAATTTAATTAATAAAACCTTTTGACCTTATGGCCCAAGCCAATCTGACACACAACATATTTTTGTTATGTAATATTTGATTTATTTTAAAAAATACTATACTTAAAAAAAAAACATTATATTTAAAATACTATTGTAATAATATTAATATTAAAATGTTCATTCTAATGTAAAATTTTGTTAAAATAAATCACTCATTCATATATTCAAGTCCGCCCTTTTCGGTAATTTCCAGGACCAGCTGCTCCAAACCTGCAGATTTAATTGCTGTGGATGTTCCCCGTCCTTTTCAAACAGTTCCAGATGCTCACAATTATAAAAATGTTTGCTCCTTTGATATTTATTTTCAAAATATATCTGGAATGAGGACTTAAGGTGATGCTGTTTTTGCTGCGACTTCTGTAAACGATTTTGATGTTTTCGTTCTGGTTGAAACTTGGCTCAACAATGAATTTAGAGATGAAGAATTTTTTGATCCTAATATATACAATGTATATTATACATTGTGTATAGAAAAGATAGAGATGCCTCGAGAACTGGTTTTTGCCGTGGTGGAGGTGTGCTCATTGCTGTTAAGCGTTTATTTCAATCGTCTTCGTACAATCGAATGGATATGGATACATTATGGACCAGCTTTGCGTGTCTTTAATTGGATCTTCCGGTACTCTTTTTGTTTGGGTCTCATATGTTCCTCCAAATAGTGGTGATGAATTATAAAGTGCACATTTTAATAATATTGTAGAGCTTGCATCAAATTTAAATAATAATGATCACTTATTAAAATTAAAATCGTTAAAATCGTATTCTAGGCGAGTTTAACTTATTTAATGTAAAATAGTCTTTTTAGTCAAACAATATCTTTCTAACACCTAGTAACATCAATCATTCGAATGAAATTTATTTGGGTGATTCGTTGATGAGTGTTAATTTGTCTCAAATTAATTCTTTTGCTAACAAGCTTAATAAAATTCTTGATCTTATCTTTGTCAGTGGTAATATAAAATTCGATTTGGATGTTTATGGTTTCCCAATATCGTCCTCTGATATGCATGATATACCACTTGTTTTGAATGTTGAATTTATTGTTTACATTTAAATATAATATAATCGAACATAAAGACAGCTTTGACGTTCGAGTATATTAGATTAATGTGTGACGATTGCATGACATACAGTGGCTCACAGCTTATTTCGTGCAGACGATGTGTTAAACTTTGAAATGCTATAACTTGGTAACTAGTACTGGTAATGAAAAAATTTAAACGACATTTGTTTGCTAGTAATTATATATTTATATATAAACTTGCATTTCTTTATATAATGGTCTACTAAAAAAATAATAAACAAAAAACTGAAAAAGCAGCAAAATTTAACGCCACAGCTTATTTCGTGTACTCCACTGAATCTTAAGAAAATGTAATATGTTAGTCTTTTTTAATATTTTGTGTGGCCGCCATTTTGTTAAATTACATCTTTAATCCATTTACTGGCTATCCATTTACTCTACTAATTTTTTGTAATATCTGGGGGTATTTGTTGCCATTCCTCCATTAATGCATTTTTTAATTAATTTTTATTGGAAATATTCTGCTTGCGAACGCCACTCTCCAAAATTGCCCACAAAATTTCTATTACATTTAAGTCGGGTGACTGTGCAGGCGGATTCATAAGATGCGGGCAATTCCAAATCAACCATGACTGGACGATTCTCGATTTTTGTTTTGGGTCGTTGTCCTGGTAGAACCGAAATGTCTCTCGTACGCCCAAGGTGTCGATACTTTGAAGCAAATTTTCTTTTATAATATCTAGGTACATTGTCTTGTCCATAATGCCTCCAATAAAAACTAATTTTCCAACGCACGATGCAGCCATACAGGCCCAAACAATTACGCTGCCGCCACCATGTTTTACTGTAGGCTTGAGATGGTTATTGTTCAGCTCGGTATAAGCCTTACGCCATATATATTGCATTCCTTCGGAGCCAAAAATATTGAACTTAAACTCGTCCGAGAAAATGACGTCATTCCAGAGTGTCCTAGAATATAAAACGTGTTATTTGACGAAGTTCAGTCGACATAACTGATTTTTTTTATTAATATAAGATTTGTTGCGTGTTACTCGACCATTAAACTCGTTGGCCCGCAGCAGATGACGAATTGTTTCGGCACAGCATTTCTTGCCCAACTCCTTCTCAACCTCCGTGGCCAATTTGGGACCCTAAAGCCTCAGATATTCTTCGATTTTTCGCAGAATAAGTCGCTCGTCCGCTTATGTACATATTTTATTAGGAGCATTTCTGGCCTTATCAGCCACACGATTTTCTTGCAAAAAGCGCTGGATGATGTACTGCACTGTAGAGGGTCTCAATTTAACTATTTCAGCTATTTGCGGTTG
Organism: Tetanocera ferruginea; assembly: GCA_958299015.1. Lineage (NCBI taxonomy): Eukaryota > Metazoa > Arthropoda > Insecta > Diptera > Sciomyzidae > Tetanocera > Tetanocera ferruginea. The sequence goes on from OY282643.1 coordinate 87,077,103, forward strand.
GATTTTTTTCTTTTTTAAAGTGAAATAAAACTAATTCGTGCTGTTATATTGTTGTGCGACGGCCCATTTTTAAAACAAATCAATTTGTGCACTTAAGGTTTTAAGTCCAGACTAAAAATAACTGTTAACTCCGATCAGAAGAATCACGACATCAGTCAAGATAAAAACAGCGAACGAGAAAAAGAAGATAACGGCATCACGTTCAAAAGCTTACATGTAAAAACAGTGTGCACGAAATAAGCTGTGGCGTTGAATTCTGCTGCTTTTTCAGTTTTTTGTTTATTATCTTTTTAGTAGACTTTTATATAAAGAAATGAAAGTTTATATTTAAATGTATAATTACTAGCAAACAAATGTCGTTTAAATTTTTTCATTACCAGTACTAGTTACCAAGTTATAGCATTTCAAAGTTTAACACATCGTCTGCACGAAATAAGCTGTGAGCCACTGTATATAACAAATGTTGATGATGCTCTTAAGCAAATGTTAGATGTAGCAGAAAAGAAAAGAGCTATTTTAATGAGCAAAAACATGAGATTTCAGATTTATTGAGTGAGCATAATAAAGAAATCAGTGCGTTAATAATGAGAAAAGACAAAGAAATGAAAGACATGATGGAGAGCATGCAAAAAATGTGTGAAGATAAGGTTCGAAAATTAGAAAAAGTTAAAACATATGCGGAGTGAATAACGAGCAAATACAAAAAATAAGCAAATCATAGAAAAACAAAAAGAAGAAATCATTAGTGTCGTGAAGAATGTGGTTATCAAAGATAACATTATTCCTTAAAGCAGTGAGGTTCTAACATATGCTAAAGCATTAAAAAGTGTGCCCCCTTTGATAACACAGTGCGACACGAAAAAATAACTTCAAATATCTCAATGGTTTCTAGTAGTGCATGGTCTATATATTATTCCCTCATACTCAGTTTTATCAGATTAGGTCAAATAAGAGAGAAATTCAGGGTCAAATTTCACCTTTAAGTCACAAATTGTTTCTTAGAACTCTTAAACTAAAGTCAAATGATGTGTAGTAACTGCATCTAAATATTTGCAATGGATGGTTCTTAACATTTTGAGACCATTTATTGCTCAAAAGGTTACGTAAGGGGGTTAATTTTTTCTTTGAAAACAGGCCTTTTAAAATAAAAAAAAATGTTCAATAGTTCAGTTACTTTGTCTTCAAAAACAATCAGATTTTGCAGAATTTTCAGATTTTGCTGCATACACCTTAAGTAAAATAAAGTAACCCACCTCTGAAAAGATCACAACAGTTACATGTGCGCATCCAAAGATATTTGGATTCAAAGATTACCAAAGATGGTAACTTCGTTAACGTTATCCCTAAAGTAAAATCATTCAGATGAAAATTAAAGACCCAACAATTTTCTTCAAAACTGTCCTAAACGTTTTTACCGAAAGAGTTACCGTTTTAGAGATATACGCATAAATATGTAATAACAACATGTATTTGAATTTAGTTTAAGAGTTATCAGAAAAAATTTGTGACTTAAAGGTGAAATTTGACCTTGAATTTCTCTCTTATTTGACCTAATCCGATAAAACTGAGTATGAGGGCATAATATATAGACCATGTACTACTATAAACCATTGCGATATTTGAGGTTATTCCAATTGGGCCTTAAATTGTCGCACAGTGTAATTAAACCAAAGCAATCTATAGAAAATACAAAAAAAGATCTTAATAAAATTGATGCGAGTACGGTTGAACTTAATAATGTTTATGATAAATATAATGGCTCCGTGGTAATATGTGTCGAAGATAATACTGAAAGAGAAAAAATTAAGGATACATTAATAAATAATTTGGACCAAGGAAAATATGACATAAAAGAGCCTAGAATGATAAAACCAAAATTCGTTATCACCCACTTTAGTGCAGAGTTGAATGAACCCGAGGTTGTGAACAAAATTAAGGCGCAAAATGAGTATCTAAAGGAAGCAAACATTCAGTGCATAAAAATATATGAAGTAAAAAAAGATCAGCGAAATCGAAAGTTTTGTAGTGCAATTGTAGAAATTGATCACGAATATTTTCAGGAAGTTTTAAAAAATAAAAAAATTAACTTAGGATGGGAGCGTTGTAGAGTTTTCGATGGTCAAAATGTTAAAAGATGTTTCAAGTGTTTGGGGTACAACCATAATGCTGAAAAATGTACAAAAAAATTAAGATGTGGAAAGTGTATGGGAGAACATAAAAGCGAAAATTGTGAAAATGGAGCCCAACAAATTTATGGCAACTGTGAAGATGCAAATAAAAAGCTAGGCTTTCAATTAAATGTTAATCACTCAATATTTGATAAAGATTGTCCGGTATATCAACGAAAGCTTAAAATTGTAAAACAGAAAATAGGTTACTAGCAGCCAAAATCGTGGGTCAGCGGTTTGTGTTTAAATATTTGTGGAATGCGAACAAATGCAACGCTTTTGGAGCCTATAATTTCTCAACATAGTTTTGACTTTATCTGCTGTACAGAAACTCATTTAACTGATGACATTCGGGACTCGGAAATTAGTCTAATTAACTACAAACTCGTGCGATGTGACAGTATTTCTAAACATACAGGTGGAGTGTTATTGTTTATTAGATCAGAATGGCAAATAGAAGATATGAGTGCTTTGGCAGTAGGAAAAATGTTTTGGTGGTTGGCAGTAAAGGTGAAGCTTAATGATATTAAACTAGTGCTGGTGACAATTTATAGATCGCCAGACAGACAAAATTCCCCGATAAATGTTTTCTGTGAATTTATTAGATCAAAAATGGAAGAGTTAGCGGCATTAAACACTGATGAAAGTGTTAAGGCAAAGGTAAAAAATGAATATAAGCTGAGTGACTATGAAACCATAGAAATAAATATACAAGTAAATTCAATAAAAAATATGTCTAACAATAGAAAAATTAAAAGTATTAATTATAACGTTTTAATGTCTTTCATTATGTTTTAATGTCTTCCTTTTGTTTAAAAAAATGTGCAGTATCTGTTGTAAAGCCTTTATGTCTTATTTTTAATAAATCTCACTGTCGGGAGATTTTATTACTAAATTGAAAATTGTATCTACTACTCCTGTCTTTAAGTCTGATCGAAAAAATGATGTTTCTAACTACCGTTCGATCTCTAAGCTCTCGACCTCATCGAAACTTCTTGAATATATTGTTAAAACTAAATTAGATTTCTCATTGAAACTGATTAGTACACCATCACAGCATGGGTTTGTCCATGGGCGGTCAACTACTACTAACTTAGCAGTTTTTACAAACTTTTGCATGTCATCTTTTGCTGATGGTTGCCAAGTTGAAGCCATCTACACTGATTTTTCGAAGGCGTTTGACACAGATTCCCACAGTATTGTAGTTGCGAGGCTTGCCAAACTGGGTTTTCATTCAAACTTTTTAAATTGGATAAAAAGTTATTTAGCTGACAGGCTCTGCTTTGTCGAAGTTGATAATTTTAAATCTGCCATAAGGCCACATCTGGTAACCCCCAAGGCAGCATATTGGCACCTCTTCTTTTCATATTATTTATAAACGATGTAATTTGCTGTTTTCCTTTTTCTAAATTCTTATTATATGCAGATGACCTTAAAATTTACAATGTTGTTCGCAATAATTCGGAAGTTTCTTTGCTCCAAGAAGATTTAAATGTTTTATTCGATTGGTGTAAGCGTAACCGCTTATTTTTAAATATTAAAATATATTTTCATGTTTCTTATGCTAAAATTAGAAATGTTCTAGCTAAGTCTTTATATATTGATAACGAACTTGTGTTAGTGAAATTATTGATCTTGGTGTTTGTTTTGAATCTAGTTTTTCGTTTGTTAGACACTTGACTATAACGCTATCTAAATCATATTCTATGTATGCTTTCTCAAGACGAAATTGTGCGAATTTTTCAGATCCATATACTTTGAAATGTCCTTTTCTGTCCTTTGTTAGATCTCGTTTATAATACACTTCTTTTATATGCCATTCATATACTTAGACTTGAACGAATTCAAAAAAAGTTTCTTAAATGTTCTCTGCTATCTGTCAATTTTGAACCATTACCATTGTATAATACCCGTTGTATTTTATTAAATTTGAAGTCGCTTGCATCAAGGCGAACTATTCAGTCGTTAATATTTCTCTACGACATTGTTTGTGGTAATATTAACTGTCCCTACTTGTTAAGTGCAATTAACTTTAATATTCCATTAAGAAATTTGCGTCGTTTTGACTATTTTAAAATACATTTTTGCATAACAAATTATTTGCTTTATGAACCATTATATAGAACTCTTAAAGAATATGATTCACTACGCTCTAAAATTAATATTGATTTTGCTGATGGTAAGAATTTTTTATTTTTGCTCTTTATTCTGATTACACTTAAGTTATTGTAGTGTAGCGGTTACTAAATCCTAAGACTTAAATTGTATACTCTGCTTGTCTGAAAAAATGTAAACATTTATAGAAAATAAACTAAACTAAACTACATAACCAGCAAGTCAATGTCAACTCAAGGACATAACTGTGTGTATCCACAGCAAGTCAACTCAAGGACACATCTGTGTGTATAAAGTCTATCGATTTTTATTCAAATAAGCCACCAAGAAAATTATTGGTAACAATTGAATAACTAATAAACTAAGAAGAAATATCTGTACATAAGCAAAAGGGTCTCTTATTATTATACAATTTTCTGCAACGTACCCTGGACACCGGCGAGTATACTCCAGCTGTAGAATCCGAAAAACAAAAGCTCGTAACAATTTGCACAACCCCTTCATCAAACAACGCCCATGACATTCATTTCTTATAATTGTGCCTACCTCTGTAGTAAACTTCAGTACTCTAGTGTCAATATTATTCGAGATACGGAGTTTTTCTAATATTGCCCCTAATACACCTTTAATGGGGCATTCCACGAAAAGCGGTATATTTTAGCAAAAAAAAAAAAGCAAAATTTCTAATTTTTAACAACAGGGCAGTGAACCTACATGAGTTAAGTCCCTAATGGTACAATATCTTTTTTCTGGCTCATCACTGCAATAATAAATATATATATATACATACTTATGATATCGTCAAAGAGATAAATGCTAAAAGGAACTTAACGTTTTTCTCAATTTTTTCTTTTATTTACGTAACTAATTGTTATGTAATTGATTTTATTCAATACCGCATATCGTGTTGTTACTATCACAACCTTCATTTCTCCAAGGAATAGTTCCATTTGAGTAAAATCGATAACATTATAATTGGTAAATCGATGTCGTGTACGTCACGCCAAAAAGATTTATATTGTCATCACTAGAGTAAGAATGAAGGTGGAATTTTTTCACATCACTACTAAACAGACAAAGTGTCAACAATTGTAAAACTACTGAATGTCCAGTAGTTTTTCATTTTTAATGTATTTATAATTAGCAGTTAATTATTTGTCGCGTACGTCACACAGTTAATGGAAGTTTTTGCGTAAGGACAATATGGAAAAACAACAAAAGTTGCAGAATAAAGTGCTATCAATTCTAGATGAATTATAAACGCAGATTTTAAAAATGGTATTCGTTTTTTATCATCAAAATTTTTATTTTTTTCAATAATTGCACTATATCTTTTAAATGCGGGGACGGATTTCGATCGTATTTAAATTTTTTATATTTAATATATAAGTTATTTCAATTTGTGAACCCAAAATTTAATTATCTTCTTTAGTTTGCGAAATATACTCCTTGAAAGCTGAAAAATATTAAAATTTTAACATATTTTGAGACTGTAACTTTTTATCCTCTCTTAAATTTTAAAAATTGTTTTTTATATGGTGTAAAACTCTTTATAAAAACTTTACAGAAAACTTTTTATCAAAAATATATATTTTTTATCTTAATCTTTGGCAGTTTTAAAGATATTTTGAAAAATGTTTCAATGTACCAAATAGCTATCCTTGAAACAATATAAACCAACTTACAGAGTTTTTCTAATAGTGACACGCCCCCATGTGAGTCCCACCAACTTTCTTAATCGTGATTTGTAAAAATTCTACCTACACCTTTACCGAATTTCAGTACCCTTGTATGAATATTAATCAAAAAAAATAATTTTTTAAAAGTGCCACGCCCTGTGTATAATTCATCCCACTTTTTCATCGTGCGTTGTACTGAATCTCCCTACCCCCATATCATTTCAATTTCAGTACCATAGTGTCAATATTAACCGAGATACAGAGTTTTTGTAATAGTGACAGGCCAATGAGAAATCCCCATGGAAGCCTATGCAACCCCTCTCCGACATATAAACTTTCGCATTCTGCAGTACATTGGAGACGAAATTCACACTCAAGAATACAACATGAATGCCGAAACACCAATATTCAAAGCAAAAAACACCAATAAAGTAGTTTAAATTCGTACGTGTCGCTTACGTCACACAGTATGTCGTGTACGTCACGCTTGCTTTTCATAAATTTTCACATTTTCTTTAAGTTTAGTTTCTGAATTTGAATTTGTATAGTTATCTTCAAAATGCATATTTTTATTATTATATCCATATTTTGTTTTTGCATTTCTGGTTTAGCTGAATTTTCGTGATAAATCGTTATAACATTAAAACTGGTTGATTCATTGTCGTGTACGTCACCCAACATTTGATCATTTTTTTCTTTTAACCATCAAGAGAAATTTGCTTAAACTTATTTCTAAAAGTGTAAGAGGTCTTAAATTATTAATATAATGCAAAAGAATAATGAATAGTTACTTGAATATTTAGCAAGCTCCTTTAAAACATAGAAAAAGTCGTACAAATGTCGTGTACGTCACGATGGAATGCCCCTAATACACCCTTTTGTCAAACAGCGCCTACTTAATTAACCGTGAGTGTTAATAATTGTGCCTGCCCTTGTGTTTTTACTGTACCTTAGTGTCACCTTATTTCAGTACCTTAGTGTCAATATATATTTAAGATACACTGTTGTTCTTATAGTGACACGCCCCTTTGTCGAATATCGCCTACTTTTATAGATGGGCACCTCCACGTACATGATTTCTATATATTGACAAAAAATTAAATCGGAAAAGTACTTACGAAGTAATCGATGTACATTAGTGCGTATCGAATTACATTATTTTTTCGAATTTCACATTCTAAGAGGTCTCAGAAGTTGCATGTGGTTGTCAAGATCTGCCAAAAAAAATTTTATGAAAATAAAAGGACATCTTCCTCTCCCGCAAGGACAAAGTTGTTTTTTGAGAAAAACAGTAAAAAAATAACGATTTTAAAATGCTTTGATTTTTGTAAGAAAAACTATATATAAGAGTGGGTCGCTTTATATGGGAGAAAAAATGAATATAAAAAGACACCCCCTAAAATGAAAGCTTACATCGAAATTGTTTCAGCACTATAAATATTTGTTTTTGTTTGGGCGTCCCAAAAAACAGCCAAAATGGTCTTTTGGTTATAACATTAGTATTTTTAGTCCGATCATGAAGTACCTATAGTTGGATAGGTCTGAAGGAATAATACATCGTGTTCTTTGGTGTCGATGGTGTCAGAGGTCATCTTCAAGTAGATATTTAACAATGTTTATTTTTTTACTCGAAGTACCCCATAACTTCGGTTTAAAATTATAGTTTGAATAAACTTCATAAAAAATCAATACACTATTGTGAAGAAATTAATTGATTTTGTTCACTACAAAAAAAGTTACAAAGGTTAGAAGTTTTAGTACAACTACTGTATTTCCATTATTGAAATATTCAGTGGCTCCTAATTTTACGTGATTCCGCTATAACTGCTAGTCTCAGAAATACTTTGCCTTTGGGTACTTCTTCTTTCAAAAATGATTGCAATTGGCTTTTAAGAAACTTGTTCCGTTATATTCAGCACTTAATCGAAATCGGGAGCTGGCTCCACTTTTCTCAATTTGAGTTATATCTCCTTTATGGTTATAATTTCGTTGAAACACATTTTATGCCATTCAATGGGTCTCAAAAGACTAACCACTTGTTGTCAAAATGTCCTTTAACGAAATTATAACCATTAAGGGGACATAACTCAAATTAAGAAATTTGATGCTAGGAAATAACTTTTTTAAAATATCGAAATTGAAAAAAAATCGTCTGAAGCCAGAATATTAAATAAATATTTTTAGGCAGCATCATATTAAGAAATCCAAATTGAGAAGATTATCTTCGACACAATTTTTTTTGAAAAAGTTAAAAAAATGCGTTCTAGTATACAGTTCTGTAAAACAAGAGAATAGATATGCAAAAACTATGCAAATTATTAATTCATGATATTTATGAAAAACGTCAATACTATAAGAAGAACCACCAAAATTTATAACCAATGGTTACAATCAAAAGTATTGTGCTATCCCAAGTACAACTTTCGCTTTGAATGTCCTTCATACAGGACACTGTTGGTAAAAATCGTGAGTAGCTCCGTGTTTGGCAAGAAATTGTTAGTTAAACTGCATTCTTACTTTTGCTTTAAGACACATGTGGTTTTTCTTAAAAATAACAAAGCATTTTAAGATCGATATTTTTTAATTTTTTTCCCAAAAAACAACTTAGTCCTTGCGGGAAAGGAAGATGTCCTTAATTTTTTATAAACATTTTTTTGTAGGATCTTGACAAGACTATGCAACTTTTGAGACCTCTTTGAACACTATCTAAATTTTTCGATACATACGGCCTAATGTACATGCATATACAAAAAAAAAAAAAAACACCAACGTACTGGACAACTTCCTCCTTTTTGAAGTCGGTTAAAAACAAGTAAACGTCGCACATAGGGGTATTTGGCTCGAAAAACCGCTTAAAAATATTTGTTTGTCCTAAGTAAATGATATTTGTCTAAAATAACTTGAAAAGGGCTATTAAGCTTGTTTCGACCAAATAAAGGTGTAAATTTAGTTTCTTAAGGATGGACATAACATTCGCGGCAGAGAAAACAGACCTTTTTTTGAAAAATTCATAACTCAGTCAAAAACAAACATTTTCCAAATTTTGTTTTTATTATTGTAGAGAATTGAACAAATTACAAAAAAAATATTAAAAAAAATATATTTTTCACTCCAACATGATTTTGTAGAGCTCCAAACTGGCGGCAGAGAAAAAAACGGGGCCTCGCGGTTGCAGCGCTGGGAGTCGCAAAAATTGTCCGATCTGGAAAAAAATGACTTTTTTTAAATTTTTTTTTCACTTTTTGGTGATGTTCCAAATTTGAAAGTGTATTTTTCGAAAAAAATATTGACTTTAAAATTCATAAAAAATCGAAAAAAAATTTAAAAAAAAGCTCGTGTCATACGAAAGCGAATCAAGTTTAAAAAAATAAAAAAAAAAAAATCGTCAAAAAATGAACCCGCTAGTGCCGCAACCAGTACGAAAAACAGGGTTTCGAGATAAACGCGTTCAAAGTTTGTGAACAAAGAAAAATGCAAGGAAAAATAAAAATGCGCGCTCACTAATCCGGCTTTAACTTTTAAGTTCGTAAAATTTTTCCATGAAATTTTTTTCTTAGAATCTTAAAAATATTTACTAAAATACAAAATTTTAAAAACAAACGGTCAATGTCATGTCCCTTTTCTCTTTCATTTCAAATTTTCTCTTTCATCAAACTAGACACCTATCAGGGACAATGAAATCTGGGGGAGGGGGGCGGTTTCGGGCAGCATTTTTTTTCGGTTTTTGCTTTTTGACATCTTTCTTCATTAGCCTATACCAAAAATATTACCCAATAACACCAAATAATATAACAAAAGGTTCATACTAAAAAAAAAAATTTTAAAAAATTTCCCATTTGCATACCTTCATAACAAATTATATATCTATATAAATAAAGCTTCAATATCCATAAAAAAAGTTGTATTTTAAAGTACATACCTGCAGCAAAATCTTCCATAGCAACAAACTTATTTCACAATATTAATAACAAAAAAAAAATATTTGTTTAGGTGTGATCTCTTTCACTCAAATTAACTCAATAACAATGCAAGCTTACGATCGATGACTTTCAACTGATGCTGCGACGAAGTGTGTGCATTAAAATTAAAAAACAAATGGTAACTTATTTAATGAGTATTAACAAAAGCTAGAAAATAATTTTACTTCTCAACTTTAAATTTTGAGAAATTGATTAATGAGCGGTTTTTCGAGCCAAATACCCCTATGTTCGTCGACGATTAGACACAATACAGTGTTTTATAAGTGTGATTGCAAAACATTTACTTATTGCAAGACTTTCCAAGTATTATTGTACATTACTTGCTTTTTGTGTTTTTTAGTTATACAAAGCAACTTGGAAATTTATTACATAGGCAAGTGTTTTTTAAGCGTGTTTGGATAATGATTTTTGTATTGCATGTAAGCTTAATCCAAGCACTATTGCTAAATGGCTGTTTGGGATGTATGTCGCAGTGATTCAGCACATGTTTCCAACAAGACATGCAAGCTTTAGATGCAGTTAGAAATCGATTGAATTGAGGTTGTCGTTGGAATGGCATGCATGATTCGGTTTGATCATTGGCATGGCTTAGAATGAATTGTTTTTTGGTTCGATGAGTTTTTTAATGAAACATACACCTGTGCTAGCCTTAAGTCCATATATATCATAATTATAATATAATATAATCAGTTCCTAACAGGATTCATTGTATTGAAGTTAATTTAACAAGCCACACTATACATTAAGGCGGGTCACCAAAAATGAATATAAAAAGACACCCCCTAAAATGAAAGCTTACATCGAAAAAGTTTCAGCACTGTACAAATTTTTTTTTTTGGGTGGCCCAAAAAACAGCCAAAATGGTCTTTTAGTTATAACATTAGTAATTTAAGTCCGATCATAAAGTGTAGCATATCGTTGGATAGATCTGAATGAATACTACATCGTGTTCTGTGGTGTTGATGATGTCAGAGGTCATCTTCAAGTAAATATTTTACAATTTGTATTTTTTTGCTCCAGGTAACCCAGAACTTCGATTTAAAATTATTGTTTGAATAAACTTCATAAAAAATGAAAGTACTCTTGCGAAGGAATTAATTAATTTTGTTCACTACAAAAAAAGTTACAAAGGTTAGAAGTTTCAGTAAACTTCATGATCGGACTTAAAATACTAATGTTATAACTAAAAGACCATTTTGACTGTTTTTTGGGACACCCAAAAAAAAAAAATTTTTACAGTGCTGAAACACTTTCGATGTAAGCTTTCATTTTAGGGGGTGTCTTTTTATATTCATTTTTGCTCCCATATAAAGCGACCCACTCTACTATACATGCTTTCTGCTATGTCATTATGTTCTGCTATGTTAAATTATGTTAGTGGTTAAACTTTTTCTCAATTTAAATCGGCACGTGCAGATTTTGAATTCTTTACTAATTAAACAAAAAATTTACTTTCAGCTCTTGGTATAGTTCCATCACCATTTGATTGTTACTTAGTCAATCGAAGCTTAAAAACATTGGCAATACGCATGGAGCAACATCAAAAGAGTTCTATAGCTATCGCTAGATTTTTAGAAACGCATGTGTTTGTGGAAAAGGTTATCCATCCCGCTCTGCTCTCTCATCCTCACCACGATATTGCTGTTAAGCAGACTTATGGTTACAGTGGAGTTTTTTCGTTTTATATTAAAGGTACGTTACAGCAATCCAAAACGTTCCTTAAATCTCTGAAGGTGTTTACTTTAGCGGAAAGCTTAGGAGGATATGAAAGCTTAGCCGAATTACCGTGTGTATATTATTATAATTTATGTATTTTGTAACCTAAAAAATTACTATTCTTTATAGATCAATGATGACTCATGCTTCTATCCCATTTGAAGTTCGACAAAAACTAGGTATTACGGATACATTGATCAGGTTATCAGTAGGCTTAGAAGACGTGGATGACCTTATACACGATTTGCAGAATAGTCTTAAAATTGCCCAGAATTGTTAATTGTTGACTTATGAACAATAAAAAATTGGTTTTTTTAACCTTTTCACGATTTCTTAAAATTGGTTCAAACTTTTTAACTACAAAGCAGAAAAAATTTCTGTGCATGGCATTTCATTATTTTTTCCTTCTAATTTGTGGGTCTCTAAACACGAAAATCGCAAAAAATATTTTGCATGGTTTCGTTTTTTTAAAAATTTGTTGAAAGTTTTTCTCGCTTTTTGCAAGTATAGTCGCACATATAAATATACACTCCGCGTCAGCACAATAGGTTCGTTGTTTCAATGATATACAAAAGATTTTTTTTTAAAAATGAGCAAAGCAGAAAACTTTGTGTTGTTGTTTTCTCTTAATTGTTTTATAATAAAAATTACTTACTTACTTAGATGGCGTTTACAACCGTTGGTCGGTTTTGGCCTGGTCTAAGAATTTGCGCCAACCTCTTTTGTCGTGCGCTTTCTGGCGCTGGTTGGAAAGACCAGGCATTGGATAACCTGACAACGCTTGGAGTTGTCAACGGAGATGAGGTCTTCCTCGTCTGCGTTGGCCACCGCTGGGTACCGAATCTAATATCTTTTTCGCTGGAGCTTCGTCGTTCATTCTCTCGACATGACATAGCCAGCGAAGCCGCTCTATTTTAATACGCTTGACTATATCGATGTCGGCATATAGCTCATACAGCTCGTGGTTCCATCGTATTCGGTACTCGCCATTGACGCAGATTGGACCATAGATCTTGCGAATGATTTTTCTCTCAAACGCTCCCAAAGTCCTTTCATCAGAGCTGCTCAACGTCCAAGTTTGTGATGCGTATCGTAGGACGGGCATGATTATTGACTTATAGAGCGTCAGTTTTGTTCGTCGAGAGAGAGCTCTGCTTCTCAATTGCCTACTGAGCCCAAAGTAACACCTGTTGGCAAGAGTTATCCTTCGTTCAATCTCAATACTGATATCGTGTGAAAGATTGAAGCCGCATACCAAAATACTGATTGGACCTTATCAGTGTGACTTTCGTCCTGGAAAGTCCACCATAGACCAGATTTTTACACCGCGCCAAATCCTGGAGAAAACCCACGAAAACCAAATCGATACCCATCATCTCTTTGTTGATTACAAAGCTGCGTTCGATAGCCCGATTGGGGATTGCCTGTACGCAACAATTTCTGAGTTCGGTATATCTGCAAGATGACGTTGAGCAATACATGCAGCACCGTCAAGGTAGGAAATGACCTCTCCGAAACCTTTAATACCGAACGAGGTTTCAGACAAGACGACCCGATATCATGCGATCTCTTCAATTTCATCATGGAGGGGATCCTACGAAAGGCAGGTGTACATCGAAATGATACCATTTTCTACACCGGTGTCCAGCTCCTTGTGTATGTTGATGATATCGACATTATCGGCAGAACCAAGAGAGATGTAACTGCTGCTTTCGCCGCTATCGCAAAGGAATCAGCCAAAGTGGGTGGGCTAAGACATGGGTGGTATCGCAAACAGATGCAGCCGCTCTTGGGGTTTTCGAGAGGACAGTTCTTCGAAAAATCTTTGGTCCTGTTCGAGTTGGCGACGACTATCGCATTCGAATGGACCACGAACTGTACGAGCTCTACGACGACATTGACTTAGTCTAGCGTATAACAATTCAGCGACTACGTTGGCTGGGTCATGTCTTTCGTATGGATGAAGAAGCGCCAGCGAAAAAGGTGTTTGAGGCGAAAGCCGAAGGTTGACGACGAAGTGGAAGACCATGCCTCCGATGGATTGACCAGGCCGAGGAAGCCCTTACCGCGCTTGGTGAAAGAGATTGGAGACGGCGCGCGCGAAGCAGAGACGCCTGGCGAGAGCTGATGAAGTCGGCCGTAACCCCACAACGGGTTTTCGTGGCCACCTTAGTAAGTAACTAAGATATCGTTGGAGGAGTTAATGCTGGATCCCAGGTAAACAAAGTCCTTCACTACCTCAAAGGAGGTGTTGTCAACAGCGACGTGGTTTTCAAGACGCTGGGACTGTTTGTTTGTTGACTCAAGATACTTCGTTTTATCTGAGTTCACTGCAAGGCCCATACGACTCGACTCTTTCTAGCCTGGAGAATGCTGCACTGACTTTGCGCGTATTTTAGCCAATGATGTCAATATCATCAGCATACGCCAGCAGCATAACACTCTTATAGAAAATGGTGCCGCTGCGTCTCAGGTCAGCAGATCGGATGATCTTCTCCATGACTATATTAAAGAAGTTGCACGATAAGGAATCACCTTGTCTGAAACCTCGCTTGGCATCGAACGGAAGGAACAGGACCTTCCTGATTTTCACTGCGTTGGGGATATGGGGGCGATCTTCACATGACAACGTGTCTGACTGCCCCAACTTGGCGAGGCCACCATTATCCATGTCAAAATCGTCTCAAGTCGACTCAAACCTCCGCATGGTGTCTCCTGGAAACGTCAAAAAACTATCGCCCGATAGACTTTGGCGGCGAATCTGAGCGGCGGGCTTCCTTTGGCCATCAAGCAAAGGTTGTGCGTTGAGTTTGAAACCCAAAACGTAATAAAATTATTTCAATGAAAAGTTTAAGAATAAATAAAAGAATGATCCCCAAATCTGATGACGACTACCGCAAACGTAAAACTAATAATGATTTACGGATATGTACCTGGAATGTCTGATTCGTAAATTGGGATGGTGCCTCTATCCAACTGATTGATATCTTGGAAAGATATAATTCTGATATCGCTGCAATCCAAGAAAGACGATGGAAGGGACAGGGTTGCTTACGGCAAGCATCCTGTGATTTGTAGTTTGCAAGAGAATATGGCATCATGTCCTGCGATTCACTCCTGTGAACGAACGACTTGCCATAATCAGCTTCAAGGCAAAATTTTTTAACATTAGCCTAATATGTGCGCACGCTCCGACAGAAGAAAAAGATAACGAGAACAAAGAAAGTTTTTACGAGCGCTGCCTCCGTCATGAAATTTAAATCGTGCTTGGTGACTTCAACGTCAAGGTGGGTAAGGAAAACATATTTGGTCCAATAGTCGGAAAGTTCAGCCTCCACAACAACACATCTGATAACGGAATGAGATTGATTGACTTCGCCGCAGCACGAAACATGGCCGTTAGTTACACTAGGTTCAAGCATCTCAATATTCATAAGGCCACCTGGTTGTCCCCTGATCAAAAAACATGCAACTAAATTGATCACGTTTTGATTGACGCAAGGCACTCTTCCAGTGTACTAAGCGTACGCACGATCCGTGGTCCTAACATAGACTCGGATCATTATCTTGTCGCAGCCAAGATCCGCACATGTCTGTGCGCAGCTAAGAATGCTCGCAATCCTATTCAAAGAAAGCTGGACGTCGACAAGCTGCAGTCAAAACGGGCGGCCGAAGCCTTCGCAACTCGACTCTCACTCCTGCTACAAGAAAGCACTTCTCCGATCGACGATATATGCTGACTGTTTACGCAAATATCCCACTCTATGCGTACGGCTGCCGAAGAGGTGAAAGGCTACCACCACCCTCGCCGAAACCAGTGGCACGACCAGGAGTGTCGCGACGCCACTGCAGAGTAGGCCGCCGCCTACAAAGCCACCCTGCAGTCGGTTGTAACGCGTGCTGTTATGGAGCGATACCGGGTGAAGAGGAGGGAAGAGAGACGCTTTTTTAGGCGAAAAAAACGAGAGGCGGAAATGCGTGAGTGCGATAAAATTGAGATGCATGGTGACAAGAATGATACTCGAAAATTTTTCGAAAAAATAAGACACCTGGCCGATGGTTTTTAGACCTGAGCATCTTCGCGCGAGGATGAGAATGGGAATCTAGTGACAGATATCCACTGTATACTGATGCTTCGGAGGGAACACTTCTCTAGTCTTTTAAATGGCGACGCTGACAACAATCCCGCCAGTGGAGATGATATCCCGGAAACCCCAATTATGGACGACAGCGTTGAAGTTCAGTTGCCCGACTATAACGGGGTCTTAACAGCTATAGCTCGGCTTTAAAACAACAAAGCCGCTGGAGCCGATGGCCTACCAGCTGAGCTGTTTAAGACCGCTGGCGAAGCTCTGTTTAAATGCATTTACAGGCTTCTATGCAGAATATGGTCGCAAGAATGCATTCCAGATGATTGGAACCTCAGTGTGCTCTGCCCAATCCACAAAAAAGGCGATTCCACCATTTGCGCCAACTACCGTGGAATTAGCCTTCTTAATATCGCATATAAGGTCCTGTCGAGCGTATTGTGTGAAAGACTGAAGCCCATCGTTAACCAACTGATTGGACCTTATCAGTGAGGCCATGATTTAACGAAAAGAAGGTAGCCTTGAAAACTGCCTTTTTTCTCACGAGAGTCGACTTGCTGCTGTCAAAAAGTCAGCTGTTCATGCAACGAAGCAATAAGAAGTGAAGCGAAATGTTTACTTAGGCTGTGTGCCAATCGGAAACTCATGGCACACAATTTCTACTCGTGGTAGGAAAAAAAATTCTGAGTTGAACAAATTGCTGTCTGTTGAAATTCAGTTGTAATTTTTCTGTTTCTAATGAAGTATGAAAACTTATCAAGATATTTGACAATCAAAGTACACAGTTGCCTACATATCATACTTTTTCCTTATGCGATATTACTTAAGACGCATTTAAGTGCTGCGTTTTCTAATACTTTTTTGTATTCAAAATTATATATGTATGAGCTTTAATAAATACTGTTGTTTTATGTAAAGAAATATGTTAAGAAGAGGGGGTGTGTTCGTGTCGTGATTTTTGCATGACACGGCGTGCTTTGCCTGCAAGTGCTTAAAAATAAGAGTTTGTGAGTGCTTGGGCATTGGAGTACGGGATTCAAAAACGTAAAGGCGATCTAAAAATGACTTGGGGTTTCTTTGGTGCTTAGAAAGGTAATCAAATTAACTTCCTTTTGGTTAACCTTTTTTGGTGAATAATTTTTCTCATAAAGCTACAAACGTGTTAGTCTGCATATAGCAGAAGTTGCGCTCAAAAAGTTTGAGCAACATTTGTGGTACCTTGGAGAAGGGCTGGTTGGTTTTGCATTCTTTGATCGAAATTTAACAACAAACACAAAAAAAAAATGGCAGAGACAACAACAAGACAAGGAGCCAGTACTTATTGGAGGAAGACTTAACACATAAATAATTATTAGAGTGCCAATTTAGAGGAATTCGTCAAACAGAAAACTCTAAATTTTTTAAAAAAACTAAATATTTCTCATGAGTTTTTACAAAATTACCCTGCAGAGTGGCGTAATAACTCAGCTTATCTAAGTGCTCTAAAAATAATCACATAGCTTAAAGTATTTAATGACTCTGCAGAAAGAGCTCTGGCTTTTATTACCGATTCAACAATTCAACAATTCAATTACAGAAAATGAGGAGCAAAATTAATATTTGTTGCAAGTGGAAGATAATCACAGGAAAACTTTAAAAGATATTTAAAAAATAATATTTTTAAAAATAAAAAAATTAATTTTTAAAAATTTCAATAAGAATTGTGTATCAAGTTTTTACTTTTTTTAAACTTCTTGATCACCGAAAAAAATATGATATACTGAATTATCGGTAGAGCAAAATAAGAAAAAAATTAAAAAATTACTTGTTGTTACTTAAAAATGTTTTAAATGATAACTTTACATTCAAATAACATTCAAATACACTTTTAAATCTTTAACCACTTTATATGATAGTGTTTATTATTTAATCAAGGCATGCCCAGAATTTGTATTAAATCTCTTTATATTTTTCATTGTAATGTGAAAATAAACTGTTAAATGCTTGTAAGGATACTGAGATAATTTCAGCTTCTACAGGATCTCATTAAGCGCCATATCGAACATAATTAAAATGTTTCGTATGTAGAAGCAGTTTACTATATAAGTACCTGAAAAGTTTAAATATCGTAATTTATTCTTTCAAATTTAAAAACAATCCTTAAATATATAACATTTTGAGCACTACACCACTGCCCGCCCATTGCTTTAATGAAAAATTAATATATTCTGAATATTAATAGCATCCAGAAACTTCATCAAGCAATACAACTTCAGCATATTTAATAAGTGGACTAAAATGATATCTTATAATTTGAAAACATGTTGCTGATCATCGTAAAATATATACAATAAAAATTATTATGAACAAATCGATGGTTAAGCGATGGTTAACAAGTGAAAAATTTTACATTGCAGAAACCTTTTTTGACATTTTGCATTTGCAAATTTTACATTTGCAGATTTTGTTTTTAATTTGAATACATTTCAGTACAAAACACTAATTTTAACTATGTACTGAGCAGCAATCATTGGTTATGCATATTCTACAAATTTACACAAGATAGATATTATATTAATGACTTGGAAAATACGAAAGACTATTTTTGCCAAAAGGTCACATAACACTTAGTGAGCTAAACCATCGAAATATTATTATTTATTTTTTGTTTAAATCTTACACATGTTTACACAACTACTGTTTTAATGTTATTTTACGCAAAAAACACTATTTATTAAAGCTCATATATAATTTTGAATAATTAAAGTATTAGAAACCGCAGCAGTTAAATGCGTCTTAAGTAATGTCGCATTAGGAAAAAGTATGATATGTAGGAAACTGTACTTTTACTGTCAAATAACTGGATAACTTTTCATGCTTCATTTGGCACAGCAAAATTGACAACTCAATTTCAAAAGACAGAAATTTTTTCAACTCAGAATTTTCTTTCCTACCACGAGTGAAAAAATTTCCGGTTGGCACACAGTCTTATTTGTTCATTCTCTCTCTTCATTGCAAAAATTGATCAGCTATTTTTGACAGATGCCAGTCGCGTAAGGCAGCGAAAAGAACTGTCACGGCTACCTTCTTTTCGTTGTATCATGAGTGAGGCTTCAAACATGTAGCTCGTTTCTACAACTTTTGTCACCGCAGTTCTCACAATATTTTCTCACTTTGACGCCATAATGACGTCATTCTCACTTGCACCGTCTCTGTTATACAATGACAAAAGTCGGTGACTCGTCTCGCTTGTTTCAATTCTATTTTCGTAGGAACTCGATAGCCAAAGTGTTTCTGTAAACTTAAATATGCGACTCGAGTAGGCTGAAGTTGTCACTATGTTCTCATTAGGTGAGAACAATTTTTGTTTGATTGTGCAACTTTCGATTTCAATGAATTGGTTACTAATTCTTCTACCCGGTACAAGGTATTTTCTTTAAACTAAATATTAAATTTTTTCATTTAAACTAAATATACAATATTATAAGTACTACAATGTATAAAATAATGAATATATTAACTTAAATATTTTATTAATGAGATTTATTCCCTTATAAAATTTGTTACTACTTACTTAGATGGCGCTTACAACCGTTGGTCGGTTTTGGCCTGGTCTAAGAATTTGCGCCAGCCTCTTTTGTCGTGCGCTTGCTGGCGCCAGTTGGAAATTCCAAGCGTCGTCAGGTTATCCAATGCCTGGTCTTTCCAACGGAGATGCGGTCTTCCTCGTCTGCGTTGGCCACCGCTGGGTACCGAATCCAATATTTTTTTCGCTGGAGCTTCGTCGTTCATTCTCTCGACATGACCTAGCCAGCGAAGCCGCTCTATTTTAATACGCTTGACTATATCGATGTCGGCATATAGCTCATACAACTCGTGGTTCCATCGTATTCGGTACTCGCCATTGACGCAGATTGGACCATAGATCTTGCGAAGGATTTTTCTCTCGAACGCTCCCAAAGTCCTTTCATCAGAGCTGCTCAACGTCCAGGTTTGTGATGCGTATAGTAGGACGGGCATGATTATTGACTTATAGAGCGTCAGTTTTGTTCGTCGAGAGAGAGCTCTGCTTCTCAATTGCCTACTGAGCCCAAAGTAACACCTGTTGGCAAGAGTTATCCTTCGTTTAATCTCAATACTGATATCGTTGGAGGAGTTAATACTGGATCACAGGTAAACAAAGTCCTTCACTACCTCAAAGGAGGTGTTGTCAATAGTGACGTGGTTTCCAAGACGCTGGGTTTGTTTGTTTGTTGACACGAGATACTTCGTTTTATCTGAGTTCACTGCAAGACCCATTCGACTCGACTCTTTTTCTAGCCTGGAGAATGCTGCACTGACTTCGCGCGTATTTTGGCCAATGATGTCAATATCATCAGCATACGCCAGCAGCATAACGCTCTTATAGAAAATTGTGCCGCTGCGTCTCAGGTCAGCAGCTCGGATGATCTTCTCCATTACTATATTAAAGAAGTCGCACGATAAGGAATCACCTTGTCTGAAACCTCGCTTGGTATCGAACGGAAGGGAGAGGTCCTTCCCGATTTTCACTGCGCTGCTGGTGTTGTACAGTGTCATCCTGCAAAGACGTATTAGCTTCGCAGGAATACCAAATTCAGACATGATGGAGTATAGGTGACTCCTTATTGGACTGTCGAAGGCGGCTTTGAAATCGACAAAGAGATGGTGCGTGTCGATTTGTTTTTCGAGGGTCTTTTCCAAGATTTGTCGGAGCGTGAAGATCTGGTCAATGGTGGACTTTCCATTGTGGTCTGAAGCCACACTGATAAGGTCCAATCAGTTGGTTGACGATGGGCTTCAGTCTTTCACACAATACGCTCGACAGGACCTTATATGCGATATTTAGAAGGCTAATCCCACGGTAGTTGGCGCAAATGGTGGGATCGCCTTTCTTGTGGATTGGGCAGAGCACACTGAGGTTCCAATCATCTGGAATGCATTCTTCCGACCATATTCTGCATAGAAGTCTGTGAATGCATTTAAACAGAGCTTCGCCACCGGTCTTAAACAGCTCAGCCGGTAAACCATCGGCTCCTGCGGCTTTGTTGTTTTTAAGCCGAGCTATAGCTGTTAAGACCTCGTTATAGTCGGGCAGCGGAACTTCAACGCTGTCATCCATGATTGGGGTTTCCGGGATATCATCTCCACTGGCGGGATTGTTGTCAGCGTCGCCATTTAAAAGACTAGAGAAGTGTTCCCTCCATAGCATCAGTGTACTCTGGATATCTGTCACTAGATTCCCATTCTCATCCTTGCAGGAAGAGGCTCCGGTCTTAAAACCATCGGCCAGGTGTCTTATTTTTTCGAAAAATTTTCGAGTCTCATTCCTGTCGCCATGCATCTCAATTTTCTCGCACTCACGCATTTCCGCCTCTCGTTTTTTTCGCCTGAAAATGCGTCTCTCTTCCCTCCTCTTCTCTCGGTATCGCTCCATAACAGCACGCGTTACAACCGACTGCAGGGTGGCTTTGTAGGCGATGTCCTTCTCTGCAGTGGCGTCGCGACACTCCTGGTCGTGCCACTGGTTTCGGCGAGGGCGATGGTAGCCTATCACCTCTTCGGCAGCCGTACGCATAGAGTTGTATATGTCCACTGTCCGCATATATCGTCGATCGGAGGAGTGCTTTCTTGAAGCTGGAGTGAGAGTCGAGTAGCGAAGGCTTCGGCCGTCCGTTTTGACTGCAGCTTGTCGACGTCTAGCTTTCTTAGTGTAGGATTGCGAGCATTCTTAGCTGCGCACAGACGTGTGCGGATCTTGGCTGCGACAAGATAATGATCCGAGTCTATGTTAGCACCACGAATCGTGCGTACGTCTAGTACACTGGAAGAGTGCCTTCCGTCAATCAAAACGTGATCAATTTGGTTACATGTTTTTCGATCAGGGGACAGCCAAGTGGCCTTATGAATATTGAGATGCTTGAATCTAGTGCTACTAACGACCATGTTTCGTGCTGCGGCGAAGTCAATCAACCTCATTCCGTTATCGGATGTGTTGTGGTGGAGGCTGAACTTTCCGACTGTTGGACCAAATATGTTTTCCTTACCCACCTTGGCGTTGAAGTCACCAAGCACGATTTTTATGTCGTGACGGGGCAGCGCTCGTATGCGTCTTCAAGGCGCTCGTAAAAACTTTCTTTGGTTTCGTCATCTTTTTATTCTGTCGGAGCGTGCGCACATATTAGGCTTATGTTAAAAAATTTTGCCTTGAAGCGGATTATGGCAAGTCGTTCGTTCACAGGAGTGAATCGCAGGACATGATGCCGTATTCTCTTGCCAACTACAAATCCGCATCCAAACTCGTGCTGCATGGCCGCTGTAGTAGATATCACAGGATGCTTGCCGTAAGCAACCCTGTCCCTTCCATCGCATTTCTTGGATTGCAGTGATATCAGAATTATATCTTTCCAAGATATCAATCAGTTGGATAGAGGCACCATCCCAATTTAGGGTTCGGACATTCCAGGTGCATATCCGTAAATCATTATCAGTTTTTCGTTTGCGGTAGTCGTCATCAGATTTGGGGATCATTCTTTTATTTATTCTTAAACTTTTCATTGAAATGGTTTTATTACATGGTGGGCTTCAAACCCAACGCACAACCTTTGCTTGATGGCCAAAGGAAGCCCGCCGCTCAGATTCGCCGCCAAAGTTTATCGGGCGATAGTACTTTGACGTTACCAGGAGACACCACGCGGAGGTTTGAGTCGACTTGAGACGATTTCGACATGGATAATGCTAGCCTCGCCAAGTTGAGGCAGTCAGACACGTTGCCATGTGAAGATCGCCCCCTTATAAAATTTGTATCACTGCATTAAGCAACCGCATGATAAGGATACTCGGATCTCAACGCATGGATAGGGTTTGTTCTATAAATATCAAAATCACTAAGTGTCAAAACATGAAAAAATTGTTTTAAATTTGAAAAAATAAAAACAAAAAAAAAATGTAAATTTTTCAATTTTATGTATTCCCTATCACTTGTGTATCTTTCTCATCACAGAGCAATTTTTTCTCACTTTTTAATGCAGAGACACTAGCTTTCGTAAAAGTGAGTATTTTGGAACGAAATAGTGTGACGACAGAAAAAGTGACTATTTGTCGCAAAAGTTGCAGAAACGAGCTACTGGAAAGTCCACCATCGACCAGATCTTCACGCTCCGACAAATCTTGGAAAATACCCTCGAAAAACAAATCGACACACACCATCTTTTTGTCGATTTCAAAGCCGCTTTCGACAGTCCAATAAGGAGTCACCTATACTCCATCATGTCTGAATTTGGTATTCCTGCGAAGCTAAAACGTGTCTGCAGGATGACACTGAAGAATAAGAAATTAGGTAGAATGAAATTTTAAATAAATTTACCGTTAATTTTCTGTTGTTGTGTTTAAGCTTTAGCATAACAAAATTGTGCAATTTTTGATTCGTCATTAGAATAGGTTCATCACATTAATTTAAAAAAATCGAAATGAAAAACTTTTATATATTATCTTAACTTTTAAAATTATTATGAACAAATCGATGGTTGAGCGCACGAAAGTGACAATTGAAAAATTTTACATTGCAGAAACCTTTTTTGACATTTTGCATTTGCAAATTTTAAATATGCAAATGCCTACAAAGGTCACATAACACTTAGTGAGCTTAACCATCGAAATATTATTATTTATTTTTTGTTTAAATCTTACACATGTTTACACAACTACTGTTTTAATGTTATTTTACGCAAAAAAACACTATTTATTAAAGCTCATATATAATTTTGAATAATTTAAGTATTAGAAACCACAGCAGTTACTTTTTTTTGTTAAGAATTTGAAGAATTTTTTATAATAAATGCTACTTCCTTTTAAGGGAGCAGTTTTTTAAGTCTATATATTGTAATGAGTAAGTAAAAATGTTTGTTTTTTCTTTATTTTCTTAGTTTCAGACTTATTTTTTCTGTATTTGTGCATGTTGCTGTGATTCTAATTGTTACTTAGTTAAACAATTTAATTAAGAGATAGCACATAATTACATGCATAATATTTGTCAATGTTGTCAATTCCGTACGTAGCTCGGATTTACCAAATACTGATGAAGTTTTGTTTGATTATTTCTGAAAAATATTGACTAATGGTTCTTATTTTCAATATTATGTGTTGCGAACACAATTAAGATTCGCAGTAACTAATAACGTCCTATTACACAGTGCGCTCGAAAACATAACTTCAAATTTCTTAATGGTTTCTTATAGTGCATGGTCTATATATTATGACCTCATACTCAGTTTTATCGGATTAAGTCAAATTAGAGAGAAATTCAAGGTCAAAGTTCACCTTAAAGCTAGTACTTTGTTCAGTTTCACGTGAAATTCCACTCAAATTTCCATGCAAAAAATGACAGCTGTGAAACAAGCGTAAGCATTTCACAACTTTTTCATCAAAGCTGTAGGATGTTTCGCTGCGGAAAATCTGATACTATATTCCGCGACATGCATCTAGCAACATTATTTTCACGGCAATTTAATTGAACCGACCATTTATTTTGCCGTGAAAAGTGACAGTTGTCATTTCCTTTAAGAAATAAGTGCAAGCAAAAGAACAATGTTACTTATTTAAATCATATTTTTTTACTGTTTATAAAGTTCTGCTATTAATAATTCCAGTTGTTGGAAATTGTAAATGCGGATGCACTTTCCGCGGTCTCAATCTTCGCAGCTGTAGACTGCTATAAACTAATGACTTGTCCTGCTCCATAACAAAGGACATAATCCATATGCATACTCGCAAAATATTTATTTTGTATTGTTAGAATCACAAATAATACAAATTAAAGAGCTTAAATGATTTTATGCTTTCCCTTAAGGTGCGACATAATATTCTCGGCAAAGAAAACAGACCTTTTTTAAAAATTCATAACATAGTCAAAAACAAATATTTTTCCAAATTTTTTTTTATTATTGCAGAGACAGGAGCTCTTTTTAAAAAATTTTTTTCAATTTTTGGTGATGCTCCAAATTGGAAAGTGTGTTTTTTCGAAACAAATATTGACTTTAAGTATTCATAAAAAATCGCAAAAAAATGTAAAAAAAACTCGTGTCATACGATAGCGAATCAAGTTTCAAAAATACACAAAACAAAAAAAAAATTTCGTCAAAAAATAAACCCGGTAGTGCCGCAACCAGTACGAAAAACATAGTTTCGAGATAAACGCGTTCAAAGTTTGTGAACAAAGAAAAATAAAAATGCGCTCTCACTCCGGTTGTAACTTTTGAACCCGTAAGAATTTTTCCATGCATTTTTTTTTTTCTTAGAATCTCAAGAATATTTACTAAATTCTTGCTGTTTATTTACATCTTGTTGAAATTTTTAAGCTGAATATCAGCTGTTCGTTCGCAGCAGAATATCTGCCAAAATTTGCACGCCACAAATATATAAGGATGTTGCCAGCTTTTTCCACGCAAACGAACATCTAGTACTATGTTCGTTTATTTGTATTTAAGGCTTTTAAAATATTCCAAAAAACAGCTTGGCTCTTGAAGATATAAAAAAATAGCATAAAATACCAAAGTTCACTTTGCAAGACAATTTTGATAAAAAAAACCAAATAGTGGCGATTTTTCGAAAAAGGCCAAGTGCGATAAGTTTTCTCTATAGTAATTTTATTTTATTAATTTTTGTTGAGGTTATCTGGATAACTGCATCCAGATCAACCTTTGGTGTCTAAGCGCACCTCGCTTATTGTGGCTAAAAAGCCGCTCTTTAGAATCAAAAAGATCTTTAGGCTATAGAGCCGAATTTAAGTTCTGATTAAGTCTAATTTTATTTAAAATTTTCTTTGGTTTAAAAAGTATTTTTACCAGTATTTTTTTTTTAAATTCCAATATTTTTTAATATAGTTTTAAAAATAAACAATTGACCAATAACTTTCAGTTTAGTAAAGTTTTAAATATTTCCCCTCATAATCTTCACCAAAATTAATTGGTTCAGTTAATAAGTGGCCTTGACTTCACAGTGTCAGTGCCACCCGTTCAAAGTCATAGCTAGTTGTTGTTGTTGAGTTATTGTGTGCAATGCACTTGAATCTCAACACTTGCTGTCGCGCTTATGCTTGTGCGGTATCTAGCGGAACAAACGTAAAGGGGTAACTAATTCAATAAAATTAATTTGAGTTCAAGGGATTTTATTTTAGAAAATTTTTGTCAACATAGTTTGTTGATATCTTTTTTGTAATTTATTTTTTTAAGCGAAAATTTAACTTTGAAAAAGATGAATTTTTAAAATGTTTTAAGATTGTAAATATGTATTCTTAAAATTATTCTTGTTTAAATTATTTCTTTTGTAGTAATTACTGCTACTAAGTATACTAATACGAAAAAATATCTTAAATTGTAATTTTAATGTTTTTTATTACAAGGATTTTTGTTCTTAATATTTGTTTCAGTATTTGTACATTAGTAAAGTTATGAATGGAATCTTAACATTTTAAAAATACGTATTATTTGTATAAAAAAATTCTAGTTTTATTTATGTGTTTATAAATTTCTTAAACATGTTGTTGAGGAATTTCTTATGTTAATTATTGATATCTATTATGGAGTTTACTCCTTCTCCTAGTATTTTTTATATGGTCCGTGATATGGACTTGATAATTCTTTCTTCTTTCTAGTTTAACTAATACTAAATCACATTCTTGAAAATTAGATATGTTCACATTTTTGTCATAATTGACTTTTCTTTTCTGTTTAACCATTTTTATTATATTTCTAGCTTTTCTTATGGGAGTACTCAATCGAATTTTTAATTCGTTAGCATAGTCATCTTTATTGTAGATTTTTTTTATAATTTACCGCATCATTCGGTAGAATTGGTAATTTTCCAAAAATTAATTCATTGTGGAATAACCAGTGTCTACATGTGGAGTTGTATTGTTTGCAAATGTTTAGTATGGAATTCATTTATCCCATTCTCCATCATCTGCGAAAGAAAGAAGGTACGCGTGCTCAAGTGCTCCTATTGTTTCGTGATGATAAGGTGCTGATAAAACTTGTTCTATCTTCAACACATTGCGTAGATTCCTCATTAGTTCGTTGGTAAATTCCGTTCCCCTATAAGATTTCAAAATTTTAATACAACCGTATTTTAAAATTTATTGTTCAACCAATGTCGTCTCAATCGACTTTACGTCTTTTGTTTCAATTGGGTGAGCAATAACAAATTTACTCAGATCACATTGCATTGTCAGTATGTATCGGTAACCGTTTGAAATTCTAAGCGGTTCCAATGTGTCTATCGTAATTGTTTCAAAACTAGTTGTCGGTTTGTCTGTAATGGTCATTTTTTCTTTTATACTGTTTGTTTGTTTATTCTGAGCGCAATGTTCACATTTATTGATATAAGTTTTCGCCATTTGTCGCATATGTTTCCAAACAAGCGTTGTTTTAATTTCAGTATCGTTTTTCTAATTCCTAAATGTCCGCTTTGTGGTTAATCATGGAATTCTCTAATTATTTTGTTTTGCATGGATTTACTTGATATTCTTTGCGGAGTTTTGTATATTAGTATATTTAGCGATTATCTTGATTTATGTTTCATTTCTTGCTGCAGCTTGTTAAATAAATTTTTAAATTCTTGTTTATCCATGGATTTAAACATCATATCTTCTTCATATAGTGCTAGTTCTTTTGTGTTCAAATTATTCATTTTAGATACTCATGCTGATTGTGGAAAACGGCGGATTGGTTGCGGCGGGAGTTCATCAGATCCGCACTCTCCTCACTTCAACAAAAAATCCCATTGTTGAAACCGTGCGAGTGAACTGCAATACCGATCCGCACTCCGAACTCAGAAAACAGCTGTTCAGCTGTCAAAATAAAATTAAATAACGAGTGAATTTGCATAAGTGTAAAATATTAATTACAAAAGTGAAAAATATAAATAAAAAGACAATTTAAAAGTCATTTTACCATAAAATAATTTTTAAAAATCACAAATACATTGTTCTGGCAACATGGAGCTCTAGGCGAGTGGCCCTTTCACCGCAGCACAGCGATGCTGCCGTCAGGACGCCTCGCACTAGCTCTTTTTTGTGGGTGGTGATGTTTTTTGCATTTGATATGGTGCTTTTGTTGCTCCTGAGACATCTGAACCGACACCAAGACATTTGAGCCTTATCTCTGCTGCTCCTGGTGAAGATTCCGATGCTATTTGCTGCTTCTTTGGCCCGGCGCTTATATTTCTACCTTGGCTAGATACGCTGCTTTAATATTTTTGTTTTTTGTTAAAGAAATGGACTCGATTGCGTTGTTTTTTGATACATACAGCCTTATCAAAGTAGCAACTGGAAAAATGTCTGAAAAATTTGTTTTCCTTTGAAATCCGAAAACTACTATGATAAAAATTAATTTATTTTAAAACTTATAAAAAATTATTTTTGAGTTAAAAAAAATGTAGTAATATTTTAACCACCTGAAATTAGCCTGAAATCGTATAAAAAATTAATTTTTTGAGAAATTTTCATCAAATCCGCACAGATCCGCACCAATTTTGTTGCGGATGAAAAGTGAAAAAAATTGTATGAAGTGCGAATGGACAGCGTTTTCAACAATAGCACTTTTTCACTCCGAATCCGCCAACTTCATTATCGAACTTACTCGCCGGTTTCTACAATCGCTAAAACAACGAATTCGAGTTATTTTCCCGCCGCAACTTATCCGCCGTTTTCCACAATCAGCATGACTAATTTCTTCCGGATCGGCTCTAGAGTCGCTGAAAAGTCATTAGATCTGGCATGTTTATTATTACTTTTATTTATTTTTGATGATAGCTTCATCGAGGTCGAATCTGGATTCTGGATTCGTCGATTTATCGCTACATCGCACGTGCACAATATTATTTATAATTTGGATACTA
This sequence comes from Tetanocera ferruginea, assembly GCA_958299015.1. NCBI lineage: Eukaryota > Metazoa > Arthropoda > Insecta > Diptera > Sciomyzidae > Tetanocera > Tetanocera ferruginea. The sequence goes on from OY282643.1 coordinate 87,105,740, forward strand.
GTATCATATTTATTATTTGTATTATTATCGCTTATTTCAAATTTAAGTTTACATACGTTTTTGATTTCTGTAATGGATGTGCAATCCCATATAAAGAGTTCATGACGCTCCCGTTGAGATGTGCATTCATCCTCTGCAAGTTCTTTTTGCTTCTTTGTATTTCCCCGTGTTATTACCATGGCTTTAGTTTCTTTGTCCATTTCTTCTCTTGGTATCATAGTTTTTAAAATATCTGAATTTATCTTTATTCGTGATAGTACATCTGCATTCGTATTAATCTTTCCTTGTTTAAAAACTATACTAAAATTATAATCAGATAGGTCTCGTCCAGTGATGGGCACACACATACTATCACATTCTTTGATTGTGTGTAAAGCAGAGAAAAACGAAGATCAATATTACGTATTTTCTCGCTATATTTTAAAAAATTGCGCAAAGAGATGTTATTTCAACAAATGCTGAAAAGCAACTGACTTGATTTGCTGCAAAAATAAAAACAAAGCAACAGCCGAATGCACACAATCGGAAACCACACGAAGTAGCTTATACTATTCATGTGTCGACGTCGCGCAAGCAGCATTTTGCTTCCAATCCCATGGGATAGGAAATTTAATTTGTGCCCTTGTCTGGTCTAGTCTGATTCTTGTCATTTTTGATGAAGGGTTTTTGTGTGAAAAGAGTGAACAAGTGGTCTGTGGTCTGTGACTACAATAAATTTCTGTCCATAAATATAAGGTTTAAAAAAATGTATACCCAGCGTATTGCTAAAAGTTCTTTCTCAATTATTGTTTTATTGTCAATAAATATAAGGTTTAAAAAAATGTATACATGTATGTTTCGCTCAAACTCCATCCACCTCAATTCAACACCGAGCTCAACAAATTGGTGTCTCCAAATCCACTATGCAGCGAATTTTGACGAAAGATTTGCATCTTCATGCATACAAAGTTCAATTGACTCAGGAACTGAAGCCAGCTGACTAGGGTTCCCAACTGTCCCGGATTTCGCGGGACGTCCCGCATTTCAGCTAATTTTTTAGCGTCCCGCGGCGACCCCTTGCGGGACGCCTTTTGTCCCGTATTTGAGAACTTAAGATTGTTTGTATCTAAATTTCTAATTTGACAGGAAACACAATTTACTAAGACTGTGTAATTTTATTATCAAATTTAATTTAACATTTATTTTTCATTTATCAAAACGTTTTGGATTTATTTTTTGGTTTTTTTATGAATTCGGCAAGAGTTGGAAAGAGATCTTAACAATATCAAGTAACCAATGCGATGGTTTAAAGGCATCGTTGATACCCTTTATTCATCAAAGAATAAAAGGAAATCTAATATATAAAATCAAATGTTTGTCTGTCTGTCTGTCTGTCTGTTCCGTATAGGCTCGCGCACCGTTTATCCGATTGAGCTGAAATTTGGACACCGAGTACCTTTCATAGTGAGAAATAACATAGAGTGTGTAAAAAAGTGGGCGGAATTATGTGGGCGTGGCACTCTATAATAACTTCTAAACGCCAGGACCGATTTCAATGAAGTTTGGTATGAAGGTTCAACTGCTGCCAAAATAAAAGATAAGCCATTTAAAATTCCAAAGACTTCCGCGCTTTAAGTAGTGCATTGTTAAGACTCAATAACTCTTAAATGACTTGATCGATTATACTAAAATTTGGTACGTGAAATAACTTGACTCTGCAACAGAATTAAGGCTATTTAAATTTCAGAAAACTTCCGTGAGAGTTCAATCAACTATGTTCGGCTCATTCACGTCAAAACGGATGAACCGATTTTGATGAAACTTGGCAAGCATTTGTATCTGTTACTGAAATAGATCCTATGCTTTTAAAAGTTCTTTCGACAAAAATCAAGGAATGAGCCGAAGGCAAACGAAGTCAAGAACCAAAGACGAACGAAAAAAAACAAGTTTAACGAATACCAGCAGAAGCTATATAAAGATGAAAAAAAAATTACCCGAACAGTATCGACCAAAACCGAAGTTGAACGAAGACAATCCAAAAATAGAATCGATGCTTATAGGATTTTTTAAAATTGGAATTTATTTGAGATAATATTTCATATTAAATGCATGCTAAGAAAAACTTTAAACGCATTTTTCTCGAAATGACTTTTCAAACTGCACTCAGAAAAAAGTTTCTCGGTATATGATAAAGATGGCATCATATTTACTGAAAAATGGTATTGACCTTTGCTCCAGAGAATGCTTTTCTCTAAATGCGATCCTAAAAATTCTCTAAAAATTATGAAAACCTTCTATGAAAAAGAGAAATTTATAAAAATAATTCGATTTTAGAGAAAAAAAAAACTCTTTAATTTTGAGAAAACATTTATTTTTATTGAAGAAAATACTTCTCATAGTGAATTTTTTTATCAAAATATAGGATTATCTATATATTTTATCTATATAAATGAGAATTTTTTTGTGCGAAATATATATTTGTCACAGACATCCACAACGAAATCAACATTTTTTCGTTTCGTTGGGAAAAAAATAAATTATCAAAATTATTTCGTTTTTAAATAACGTTAAAAATATATCAAATCAAATTTCGTTTCATTAAAAAACGAATAATATTCTATTATTTTCTCCTATGCTAAAAAAAAATTCTTCTGACACAAAAAAAAAAAATTTTTTTTGTTGAAATTAACGTTATTTTTAACAGTTGATTGGGCACAAAAACCAAAAATTTTTATCGTTTTCTCCGAAACGAAATAATTATCTTTCGGATTTTTGAAGTAACGTTATTTTTTGATTTCGCTTCAACGAAACACCAAAAATATTTTGGTTATCGTTAAAAAAAACGTTAACGTGCATGCCTGATTTGTCATTATAAGAGACATTGAAATATTTCCATTTCCTAGAAGTGAAGAAATATTTCTTCGAAAATGTGAAAATTTATTCTAATTGAAGAAAATTTTATTTGAAAAGTGAAAATTGCTATTATCGAAAATAGAGAAATTTTTCACCGGAGGAAGATATGTGTTTTTTTTCTGAGTGTGGGTATCTATTTTCCTCAGAAACCAGACGTCAGATCGAGACGTTGAAGATGTCATTTTTGTTTTAATCATGTCTGGCAGGTACAGTTTTTCGAAAATTTGACTAAACACTTTCGTCGGAAGGAGGGGGAAAAACCCCAAAAAACGATAATTTAAAAAATTTTAAAATTGAATTGATAATTTTAAAAACGTAAAAATGAGAGCAGTTTTGAAAATCGTCCTCTTTCAGTGCTCGAGGCACAATTCCGAGTAACATCGAGTTACATCCGCTAGTATTTAATAAAATAAAAAATTGTATCTAATGTTGTCCCGCATTTTTGAACCAAGTCCCGCATTTTTGATGGCTCCGTCCCGATTTTGTACTTTCCGGAGTTGGCAACCCTACAGCTGACCATGGACAGCAAAAGGAGTTCGTTAATTGGGTATTGGAGAGACAACATGAAAATGCTGATTTTTCCGTTAAAATCATCTTCAGTGACGAGGCCCATTTCCATCTTGATGGTTTCGTCAATAGGCAGAATTGTCGCATTTGGGGTGAGGAAAATCCTCGAGTGATTCACGAGAAGCAAATGCATCCTCAACGTGTCACTGTGTGGTGTGGTTTTTGGGCTGGAGGAATCATTGGACCTTTTTTTATGAAAATGAGGCAGGTCAAGCGCAAACAGTCAATGGTGTTCAGTATCGTGAAATGATAACCAGTTTTTTCTTGCCTAGAATTGAAGAAATGAATGTGGAGGGCATGTGGTTCCAACAAGACGGCGCCACATGTCATACAGCCAGAGAAATAATTCATTTGCTGCATCAGTCATTTCCCGGTCGTGTTATTTCGCGTTTTGGAAATCAGAAGTGGCCGCCTAGATCGTGCGATTTAACAACATTAGATTTTTTTCTTTGGGGTTTTTTGAAATCGATGGTTTACGCGAATAAGCCGACGACGACTCAAGCCTTAAAAGAGGAAATTGGACGCTCTATTAATGAAATACCGCAGCATTTATGCAAAACGGTCATTGAAAATTTCATTAAAAGATCGCGTGCATGCCAGCAAAGCCGCGGCGGCCATCTGCACGATATATTGTTCCATACATAACCTCATTCTGTCTACTTTACGATATAATAAAGTTTCACGATTTTTTTTTTTAAATATCAGTACGATTTCAGGGTCGCTGAATCGTACGGTTTTCATGGTCATTTGAAGTTAATTTTTTCATTTAAAATTCATGTATCGGTCTTGGCACTGCAACTTGAGTCAGCTAAAATATTACCTCTTTCGAGGCCTTGGTTTAGCACATTGCTCCCACCTGCAACTTTGGCACGGTAAACAAATGTATAACAGCAACAAAACTGCACTAAGCAGTCTGCTGAAATACTACCCCTTTAGCCAATGCTTGCTTACATAAATTGCTGACATAGCTTTTGCAGTTCCAAGACCGTATATTTGTCATTAAAATATATATGTAATTTTTTTAACATTGTTTATTTGTCATTAAAATATATATGTAATTTGTTTATTGTATTTTATATTATTGGGTTTTCGCCTATAAAAGGGTCGAAAGCTCATCAATAAATTCAGTTTTATTATTACCAGTAAAAACTCCACATCCAGTGTTTCATTTTACAAGCAATCGGTTCAAGTGCCGTATTGTCACTCAAAAAAAAAACAATAAGTCCAAGTTCATGTGCTTGGGACTTAAATCTAAAAGAAAATAATTGAAATAAAAACGCTTATTTCTATATTTGGCGCCCCCGGGTGGACTCGAACCACTTCGACGTTAATCTACTACAGAAGCTCGTCCGCTACTTTTTCAATCACAATCATTCCATAAAATCACCGCCAGTCAGGGAGAAGAAATGGCTACTTTTGAGGAAGTAGTAAATGACCAAAAAAGGATAGGTGAGGCCATAGAACGCCTCATCTCAAATTTTAAAAAGGACTCACCAGACAGGAAGAAGTCCAAGGAATATTTTGAAGAACGTCTTCACCGTCTCAGCAGCCAATGGGATATTTTCGAGGAAAATGATAACAAGTTACGGACACTTACTAACCAGCCATTGGAGCAGGAATATTTCACCTCAGGCTATTACGAAAAACTTAATGATCTATCAAGCAACCACATTCAATTATTTCAAGATGAAATCAAGCGCTTAGAGAAGCAAGATAGTACCACTGGCAACGAAAAAGACATATCATTCTCAACAAAGCAGCCTCAAGCAGCAAAAACTATACCAAAAATCATGTTTCCACAAGCAGGAACAGATGCATCAAATTTTCAACAATCAGTTTCACAAGAAGCAACAAATCTTATCAAAATGATACGAAGGCAACGAGCAATTCTAAACTCTCTCAACCGCCTGCTTGATGGCTTAACAAAGGATCCAGGCGACCAGTCACAGTATCACGAAGTCAACCTTCAGCAAATTAACAAGCTCTGGCAAGAAATCAAGGAAATAAACTACAGTCTGTGGGAAAATTATGAACAACCAAGCGATCTCGGATACAATTTTGAGGAGTACATGGCATGTGAATCAAGAGTGCATGCTACTCGAATACAATTATCTACCACAACCAGTGCAGTACCACGATCAACATGTGTTGCAAGCGAAGAAACACTTAGACTTCCAAGAGTCGCCATTCCACAATTTGATGGGGATTTTCTGAAGTGGCGACAATTTTATGAACTTTTTTCTCAAATGGTAGACCAACAAGCATTGCCGAAAATTCATAAAATGTGGTATCTAAAAACAAACCTATCAGGAGAAGCCGAAAAATTTATCAGGCATCTGTCTCTCACCCAAGACAATTACGACGTGGCTTGGGATATGCTGCGAGATAGATACAATAACAAAAGAGTACTGTGCTCCACGTTAATACAGAGGATGTTGGGGCAAGAATTCAGCGCTTCATCGGTTTCTTCCATCAAAAATTTGCATGATACAACGCAGGAATGCCTGATGTCACTGGAAAACCTCGGAATAACTACATCATCCTGGGATCCACTACTTCTTCACTTACTTGTGAAGAAGCTTGATAGATCAACGCACATTAGATATGAACAATTCCTAAAAAACCCTAAGGAGTTACCGAAAATAAAGGATTTTTTGATTTTTTTGGAAGCCCAGTTTCAATCATTAGAAGCAGTTAATAACAAGGATAGACAGGCATCAGCAAGATCATATGTGTCAGCAATATCAACATATCAATACTCTCAATATGAGTGCAATATATGCAAGTCTGGAACTCATCCATTATTTGCTTGCAAGACATTTTTACTCTTGAAGCCAGCAGAACGGCTGCAGGTAGTAAAAAACAACAAAAGATGCGTCAATTGTTTAAAGGAGGGACACGCCGCAAGTTCCTGCGAATCAAGAAAATGCACAAGATGTAACAAAACACACAATACGTTACTTCATCTCGACAACCAAGATAATTTGAAAATTTCGTCAACATCATCCAACAACCAAAAAACTACATCAGCAAGGTCAGCCCGTTCATCATTATCAGCATGCAGCAAACAAAAGGCTATGTCTACAAAGCCAATCTGTTCATCATCATCCAACAACCAAGGATATATGAGTTTAAGTTCAGGAAATGCACCCACATCGTCATCTAATAATACGGGACCCATGCCAGTCAGCTTATCCGCAGCAGATAGGTCTACCTGCAACAAATATGTCATGCTCAGCACTGTTCGTATTCATCTTATAACAAACAGTGGTCGTGAGCTGGAATGCAGAGCAGTATTGGACTCCGGCTCGCAAGTCAATCTCGTCACAGAAAGACTTGTTAAGAAGCTAGGACTCCAACAAAAACACTCTTCACTTATCATAGAAGGAATTGGAGCCAATAAAAGGGATTGTCAGGCGCGAATAAACGTGACCATGCTATCTCTCTTAAATGGGTTCGAATCACGGCTTGAAGCTTTTGTATTACCAAAAATTGTTAACGATCAGCCGTCACAACTGATAGACGCATCGTCATGGAACATCCCTTCTAATCTACCACTTGCTGACCCAACATTTCATCAGCCCGGTCCAATAGATGTACTGTTGGGAGCAGAATTTTTCTATCAAACACTTTCAATTGGTCAAATCAAACTAAGCGACAAGCTCCCAACTCTACAAAACACTGTATTTGGCTGGGTGATATCAGGCAGAATAGAAGAAACCAACACTATCTCTGCAACTTGTGGCATTTTTAGTGCAGATGAAGAGACCACAAATGGTTTACTCGAGAAATTCTGGAAACTAGAGGAAGTTGAGAACACAAAGCAACATTTTTCAGCTGCAGAAAAACGATGCGAAGCGCATTTCTCCCACAACACTCGAAGAACATCTGAAGGACGATTTGTGGTAAAAATTCCATTCACAGACAATCCATCAACATTAGGAGAATCACGACAACTGGCTCTTAATAGATTTTTAGCTTTAGAAAGGCGGTTGGCTAAAAACCCTGAGATTAAGCAGTCGTACGTCAACTTCATGGACGAATACGAACTCTTAGGACACATGTCTGAAGTGTCTAGTAAGGACATTTCACGGAAACCATGCTACGTCATTCCACACCATTGCGTAATCAAACCGGATAGTAGCAAAAACATCAACCGGATTATCTTTAAATGACATCATGCACACAGAGCCAGTTATCCAAAACGAGCTATTCAGCATCTTATTACGTTTTAGACTACCGAAATATGTCTTCACAACAGATATTCAGAAAATGTACAGACAAATTGTGATCGTTCCACAAGATCGCATGTATCACATTATTATCTGGAGAAAACATCCCGAAGCAGAGATTAAGTATTACCAGCTGAACACGGTGACTTATGGGACCAGAGCAGCACCATATTTAGCAATCAAATGCCTGTTGCAGTTAGCTAAAGAAAATCGCTTAGCATACCCGTTAGGAGCCGCAGCGTTGGATAACAATTTTTATGTGGATGATGGATTATTGGGAAGTGACAGCCTCACTTCGGCTGTTTTGCTTTAGAAGGAAGTCACAACAATTTTGAAATCAGTAGGATTCGAATTGCGAAAATGGTGTGCTAATCACCCTCAACTACTTCAAGGCATCCCAGCAGATCAAAAAGAAATAGACCTCGACTTTGATGAGGACTCACGTGACTCTATCAAGACATTGGGATTAACATGGCTGCCGAAGAACGATGCATTCTGCATTAAGGCCAAAACCATTTTTAACAGCCCCACAAGAGTGTCAAAAAGGAGTGTGAGCTCAGACTTGGCACGGATATTCGATCCATTGGGTATCTTGGCTCCGGTAGTTATCAACGCTAAAATATTTATGCAAGATCTTTGGAAACTGAAGGTAGCATGGGATGAAGCACTACCCGCAGAATTACACAGCAAATGGATTACATTTAGAAACCAGCTTCAAGAAGTAAATGATAAGCAGATCCCTCGTCATGTATTTAATGGCACTGTGCCAGACTCATGTCAACTACATGTTTTTACTGACGCTTCAGAAAAAGCTTATGGGGCCGTCGCATACATTCGGTCTACCACCAAGGATGGAAGGGTTACTACAAGGCTGTTGTGTGCCAAATCAAGAGTCGCACCCATTAATCGGCAGCATCAAACAATTGCCCGATTAGAACTCTGTGCGGCCCTACTAGGTGCACAGCTGGCAACCAGAATTCAACAAGACATTCAATATGGAAGTGAATCCACGTACTTTTGGACTGATTCTGAAGTTGTGCTTTCATGGATAAATGCGGAAGCATCATCATATGAAGTTTTTGTGGACAATCGCGTTGCAAAAATTCAGGACTGCTCAATAGCACAGCAATGGCGTCATGTATCATCAAAACAAAATCCAGCAGACGTCCTATCACGAGGATGCGATCCAAGGACTTTCAAACAGTGTGATTTATGGTTTTACGGACCTTTCTTTCTGCATGGAAAGGACTCAGTTTGGCCACAACCGTTTTGCACTAATAAATTTAAACCAACTGAAGAAGGCAAAAGAAAGGCACAAATGTCTTTAATAACAGCAAGAAGTGAAGCAGAGAACATGATATATTCAATTAATCATGGTAATTCTTTTAAGAGACTACAGAGGATTCTAGGCTTCATGATCCGATTTGGAGAACACACACGAGGTGCACGAAAAAATCATCAAACCTCGTGGATGCTAACTCTACTTGAATTAGACAAAGCACTTAAAGTAATTGTGCGAACAATGCAGACGGCGGATTTCAGTTCAGAAATTTTGGCCTTAAAGAAAAAGGGTGTGGTCAGCACAAGCAGTTTGATACACAACCTCAAACCATTTTTGGACAACGACGGCATTTTAAGAGTAGGCGGCCGACTAGATGCATCAACACTTCCATATGAAAATAAACATCAAATGCTAATTCCTTACAATGATCCCATAACAAAATTACTAATGCAAAAAATACACGAAGATCACATGCATTGTGGCCCAACCGCATTAATTGCACATACAAAACAACGCTTTTGGCCCATCAAGGCAGCAAGCATGGCAAGGTCAATCGTTCACCACTGTGTCCGATGTTACAGGGCGCGGCCACAACTACTTCAACAAGTCATGGGAAATCTGCCAGCAACGAGAATTACACCAGCACGACCGTTTATAAACGCAGGAGTGGACTACTGTGGACCTTTTTGGATTCACTATAAGCTGCGAGGAAAAAGACCGACCAAAGCATATTTGGCCATCTTCTGTTGCTTTGCTACAAAAGCAGTTCATATGGAACTTGTAAGCGACCTTACAACCAACGCTTTCATCGGTGCCCTAAAACAATTTATCAGTCGACGAGGGCGATGCCAAAATCTCTACAGCGATAACGCAACTAATTTCATTGGAGCAAAAAATCAACTTTCAGAACTATCAGCTGCAATCCACTCAGCTAACGCCCAAGATATGATTATGAAAACATGTTATGAAAGGGGAATACATTTTCATTTTATTCCACCCAGAGCTCCTCACTTCGGAGGACTATGGGAAGCTGCAGTAAAATCCGCGAAACATTTACTACTAAGAAGTGTTGCATCCGCATCTCTCACATACGAAGAGTAAGAAACCATTATAGTCGAGATTGAAGCAATTTTAAACTCACGACCAATTAGTCCCATGTCAAACGACCCAAACGACTTATCTGCGCTCACTCCTGGACATTTTCTGATCGGCGAACCATTAACAACGCAAGTAGATGCAAGATCTGTGGAACCAAAAGTTTCCTTAGGAACACGCTGGAAGGCAGTATCACAAATAAAACATGAATTCTGGCAAAGATGGTCTCGAGATTATCTCAACGAACTTCAGTACAGAAATAAATGGAGAGAGCAAGCCAACAACATTAAGCCTGGTACCGTAGTCATCATCAAGGAAGACAACGCTCCTGTACTTCAGTGGCCATTAGGAAGAGTCATGAGAACCTACAAAGGGGATGATGATGTAGTCAGAGTAGTGGACGTAAAAACGGAGTCGGGAATTTTCAAACGTCCCATACATCGATTAGCCCCATTACCAATTGAAGACAACAAGTCAGACATATCTGTAGATGTTAGGCTCATAAATAACAGGTCACCTACCAACCATGATGATGAGGAAACAGATGTAGTACGCAAAAAGAGAAAACATTCATCAAACAACCTAGTCTCAGTGTTACTAATCGCTATGCTTACGCTACCTCTGGTCATGGCAAATGGAGTTAAAAACATAGAGTTTGCTGATGACTTAGGTATGCACTTCGAAGGAATAGGTACAATAAAACATCTAGAACGAAGTGGCAGCTTATTGTTTACTATGATCTGGAATCATATTGGGAAGAAGCAAAATCATTTTCAAATGGTACGGCAGCATTACAGCAACTATGTCAAGAACTAAAGCAGATGGGTGCCTGCAAAACCGTCGTAAACACGCTTAAACATTTTGAGGATGGACTCAACGAAGAAAACAATCTTTTAACAATCAAAAGAAACAAAAGACACACAGCAGACCCTTCAACAGTAAACAGAACCAGAAGAGGTGCCCTTAATATTGTAGGAAACATTGCAAGTTCATTATTTGGAGTACTGGACTCAGATTATGCTGATCAAATGGTTAAAACCATTGAAATAGTCAAACAAAACGAAGGTCATCTCCAACTATTACTCAAGAATCAAACATCGATTCTCGATTCAACCATCAACATCTTCAAACAGGATCAAACAGCTATTAAAAATAAATTTAACGATATTGACGCACACTTAAACGAGATATGGTCAAAAGTACATGAAATTGAGGACACTAACTATTCAATATCAGAGGTTCCAAATCTTCAATTCTTTAGCCATGCAACTCACAATTATAGCAGCAAATTTACAACGCATACAAACGTCAATCATAGACGTATTAACGGATACTTATCACGGGAAAATAAGCCCAATTTTGCTATCACCAAACCAATTACAGGAGGAATTGGTTAAAATTCGAAACTTTCTGCCGTCAACCTTGCAACTACCAGTTGAACATGATGAACGCATACAACTTTATAAGTTAATGACAGTAGAAGAACGATTAACAGAAAACCATGTTATTTTTAAAATTTCCATACCTCTGTGCGATCAAGACAAATTTCAGCTATTCAAGATTTTCCCGGTTCCCACTTCCGTAAACCACAGTGTCATTTCAATCATACCTTGTGATGACATGATTGCTATCAATGCTCACCGAGACCAATACTTTCCCATGAGCACAACCAAACTACAATCCTGTATTATGACAACGGGACTTTCATACATATGCCCCAACATCCAGTCTAAATACAACAAAGGCTCAGACATATGCTCCTGTGAGATGCAATTGCTAAATAACGACACCCAATCGGCTTGCAATACAGAATCACTGCAAACAAATTCAATATGGACCCAGATGTCAAACACAAATCAGTGGATGTATGCTGTAACCATTCCCAAGAGAATAACTGCAGTATGTGAAGGTCAAAGTCAACAACTCACCATAAAGGGGTCCGGAATTCTTTCACTGCAACCACAGTGTGTCCTAAAACAGAATTTCATCACCATTCAAGGACACCAAACCTACTCCTGCAATCGCCAGGTCTCTTAGACCAGCTTAGGGAAAATGACAGATATTGTACAACCCAAGCAACCTGATTTATTTGCCCAAAAAACTGAACAGTATAATACGCAACTAAGAAACCTCACGGAACTTCAAAATTTATTGTCACACAAAGAATATCTGGTTCTTCCGGCACAGATTAAACACATCAACTTTCATTATTCAACAATAGGATATACTGCATTGATTCTGTCGATAATCATCACCAGTTACACCATCTGGAAGGTAAAATCGAAGCAACATAAACCGCAACCAACAGAGACAAGATACCCCCAGCCTACTCCTCGTCGCAGATCAACAACCTTGGACTTTGAGGTCACCGTATGAAAAAATTATAAATTTTGTAAGGTCATAAGAATTTCAGACCTTACCAGGGGGAGAATGTACGATTTCAGGGTCGCTGAATCGTACGGTTTTCATGGTCATTTGAAGTTAATTTTTTCATTTAAAATTCATGTATCGGTCTTGGCACTGCAACTTGAGTCAGCTAAAATATTACCTCTTTCGAGGCCTTGGCTTAGCACATTGCTCCCACCTGCAACTTTGGCACGGTAAACAAATGTATAACAGCAACAAAACTGCACTAAGCAGTCTGCTGAAATACTACCCCGTTAGCCAATGTATCCTTACATAAATTGCTGACATAGCTTTTGCAGTTCCAAGACCGTATATTTGTCATTAAAATATATATGTAATTTTTTTAACATTGTTTATTTGTCATTAAAATATATATGTAATTTGTTTATTGTATTTTATATTATTGGGTTTTCGCCTATAAAAGGGTCGAAAGCTCATCAATAAATTCAGTTTTATTATTACCAGTAAAAACTCCACATCCAGTGTTTCATTTTACAAGCAATCGGTTCAAGTGCCGTATTGTCACTCAAAAAAAAACAATAAGTCCAAGTTCATGTGCTTGGGACTTAAATCTAAAAGAAAATAATTGAAATAAAAACGCTTATTTCTACAATATCTGTGTTTTATATTAAATTTAAAAATTGCGTTCTTGTTGGGACACCCTTTATTTAGATAGTCTTTCAAAAACTATTATTAAAGGTGTGTGCTAATTGGCTACTTTTACAACGAGGTGAGAAGTGATGGAAAAATTTACACTGTGGGGAAAATAATTTACGTTTTTGTTGTGTCAATTGGGAATGTTCAAATTTTGACATATAATATTAAAAATTGAAAGCATTGAGTGACTTCGTAACATTGATTTAAAAATTTATCGTTCTTATGCAATGATTTCTGCAACTTTGGCATTGTTTTTCGAATACGCTGAAAAAATTAAGATTTTAAACAACATTCTCCTTCTCTTAGCAAATGAGAGGAAAAGGATCAGACCACGGGTAAGTTTTAGCTTCTTTAGTTGTGATTCCATTTTAGAAGCTCTGCTTTTTTTGAAGGCGTCACGGTCGGATAGAGGAGGAGTTTGCTGTGCCACTTTGCAATCTCACTTCTCAAAATCTTGTTAAAATTCAAATGAAAATTATTTTTTTTTTCTTATTTGCTATTGTCAAAATTTATACTTGCCCCTAGGGCTACTACAAATTTTGAAAGGTAAAATTCACCTCAGAACTGCCAAAATTTCAGTCGACAGTAGGAAAAGTTGCCAATTAGCACACACCCTAAGTTGTTGTTATGGTGTTGAACACTGCATCCAAAAATTATTAATGAATTTTATTTTTCAAAATCAACCAATCAAAATTGAAAAAATATGCGTAAAAGAATATTTTATCATCCGTAATTTCACTTCACAATTTTTTCTTGAGAAAATAATTTATTTTTTATGTAATTTTTATTTTATTTCTCTCAAGATGCAGGTTGCTGCAGGCCGTCGCACAGTGCTTTGTTCCATAGGCAAAATTAAAATTAAATAAAGTGCTTAGAATATTTAAGTAGTATACATTTTTGTAAAGCTAACAAAGTACCTTAAATAAATTCGTTAATAGAATTAATCATCTCGTCTTTTTGTTAACAGTAGAGGGCGCTAAAGTCAGAAAACGTTTGAGGTAAAACTGTTGAACGGAAAAACTGTTTTTACTGTGCTACAATTTTTTTTTTAAAAATTTCATTTTTTATTGTATTGCTTTGAAACTTAACAGTTTTGTTTATAACTATAGGTACAAAAAACCAAAAATAATTGTTTGTAAATATTTTTTATAGAAAAGTTGTTTGTGCCATCGAAAACTTTTGCGATTTTTTGTTTGGAATTCCCAAAATGCAAAAGTTTGATAGAGTGAAAATTTTTTTTTTGGAAGAATAGGTAATTTTTTATTTTTGATTTTAGTACACTTGAAAGGGCTTAAATGGAATATGTGAACAAGTTTTAGATTTTTCACCCGGAAATGTAAAAATGATATGAATTTTTTGAGACATATTTCTTAAGTTTCAGAAAAAGTTGCAAAGACCTAAGTTTATGGTACTGCCAAAATTAAAAAAAAAAGTTTATACAATTTTTTTGTTTTTATTACTATTAAAAATTAATCAAATTTTGATGTAGTGTATAATTTTTATTAAATAGTGACAAAAACTTACCAAAAATTGAAAGAATATATTTATTTTTTTTGGCGGAAACCCTAAAGTTTTGTAAACTTTGAAAAAATTAAAAAATTATATAAATAAAAAGTAGGCGATTTTTTATTTTTCATTTATATACTTTGTTAACAAATCTAATCACTAGAAAAAAAAAATTTAAGATTTTTAACCGGAAATTTGAAATTTTGTATATTTTGAAAACATCTATATTTTTGAGTTTTACAAAGACCAAAAATATGATAATATAATTTTTTCCAAGTAAAGGGCTCCAGCGACGTTCAATGTTCAATTCAATTTTTGCAAGCTGTGCAATTTTATTGACTGTAGGTCTGTTTAAGAACTTTTCGAGTTAAAAATATAAAGTAACTTTTACTGGGAGAGTAAGAATGATTTTACTCTCTCATTAAAAAATATCACAAAAAGTAAACGAACGACATCCAGTAAAAAGTATCAAGTAATCTTCATTTGTTTGTAAACAGCTGATTCATGTTTTCCTTTTTGCTTTTCGTTTCATTGGTTTTCCTATGTTTCAACTCATTTACTCCGTGAATTCTTGTTATTTACATTTTGCTATTTTCCGTTATTTTTTATATTTGAGCAAGAGATGAGAGCGTGTTTATTTCAGTTTAACTTGATTATTTTCTAATAGTTTGCGATTGTTTTGAAGTTTTCACCATTTTTGTATCAATAATATTTGAATTAATTGTGGAATAACCACTAAAACATTAAATGAATACCTAGTCAATATTGAAATAACCTCGTGCTGCAGTCATCATTATAATCTAATAGTGAGCCCTTGTGAGTTAAATAATCTCACTGGTTCATCTCTATATATGTATATGCATAATAAAACTATTCTGTCAAATTTATTTACTAATTGTGAAGCAATCTTTTTCGATAATGACAAATTGTATTATTAATTCAGATATAGTTGATTTTTGTTTATCAGTGTCTTCAAGAAATAAAAGCCCAGAAGTATATAAATTTATAAAAGGCAAAATTGGGGATTCAAGTCTTGAAAAAGAAGTGTTGTAAAGAAAAATTTAATTGTTTAACAATAAAATAAAAAAATATTGGAGCGAGAGTAGATCCAATAGACCATTCTTCGATAAAAAGTATTCTAAGTGGTTGAATTGGAAATTTTTCGACCCAGACAATGTAAGTTGTATATTGATATTCTTTTTAATCTAAGTAAAAAAGTTAAACTTTAAAACTAAAATATTTAGTTGAGCAAATTTAGAAACAAATATATTTATGACCCTTTTTAAAGAGAATATTAAATTATTTGCATTCTGATCACAAATGTAGCTAAAATTTAGTTTTTGGTAAAAAGGATATATGGGAGATGGTAATGTCCTTGTATCGAATGAAGCGAAAATTCTAAGAGAGCCCAAAAATATAGTTTTATAAGTTGTTTTAAGTTTTCAGTGCATTCTGATCACAAATGTAGCTAAAATTTAGTTTTTGGTAAAAATGATATATGGGAGATGGTCATGTCCATGTATCGAATGAAACGAAATTTCCCAGAGAGCCCAAAAATATAGTTTTATAAGTTTTTATAAGTTTTCAGTACATTCTGATCACTAATGTAGTTACAATTTAGTTTTTGAGAAAAATTATATATGGGAGGTAGTCATGTCCTTGCACCGAATGAAACAAAATTAACCACTAAGCTAAAAGACATATTTTAACAGATAGTTAACAACTTTCGATTTATTCTATATACAATTATAGCCAAAATTAAACTTTTAAATTTAAAGGTGTATGGGAGGTAGTCATGTCCTTGCACCGATTTTTCCGAAACTTCGAAGTTTTCTTAATTAACATATTTTGAACCAGCACACTAAATTTCATTTTTCTGCGATAACTTCTCTAATTTTGCCGATTTACTATATGGGGACAAAGCACTGTGCGTCGGTGCAACACCGTACTTGTTCGATCATTTGCTAATGTTTGCGCATTTAAGTATAAAGAACAACAGTAAAAAATATACAAAAAAAGCATAAATTTCAGCGATCAGTACAAAAAAAGCAAGAAACTACGCTCTAAAAAATTTTCTAGCTTTAGAAATAATTTCTCACTGCGCATCGAAAAATGAAACTAAAAAATGTTCTTCTTTTTTGAAACGAGCTATAATCTATAGTTTTTAATGTAAGTAGGTGTGTTGTCTGTTGTTGAAAGTTTTGTGTGTTTTGTGTGGAAAATATGTTGATATTTTTCAAAAATGTTTATTAATGGATGATTTTGCTTTATGTTTAGTTCTTCTAAAACTTTTTTAAATCTCTATTCATCTCTTTTTTGGTTTTGTTCAGTAAAGAAATAATTTGAAAATGGTTATGGTTTTGGTGCTAATTTTCTTATTATTATTTCTGTATCATTTGAGTTTAGTATTCTTACGTGACATTTTCCATTGCCTGATACTATTGTGTTTGCTAAAAATACGTCTTTTTTGTGTTTCTTCGTTCAACGCCGCGCTATCTTGATTCAGTTTTAAATAAATGGGTTGAATAATTTCTGTTCGTGGTGGTATACGTATTATGTCATATGCGTTTTTATTGAAATATAGTGGTATGATTATGTCAATATCTTTTAATGTAAGTGTTAAAGTTTGGGTTTCGTTGTAAATCCGTAGTAATACCGCTCGAAAAATGTGAGTTAAAGTGTATGAGTGAAAATTCAGTTTTAATACTACTACTCTTAATGTAAAAGTTTCTTCGTCTGTTATTCCTGATAGTTTACTTTTATTTTCCGTTATTAGTTCAGTGTCTATGTTTTCAATTTTGCAGATTAAAATGTCTGCACTCATATCTATTAAAAATTTAAAATTTCTTTTCAAGTTGTTACAATTAAAAATAATGTAATTCGTTGTTTTGTCCGATATTGTATACATGTTAAATTTCGCTGTCCCGAATGATCCTCTATCATGACCTCCGAGCGATCTTCGTTTCCTTGGTCGTTATTGTAAATGTAAAACGTACATTCAGTTATTATTTTGATTTCTGCCGTTGAAATTTCTGCTTTGATTATTATTATTAACAAAACGTTGTTGAGCGTTTTGGTTATTATTATTGAAATTATTATTTCTTCTATTACAATATGGAACAAATTCTGGTTAGCAAAAGTTAGGTCGATTCTGAGAGTGAGAGGTGAAAAAAAAGGCTAAATTAGAAGATCAGTATCGCGGCGTTTGTTTATGTCAGTTCGAATTGTTTTTTAATTGACCTTCGAACTTGGCAGTTAAATGCAAAATTAAAATTTCGTTAAATGAGAAGTAAATTAATATTCCACCACAAAAATTTTCTAAATCAATTTTTTTAAAAAATTGTAATTGTTGCACAGGTCTCTAGCAATAATTTGGCTTTTACAGATTGAAAAAATATCAATTAGCCGACGAGTTATAACCAAAAAACCATATAAACAATATGCTGAAAATCGGAATTTGACTGCAAAGTTCGAAGGCCGATTAAAAAAAATTCGAACTGACATAAACAAACGCCGCGATACGGGTCTTCTAATTTAACCTCTATTTTCACCCCTCACTCTCAGAATCGACCTAACTTTTGCTAACCAGAATTTGTTCCATAGTGTTATTGTTGTTGTTAGTGTTTCTGTTGTTAATACTATTGTTATAATTGCTAAACATGTTCTGGTTTTTCCTATTTCTGTTGTTGTTTGTGTACATAGTTCGTTGCATAGATTTTGTGTTTTGCTGTCGTACGTTATTGTTGTCTTCTATACTGATTGTTGTAATTGCTGTTAGGTTGTCGTCTGTTGTATGAACTGTAATTTGTTTTGAAAAACATTAAATGGTTGCTTGTCTTTATATTCTTCTCCAGTTCTAAGGCTAGGTTTATTGCTTCAGATAGGGATTTTGGTTGAGATGCAAAAATTTTATTCTTTAAATCGTCATTAAGACCATTTTTAAAAATTGTCAAAGTATAGGTTTCGTTCATTTTCATGATTAAATCTCTTTGTTGATCACTAGCTTCATTTGTAAGTTCTTTGATTTGTACGTTGTTAAGTTCCAATGTCAAATTTAATAATTTTTCTTTGAAACTTGTCACTGTACCGTTTCGCTGAGTGAGTGTGGAAAGTTGTGTGTGAATTTGAGCAGTTGTTAGATAACTTTTGTAAGTCGTTGTTAAAGCTGTCTTAAGTTTTGCAAATGTGTCTATGTTAGCAGTGTAACCTAAGGTTGTTTTTACATTTGAGCTAAGTTTAACATTTATTACTATGCTTATTAATTGTTTATATATCTCAGCACTGTATGTGTTATTGATAATTTCTTCTATTGATAAAAAAGCTTTTAATTCTTTATAGTTTCCGGTGAAAATTGTTTTTAAAATGAGTTCTAGATTTAATTCAGTCATGTTTATTTCTTTTAGCTCATGTTTATTTCTCTTAGTGGTTTAACAAAAGATTTTCAGTGTCTTTCAATTTTATGTAAAATTGTTCTTTGGGACAAATTTCAGCCCACATGAAAGTTCAACCACAAAAACAACAGCCGCAACGACAACAACAAACACAGCCGCAACGACAACAAGAACAACAACAACCACAACAACTACAATAGTTTATTTTTTAAAACAACAACAAATCCAACAACAACAACAACAACAGCAACAATATTTTGCTCCCAACAACAGCAACTTTAGACAACAACACCAAGAACAACAAGAACCACAACAACTATAATTCACCTCTAGCACAAACAACAACACCACTAACTACAACAACCACAACAACTACAACAACAATAGTTCACTTCTTACACAAAAGCAACTTTAAACAACAACACCAACAACACAACAACAACAATAACCCCAATAGTTAACTCTATCCAACGATAACAACGACAACAACAGCGGGCGTATGAAGACGAAAAAGTAGCAGGCTTGAACAATAGCAAGCCAAGCAGCAACAACAACAACAGCGGTGCAATAAAATAAAAACAAACACAAAACCAAGAGCAATAACAAAAACAACTGCTTAGAAGAGAAACAAAAACACATAACTACAAGAATTGCTCACAACATAACAACACACAATTAGAACACCAATGTTAAACATGCGCCGAAATATGAACAATAACAAAGCCACAGCACAATAACAACAACGTAGGCGAGCCAGAGCTTGAGGCAAAGCTAAAAAGTATACAAGTAAAGTTTTTCATTGGCCACATATAAAGAATAAGAACTAGATTTGGTACTGTTAGACCGAGCCGTGTAGTTTATTTCAATATTAAAAGCAGACTGAATTCTCTAGTACAAAAGTATTAAAGCTAGACTTAAATAAAAGACCTTAAATGTTGATCTTGCATTTACTGCAGAATGTTGAAATTGCTGATCTTGCGCCTCGTGTGTGGTGTTGGGTAACTGTTGCACTATTTTTTGAAACCGCTGATCTTGCGCCTCGTGTGTGGAGTTGGATAAAATGGAAATATAGGTCAACGGCCGCTGTCGCTAGGCGATCGTGTTAACACCTCCCTCGCTTAAGTGATGGCCGTCCTCGGGCTTCCTGAAACTGTCGATCACGATCTGGAGGGATTTTTTCGTTTGTCTTCTTCTTCGTTCTTGGTATAGCTTGAGGAGTGCGTAGCAGCCGATTATAATGACAACTGTTGCTAGGCCGGATAAGAGGGGTCTTGTTGCTAATTTCTCCTCGACATCCCCGATATAATTTAGGTTCTCTATGTTCATTCTTTGGAGGTATGGTAGACTTAGTATCTCGTTATGGCTGGTTATGTTCAGAGCAGCCATCGCGGCTGACCCTGGTGATCTTTTCAATACCCCGTATCGATTCATGTATGTGGACCCATTGATGCAAATTTCCTCGTTGAAAGTTAGGAGAAAGGTACCAGTGACCGTCCTGTTAGGACCGTTGGTGGAAGTTATAACGGCGGAGTTCTCGTTGATTATAATGATGCCATCATCGACGACGACTAGCGGTTCAAGGTGACTTGGTCTAGTACTGCAACTAGCAATGTTGCCTGTGTGAAGTTGTTGAGCGCATGTAAGGTGATTCAGTTCTTGACAAAATTTTGTTGTAAGCGTCGCGGTGCAGTTTCCGATACCCAGTACTTGGCTGCCACATTCGGCAACATTGTTGTATTCGGAGAAGTGCAAGATAGTCCCGTTACGCTGGACTGGGAATAATGTTACCTTTTTACACTCTAACTTAGGTATTGGATATTTAATAAGAAAATGTTAAAACTTATTATCTAATAAAACCTTAATATAAGATACTTCCATAAGATCTGTTATACTTATATTTGTAGAACGCATGACAATTAATTACATTTTTTATATCTTCAGAGTCCAAAATTGTGGGGTTTATTATTTTAATCTTTGCAAGAGTAATGGTTAGCATTAAATTTTCTAGTTCGGAAATCATTATTCTGTTTCTGGCTAAGAGTGAATCATATAAAATGCCAGTGTCAATTTGTTTTGTTTTCGAGTTTTCAATTGTTGACTGCATCGGTTAATTTGTTAATCTGTTCCTGTGTCTTTGAGTTGATAGTTTCCTGTCTGTTTTCGGAATTTATAAGTTCTTGCTGTCTAAATTTTAGTTTTTCGAAGTCATCGAAGTCTGGGGTTCCTGCGATTACTTTGAGTGCGGTTCCCAAGATGTTGATACTTCTAGCGTGTCGATGGTGCACGTCCAGGGTTGCCAAGAGGGTGTTGATGTGTTCAACATCAGCGTCGAGTAGTTTCCTCATGTGTGACAGAGGGAAATGATTTGTGAGCTGTTTAGTCTCACTTGCCATTTCTGAATATGATTCAAGGTTGGTGAAATGTTTCAAATAATCGAAGCCCTGCCAGATTGTTACATCCCCGTCTGAGATTGGAATGTAATCCGCATTGGAGTAGTCCGTTATTTTTGCCGCTATCACTTGAACAAAAAGTATCCCTATATAGAACCTAAAATATAAAAAGAAAGGTGAAACCCCAAGATTAGTCAGTTTAAAGGGAAAAAGAGGGAAAAAGAGAAAGAGGGATGAGAAAAAAAACAATACTGGATTGCTCATCTAAGATTGTCCTTATGGACCACCTTCCCTTTAATAAGAACCGTGGTTCCCAAATCGGCTTCTATTTTCTCTTCAACATACAATGGCGTTAGTTTGTTTCCTAGTCTTCTGTTTGATTTTACGAGAACACGTTTTCCCACCTCGAACACCCTGTTTTGTCGGTAAGGATTGTTCCTTTCAAGTTGGTCCTGTTGGGCCTTTTCGATCTTTTCCATTATTACTTTTCTAGTTTCCTGGGGTGTGGCCTGGATAATGTCTATAGGTCTTTTGCCGGTTACTGAGTGAATCGAACGGTTGTACTCAACTGTGGCCATCAATATTAGATCTACCACGTCGTCTATTTTGTTTTCCAGTTTCAGGCACCTTGCAATCTCCAAAAGAGTGCTATGGAGCCTTTCGACTTGCCCATTTGAAGCGCTATGAAGTGGGGGCGCATTCACCACCTCAATCCCGAATTGGTTTTTTAGTAGGGAAGAAATGGTTTCTGAATTGAAGGATGCTTCATTATCGCAATAGATTATCTTTGTGTTCGTGAAAATGTTCATTAACTGTAGAATTGGTGCCTTGATGTCATTTATTGTACGCGATGGTATGGGTTGAACGACTGTGAATTTTGAAAACTTGTTAATGCAAGTAAGAAAATATTTTTTTCCCGTCGAGAAAATATCGATGTGCAAGATTTTGCCTTTGCGTGATGGAATAGGTGTTACCCCAAGCTCCTGTTTTTGTGGGTGTCTGTTGTATTTGGCTTTTGTGCAAATCTTACAGTTTGTGACGATTTCATTGGCTAACTTCTTCATTTTGGGGAAGTAGTAATCGGAAAGGATTTGCTTAACGTTTTCTTGGGCAGCTCTGTGGGCCCGATTGTGTTCGGTTTGAACTATTTCCCTTTGTTCAGTTTTGTCAACAATATCTGACACCATTTTTCTACAGTGCCAAAACTTCGTTGATGGAAACTGTCTGACCAATTGGTGCTGAATGCTTGCGAGCACTGGTAGCTCGCAATATATCGCATTGACTACATCTGGGTTTATAATAGTTTTGATCTCATTCAGTAGGGTGTTCTTGTCTGTGAAGTTGATTAGGTGACGAGTTTTTTTTCCGAAAAATATGAAGTTACGCTTGGATTTGAATTGGGCTTCTTCCAGAACTATCTGGTTTCTAAAGCAATTGACTGGCTTGTCAGTTGCTTCGATCGTGTAGGTTAGCGATTCCTCGCTGTGAATCGTCGCGTGATCCGAAAAAACCTCCTGTTCCAAGGCATGAATATGTTGCCGTGATAGTGCATCGGCCACGTAGTTCTCCCTACCAGGTTTGTAGAAGATTTTTGCATTGTGGTCTTCCACAAATGCTTTCCATCGCTTAAATTTTGGGTTAGAATTCCTTTCGGAGACCGCAAACGTAAGCGGCTGATGATCGGTGAAGATATTTAAATCTTTAACCCCATAAAGGTAATTTCTCAGGTTTTTGAGAGCCCATACGATTGCTAAAAGTTCACGTTCGTTGGAGGCGAGATTTAGTTCGTTATCTTTCAGGGTTCTCGAAATCATTGTTATTGGTCTTTTATTTTAAGAGAGGACCGCCCCTAGACCTGACGCTGAAGCATCCGTCGTAAGATCGAATGGCTTCTTAAAGTCTGGGTAAAGTAGGGTGACATCTTCTGATGCCAGAATTTCTTTGAGCTTGTTGAAGGCTTGGGCCTGTTCATTATCGAGATTTATTATTACTTTTTTTGAATGGTTCGCACTAATTTTACCGTTATCACCTTTAAGTATATCAGTTAAGGGCTTCGCCAAGGACGCGAAGTCTTTGATGAAACAACGATAGTAGCTTGCCAACCCGAGGAACGACCTGACATTGAAGAGTGTAGAAGGTTGTTCATAATTGCGAATAGCTTCTACCTTGCTAGGACTTGTTTTTATACCCTCGCCAGATACGACAAATCCCAAGTATTCCACGCTTTCTTTAAAGAAGTGTGATTTTTCACGAGCGACTCTCATATTTGCTTGACATAATGCCCTTAAGACCCATTCTATATGTTGGATATGGTCTTTCGCGTCTTCAGACGTGAAACGTAGCATGTTTGTTCTCTGTTCTATTTGTTCTCTGAGAACATCATCGATGGCTCGTTGAAAAATGCTGGGGACATTTTTCAAACCAAAAGGAAGCCTATTAAATTCGTATTTCCCGTTACCTATGAAAAAGCCGTTTTCTCCCTGTCACGTTCAGCGAGGGATATTTGGTGGAACCCTGACTTTAGGTCCAGAGTTGTGAAGTACCTAGCTTTTCCCTAGTTTGATAGTATTACTGAAATGTTTGGGATCGAATACTTGTCGTCTATAGTTTTTTGGTTTAGTTTCCGAAAATCTATGACGAGACGCTTTTTGATATTACCGTATTCGTCTCTTCCTTTTTTATCAACAACCCAAATGGGGTTGTTGTAAGGTGAACGGGATGGGCGTATTATGTCCTTTTTTAATAAGTCATTTATTTCACTATTTACAAAATCAGCAACGCCCATAGGGTAGGGGTACAGTTTTGAGTAAACTGAGTCGTCAGTATCTGTTCGGATAGTTGCGACAATGTTCGTGTTGAAAGGTAAGGACTCGTTGGGGTCTGCAAAGACGCCAGACAATTTCCGTATCATTTTGTGAAAAATGTTTTTTACTGTTTGGGGTGCTTCCAAATCTTCTACTTGTGTGAAATTAATATCGACACATATGAAAAATTGTATCTCCTCAGATCCAGTGTTGGTTCTGAGAGTTTAATTCTTAAAATCTAATGTTGACCCCGTCTGTGTTAACAGGTCAAGGCCAATTATGCCATCAAATGTTGATAGCGTAGGTAAAATAAAAAATGTGCTATTGGTGTCGAACAAACGGACAATGCACTTTTCCTTAATGTTATCAAATCCAGGGATATCCAGGGGATCCAGGATGAAAGGTTCTTCCACAGGAATTTTATGTTTAAGTTCTGTTAATGGCTTTATGTAATTTTTAGACGCTCCTGTGTCCACTAACAGTTTAATCGTTCTCCCTGCTATACTTCTATTTATGAATGGTAGCAGGGAGTTTTGTCTAAAAAATTTATTTGATCATGCCCCTGGAGGTGATCAACTACTGCCAACGCTTCTGATTCGGCTAAGCTTTGATAATCAGATTTCTCTTGATCTACGGGAGGGTTATTGTGCAAGAGATTATTCACCCTTTGATGCTTTGGGCCTGTAAATCTAGTATTACCGCTAAGTGGCCTTTTCGTTGTTTGGCCTAGATTATGATTGGTATAGTATTGGGCCGAAGCCTGGTTGTGGCCGGTTATAGCCTGATTATGAAACTGATTTCGACCGTGGATTTGGCCAGGACTATTCGACTGAAACTGAGTGGGCTGTCTGAATCGTTGTGAAGAGCCAACTTCCATTGGCTGTACCGGGCCTAAGTTTTGTGGAGTCCTACCTCCAGTATTCTGTTGTCTAAAAAAATGCGGATTTTTTCGTATATTGCCTGTCTGATTATCATTCGCAATGGTTTTTCTTTGTTTTGCTGTCTCTGTTCCCCACGCTGTGTCCTGTCTTCTACACTTCTTGCATAATTGCTTGCGAACATGTAGCGTTCGTGGTTGGATTCAACCTCCTGAGCTAATGCTAGCGCTGTCGGTAAATCGGCTGGTCTCGCCGCAAAAAGTATATCGCTCAATGCTTTCCTAGTTCCCGAAATGAAGACTCTAAGTGCGTCCGCCCTATACTTCTCGTTCAAAGATGCAGCAATAGTTTTTTCATATGTCATAATTGTTTTGTTCGTGAGGAGTGTTAATTTTCGCTCTACTTCGTCATAATATTGTAGAATCGTCATACTGCCCTGGCGAAGAGTTGACAGCTCCTGCTCTATTATATTATATATGCTCCAAGGCGGCTGATAATTGCCTTAAAGTTAAGGACAGTATTGAAAGAGGAGAGCACCATATCAGCAGAGCCTTTGATTTTATTTCTAATGATTGCCACTGCCTGGTAGTGTTTTGAACTACCATTGTGACTTTCAAATAATTTGTACGCGGTGTGCGCCGCTTGTCTCCAAGATACGTAACTTTCTTGTCTACCTTCAAAGTCCGGCAGCGATTTTATAATGTCTAATGATTCATCACATGAAGTCCCTGGAGTTATTTCTACGTCCTTGTACGTTTCCACCTGGGGTGTTGTCACTGTCAAGGTTGTCAAACGTTCGTTAAGACCTGCTATAGTTTGTTCAAAATTGGCCCTCTGTACGTTAAGTGCGCTACTAACTGCACCCTCTATCACCGCCATCAACTGCGCTGGTTCCATTTTGTTTTTTTCGTTACTTTTCCTTGACCACCCATTTGTGTTACTACTGTTATCGCTTACTCTCTTCTCAGTTGTAAGTTTTTTGAAGAAAAACTCAAGACTTTGTTCGTCGTCACTCATAAAATTATTTGAAAAAAAGGAAAACAATTGACAAAGAATTGACACTAACACTCCATATTTTAGTTATAGATTAAAAGAAAAATTTAGTATTAAGATTTTGTTATACTGGTGATTAAAAAATGTGAAAGAAAAAAAAAAATTGTATTTTTGCAAAGATTAAAGTTGGCGGTTTTTTTCCGCAAAATTTTTGTTTGATTGAGAGAAAAAATTGTCATAAATTCTACTCACATTTCGTTTTTTTTATTCTTATCTAAATAATTCTGCCTTCTGTGGTCCTCTGGTGAATCTTTCGGGGCACTGTTGCTGCTATTATTTGGTTGACTGCGACGTTAGTTGCTCCCGTTGTTTTTTACTTTTTATTTGCTTGCTGATACGTTGCAATTTTTGCTATCTTTTCAGATTTTATTATTTTTTTCGATTATTTTTCCGGTGCGACGCTAGTTGCTGCCGTTGTTTTTTTTTATTTTTTATTTTTTAATTGCTTGCTGATGCACTGAAATTTTGTTATCTTTTCAGAGTTTTTGTATTTTTATTTTTCGATTATTTTTCCGGTGCGACGTTAGTTGCTGCCGTTGTTTTTTTTGTTTTTATTTTTACTTTTTTAATTGCCTGCTGATGCACTGCAATTTTGTTATCTTTTCAGAGTTTTTTGTATTTTTATTTTTTTCGATTATTTTTCCGGCGCGACGTTAGTTGCTGCCGTTGTTTTTTTGTTTTTATTTTTTAATTGCTTGTTGATGCACTGCTATTGTTATTATCTTATTAGAATTTTTGTTGTATTATTTTTCCGGTTCGAGTTATAGTTGGGCGCCAGTAAAGTTTTTCATTGGCCACATATAAAGAATAAGAACTAGATTTGGTACTGCTAGACCGATCCGTGTAGTTTATTTCAATATTAAAAGCAGACTGAATTCTCTAGTACAAAAGTATTAAAGCTAGACTTAAATAAAAGACCTTAAATGTTGATCTTGCATTTACTGCAGAATGTTGAAACTGCTGATCTTGCGCCTCGTGTGTGGTGTTGGATAACTGTTGCACTATTTGTTGAAACCGCTGATCTTGCGCCTCGTGTGTGGAGTTGGATAAAATGGAAATATAGGTCAACGGCCGCTGTCGCTAGGCGATTGTGTTAACATACACGCGGCTTAAGGACAACAACAAGAAACTGGTGCACAGTTAGATGTGCAAAAACATTTGATGAAAAATCGCACAAACAAGATCCCGTTAGCAAATGCAGCGATTTTTGTGCTATAAAAAGGGAGGCTGAAGACAGAATCGGTCTCTTTGATCGCTGATCGTGAAAGTTAAGACATCCCTTCCTATCCCTTTATTCCGGGTTTCGCGCTTTTCTAAGCGGTTACCCTAGTAGAATTAGAATATTATTTATAAGTTCGAGTTTCGAGCTTCTCTAAGCGGTTACCCTAGTAGAACTAGAGAAAATTGTATGTTTCGGGTTTCGAGCTTCTCTAAGCGGTTACCCTAGTAGAACTAGAGAAAACTGTATGTTTCGGGTTTCGAGCTTTTCTAAGCGGCTACCCTAGTAGAACTAGAGAACACTGTATGTTTCGGGTTTCGAGGTTTTCTAAGCGGTTGCCCTAGTAGAACTAGAGAAAACTGTATGTTTCGGGTTTCGAGCTTCTCTAAGCGGTTACCTTAGTAGAACTAGAGAAAACTGCATGTTTCGGGTTTCCAGCTTTTCTAAGCAGTTACCCTAGTAGCACTAGATACATCCTGGAACCTCAAAATCCCACATAAACTCCTTAAATCCCACTTTCACGAGAGGTCATGAAGCTCTTTTCAACTTACAGCCCTATTCTGGTTGTTAACTTAACAACGAATTGTTAAGGAGTTCTTGTTAATGTTCTTGTTATGTAATGTAAATATTCGTATTCTAATAAAAATATTAACAACTCAAAAGTTTGAAAAAGCTTTTCAAGTTCACCACGAATGGTGAAAATCGAAATGACAAAGAACAGCTGTTTTGTGATAATTTCTTTCATTTATATTTATAACTCAACGAAATGGAAAGTCTTCACAAGTAAGTTTTTTTCAGATTTCATGCGTTTTCTAAATTGAATTTGTTATTTATTAAATAGACAGCCCAAATTTGAGCGAACAACGCAGGAGCAGCTGATGTTCTACATCGAATTTTGTCGACAGCATCCTCAACTTTTGGCTGGCAAAAATAATCCGCGGTCGCTTATTGCAATCCAGCAGTTGTGGGCAGAGATTGCAGAAAATCTCAATGCGATGAGGGGTCCAACAAGAACCCCAGCTAAATGGAAAGTGGTGACTATAAAATATATTTACATATCAAGCCTCTGATATATGTTATGTTTACAGAACTTGGGCGTTTGGAAAAGTCAGCTGCGAGCTCGTGCACGAAAAAAAAAAAGTGAGCAGCAACTTACTGGTGGTGGTCCATGCAGCAACCGAATGCTCACGGATTTTGAGGAGCGTGCATTAAGCACATTCGGTGTTGCTGCTGTTGATGGTGTTGATGACATAGTCGCTTTGGGAGTAGAGGTAAAGTGAAATAATGAAAACTTGAAGCTCAAACACTTAAATTTTAATATTTAGGCATTTTCGCCATCAGCCATGACCATGGAGACAAGTTCGCCAGCAATTACCAGCGAGGACTCTGCTTCGCCGGGAGTCGCAACCTTTGGCCCACCAGTGATGCCAAACATCTGCCCCAGCTGTATCCCAGCAAGATATATATGCTGTTGTTGTGCGCAGCATCCAACATAGAGATGAGCAGGACCAGCGTATGGTTGAATTGCAGCTTGCTACATTGCAAGCTATTGAAAAGCTTGCCAATGCAATTGAAAGAATTGCGAATAAATAAAATTAAAATTATGAAAGTAAAGGGTGATTTTTTTGAGGTTATGATTTTCATGCATTAGTATTTGACAGATCACGTGGGATTTCAGACATGGTGTCAAAGAGAAAGATGCTCAGTATGCTTTGACATTTCATCATGAATAGACTTACTAACGAGCAACGCTTGCAAATCATTGAATTTTATTACCAAAATCAGTGTTCGGTTCGAAATGTGTTTCGCGCTTTACGTCCGATTTATGGTCTACATAATCGACCAAGTGAGCAAACAATTAATGCGATTGTGACCAAGTTTCGCACTCAGTTTACTTTATTGGACATTAAACCAAACACGAATGCGTACAGTGCGTACAGAAGAGAATATTGCGTCTGTTTCTGAGAGTGTTGCTGAAGACCATGAAATGTCGATTCGTCGCCGTTCGCAGCAATTGGGTTTGTGTTATTCGACCACATGGAAGGTTTTACGCAAAGATCTTGGTGTAAAACCGTATAAAATACAGCTCGTGCAAGAACTGAAGCCGAACGATCTGCCACAACGTCGAATTTTCAGTGAATGGGCCCTAGAAAAGTTGGCAGAAAATCCGCTTTTTTATCGACAAATTTTGTTCAGCGATGAGGCTCATTTCTGGTTGAATGGCTACGTAAATAAGCAAAATTGCCGCATTTGGAGTGAAGAGCAACCAGAAGCCGTTCAAGAACTGGCCATGCATCCCGAAAAATGCACTGTTTGGTGTGGTTTGTACGCTGGTGGAATCATTGGACCGTATTTTTTCAAAGATGCTGTTGGACGCAACGTTACGGTGAATGGCGATCGCTATCGTTCGATGCTAACAAACTTTTTGTTGCCAAAAATGGAAGAACTGAACTTGGTTGACATGTGGTTTCAACAAGATGGCGCTACATGCCACACAGCTCACGATTCTATGGCCATTTTGAGGGAAAACTTCGGAGAACAATTAATCTCAAGAAATGGACCGGTAAGTTGGCCACCAAGATCATGCGATTTGACGCCTTTAGACTATTTTTTGTGGGGCTACGTCAAGTCTAAAGTCTACAGAAATAAGCCAGCAACTATTCCAGCTTTGGAAGACAACATTTCCGAAGAAATTCGGGCTTTTCCGGCCGAAATGCTCGAAAAAGTTGCCCAAAATTGGACTTTCCGAATGGACCACCTAAGACGCAGCCGCGGTCAACATTTAAATGAAATTATCTTCAAAAAGTAAATGTCATGGACCAATCTAACGTTTCGAATAAAGATCCGATGAGATTTTGCAAATTTTATGCGTTTTTTTTAAAAAAAAAGTTATCAAGCTCTTAAAAAATCACCCTTTATGTTTTTTATATCAATCTGTGGTATTTGAGTGCAGTAAATTTAGGTATGTGTATAAGATTTTTGAAATTCATCAAATACTTTAAATTTTACTTTAAATACACAAAGGCTGAGTTCCAAAATGCATTTTTAAAAAGCATCAGTGTGTTTCTTTAAATTAATGCTTCGTAGATTCACCAAAACTGCATAACTGGATTTTAATTAGGCACGATTTAGTTACGCAGTTTTTATGAATCTACGAAGTACTAATTTAAAGAAAAACACACTGATGCTTTGCAAAATGCATTTTGGAACTTTGCCATATATAAAGGTAGTCACCAAGGATTGTTTTTTAACATTTTATTTGAAGTCTGATTTTGCAAATTCGAATTAGAATATTTTTATAATTCGATTATTCGAATATTAGATAATATTACAGAATATTTTTGAATTACTTTGCATTTATTTTTTTTTTCTTTAATTCTAAAGAGTAGACACATATCTGCTGCGCACAATTTCTCCTTCTCTCAACTGGTTAGTGGCATTTGAAGAGTTTTTCCCACTGAATGGAATCTCTGGTTCGACGGTTTCCATTAACTCGCTTTCATCGATATCAGCAGGTGCTCTTGCCTTCATGACGATGTTGTGTAAAATCGTACATGCTTGACGATGGCTGCTGCTCTTTCATGAGTGTAGTGGAGAACACGATGCTTACACAAGCATCTGCAGCGGGATTTCAGTACGCCAAGGCCCTTTCTATAGAATTGCGACTCTTTGCATGAAGCTTGTTGTACCTTTCCTCTTGAGTTCCATGAGGCTCAGCCAATGGTGTCAGAAGCCAAGGTTCGAGAGGGTATCCTTGATCACCCAATAGCCATGTGTCGCGTTGAGAACAGTGATTTCTCATGAGGTGTGTTTTCACCAATGATGTTGTCCAAATTCCCGAATCATGGCATGAACCTGGAAGTTTTGCATTTACAGATGTAAATACAAGGCGGTGATCACAAATCTGGTTTGGGAAAATGTATGCATGAGTAAAATGCAGTCTGAAACTGTTCAGAATTAAAAGCAAGTTATTTACCGCTTCCACATTAATACTGTAATATCCTTTTCGATTCATGTATAAATTCAAAGGAGTTTCGAAATTATTTGCAGGTGGCGAAATGATTGCCACATGAGTGCAGTCAATGCAACCAATTGTACTTTTTATCCCAAAGTTACGGTGAAGTCTGCAAGTTTAAGAATAAGGAAACAATAAATAGAGACCAATGCATAGAAAATCATTATAAAAATTACCCTGTTTTAATTGCAGCCTGCTCTTCATGAGTGATTGGAAATCTTATTTCATTTCCTTTAACTCGAATTATTAACTTCGCTATTTCATGGATGCTGCGTGAAACAGAAGACTGGCTCATTGGTTGGACACAATGATTACCAACACATTTTTGGTAAGAACCATGTCCAAAGAAATAAAGTGCAGCCAGAAATCGCACTGAAAATGGCAAAGATGTACTTTGAGTATCAAAATGAGATAGCTCCTCAATTAAATTCCAGCAAAGTATCTTTCCTAGACGAAAATCCTTAACAAACTCTTTGTCGCTTAAGGAAAAGGGATCATTTTCTTCCCGAAGACGTCTCAAATAGCGCCGTCTTTCAATTTTTTGTTTTGTTGATCTTCTTCGGCATCAACGTATAAAAGTAATAAAAATTCTTCCATATTTGCTATTAAATTTTTATTTCACAACAATAAACACGATTAAATTTATCAAATTTTATTTTCGCAACAAATATTTAGCTGAACACTGAAATGTCACTCGTTGTTAAGATACTTTCTGACATTAACAAAATAGTTAAGTAAAGAGCTTTTAAATTTTCAGCAGAATACGAAACCTTAACAATTTGTTAATATTAACTATTTTGTAAATGTGGTGAGCTTTGTTAAGATGTCAGAATAGGGCTGTTAGTCAATGAACTCAAACCGTCAAATTTAACGAAATGGGTCTGTGATCGGGTTAGATTTAACTCTTATGAAAAAAAAACGAGTTGGATCATATTTCGTTCAATGGTTTTACCCAATAGATGGCGTAAAATTATAATTTTTGTTTTTAATACAAATTAATTTGGATCCCACATCCCACTAGCACTAGCGAGTGTAGTTCACAAACTAAACATCGAACAGAGACGTAAGTTTAGGTCGCAAACTGAATATCGGACAGAGACGAGAGTGGCACTAATGGAAAGGACATGTGCTCAGCGTGAAATATAGTCACCATACGATTTTTTTAAAAATCGGGGTCTTAATTTTATTTTGAAATTAGTAGTTGTACTGACTGTAGCTCGCAAACTATATATCGGGCAGTGACGAAAGTGGAACCAATGGAAAGTGCATTTGTTCGCCTTCTTTTCAACTAAGTCAATGAAGCCAACCTGTCAAACTTAACGAAATAATCGAAAAAATTTGACATTTTGCTTGTTTCTTTTTGCTTGCTTATTTAACCATGCTTACTTTTAACTTTTTCTTTGTTTTGGTCTCGATAAGTAGTCCATAATTGAGTGTTATTAATTTATTTGTTAATTTTCGGAAGATCAATAAAAAATACGTACAAAATGGACAAAACAATCGGACCAAAGAGACAAAGTAGAAGGGGTTACAACTTAAACGGAATTTTACGTCTACTCTTACGATACTATCGAAACTGTTTCTTTTTTTTATATTTAGTTTAATCTTTTTGACTTCATCGACGATATCTTTTAATTTTTCCATATATTCTCATTTGGTTTGGAGATAACTTTAAATGTAAAAGAATTTTATTTATTACTAAATTAATTAATTAATTAATTACTAAATTTCTTACAAAACAAAAGTGATTCATGTTCAGTGAATGGAAATCTGTTTGGTTTAATTTTACAGTACGTGCATCTAAAACAGTTTTGATGCCAATTTTTGTCTTAATATGATAAACATATTAACTTTTCTTATATCAATTATTTTGTTTTTACAAGCTATGCAATCTTTTTTGAATAGGATACCATAGCATCCTTGGTATTTACAAAGTATTGCAGATTCCATCATTTAGCTATATTATAAAAAAATTATCCAAAATTATGTAACTTTATATAAATTTACATTACTATTAAAATTAAAATTATATATGTTATACATTTGATCTTGTAACGTGTTTCCTAACGTATGATTTTATGTATATATTTATCTTGTAAGCTATATAAAATAAAATTGCTATTATAACTAAAATAATAACACTTGTTGTAACAATTGAATTTAATTCCGAATTAGTGACAATAGACCCTATGTTGTTGTCTATGTTCTCGTTAATAATTATCTTTTCTTTGTTTTCGTTGTTAAGCATTGTTAAATAATAATAAATATCGGTTATGTTTGGAATCATTTATTGCATTTTTAAAGTAAAACGAAAATCTTTATTTATTTACATATGTTGAAGACCTGTTAAGTACGGCAACGTTGACTGCTGGTAAAGCAGTTTATTCTATGGAGACGTGCGAGGGAGAAGGCGGCGGCTAATTAAGTCTGATTAAGTATTTGTTTATATATTATCTATATTCATAAATTTACTTCTACTTTAAATTTGTATTGTTGTTTGCAAAATTTTATACATATTGGCAAAATCGCTAAAACTGTCCTTTTCTGTGCTAAGTCGCCTAGGAGCAAAAGCCAAGTAAGCCAAAGTAAAAAAACTAATTATATTAAAAAACAAAAACATTGTTCACTTTAAAATTTATTATTAATTAAATGTTATAATTATAATGTTATTATAGAGAATAAACACCCCAATTTACTTGCATGAAAACGATCAAAACGCCGTGTTTTTTATTTCGCAATCGAACCTTGGTTTGTTTATTCACGCTCCGGACACAGGAAGAAAACATCTTTATTCTTTGGGCTTAATCTTGTCGGATTTGCTTTTCAGCCGAACAAAATTTAGCTGCTAGTTGCCGCTTGGAACTTTGAGCTTTTCAGGATCTCTGCTAGCTGCTTCAAACCACCATTTTCCTCGGATAAAAGTGATTGATGCCACACGACCAGAACTCTGCAAATAAGAGAACAAGCCAGCGACAGAATAAAGGAGTTCCACCTGCCAGATTCGACCTATGCAACGCACGCCACCAAGAGGACTAACACCAGGTACACCATCCAAGATGTCACACTCAGAGAATCGTCCATTTACTACGCCTATGGCACCGAACCCAACCGCCATTTCGTCGACATCCAGTACAACGCCAATAATAACAGCCAGCGCTTCAGGAGCACCGAATCCCCCACCGCCGCCAACCAAACAATCCAGATCCACCAGCAGTCGTCAGCCACCTATAAAAGAAAAAAGTGACTTAGAAAAGGTAACAATCGAGTTTAATAAAAGAATTTCAGATCTTCAGGACAAATTTAAGCGACAAATGCACGCCATACAATCGCTCGTATGCAACAACAACGCTCAGATCCAGAATAGTGTCACCGAACTTCGCAACGAAATTCGCCAAGCCGAACGATCCACCGCCACCAACTCCAAACTTGAATAAAGCAACCGAAAAACAGCAATTCCGATCCTCAGTGGAGTCCATTTCTGCCAGCCAACAAACAGCAAGTCACCGCCAAAAGAAGATCTATCCACTGCCGCAATTCTCAGGTTTACCGGAAGAGTGGCAAACTTTCGAAGAGTCGTTCGTAAGCACTACTCTGGAATTTGAATTCTCGTCATTGCACAATATTATGAGACGCGATAACCGGAGGAGCTCGTCAAACCATCGAATCCCTTCTGTGCAGCTCTCGAAACGTCGATGCTATAATGGCCACGCTTAAAGAAACTTATGGTCGTCCAGAGCAGCTCATCAAACCCCAGAGATCTCGCAGCGCTTATCGGTTTTGCCAACAAGATAAGCAACATGGCCACCTTTTTAGAAGCTGTTAATGGAGAACACCTCCTAACAAGCCCTACGCTGCTCAGTGAACTCGTTGCCAAACTGCCGATATCGCGACAAATTCAATGGGCCGAAAAGTGCTTATTGCTTGTCGAACCTGCCACCATTTTGGATTTTCGTCAATGGCTTGCTGGACTCAGAAGAATAGCCAACTTGGTATCTGACTCGCTACCTTCTACTTCAACTGGAATTGTCAACAATCCTGGAGCCCGAAGGCCGCCGTCGCAAATTGCTACGGACAACAAAGCCGGCAAGTACGCGTTCGTCAGTGTAGCCCCTACAAAATGCTGTGTTTGCGAAGGTGAGTGCAAAACCCTCTTTTATTGTGATGTATTTAAAAATTTGTCTGTGGACGACCGCTGGAGCAAGGTAAAATCACTGCGCGTATGCTTTTCGTGCTTAAAAAATGGGCACCAGGCTAGCAAATGCTTTAGCAGACGCAGGTGCGCTACAAATGGATGCATGCATTTCCACCACAGACTGCTACACGCATCCACCAAAAATTTGGAACCACCGACGTCCTCGTCAGCTGCCATGGAACAAGCCACTTTTCAAGAGCGACGAAGTTGCCACGCAGCCGCCAATAGAGAGGAAGACGCATTGCTGTTCCAGATGATCCCTGTGCGACTTTATGGTGAAGATAAATTTATGGAAATATATGCGTTCGTAGATGATGGATCCAATGTTACGATGCTCGATACCGAAGTAGCCCGTGAATTGAACCTCAAAGGGCACAAAAACGTCCTGGAACTCCAGTGGTTAAATCGAGAAGTTGCACGTGATAATTCTGAAATTGTTGAAGTGTCAATTAGCGGTGTGGATGTAGAAAGGAAGTACAAGATGTCGAACGTCTTCATTACGTCAAATTTAGCGTTGCCAACTCAGTCGGTAAATGTAAAAGATCTGCAACTTAACAATGTCCACCTTTCAGGGTTGCCAGCTCATAGCTATAAGAATGTTCAGCCAAAAATGATAATAAGTTTAACCCACGCTTTCTTGACAGTGCCCACTGAAATCCCAAGATGCTCACTTAGCCCAGGACCGATTGCTACGAAGACTAGACTTGGATGGATGGTGGAATGGAAATTGTGTGTCATGCTCGTAACATGACAGGTAAGAGCACATTTAGTAACGATCTGGAAGAAGTCATTAGAAGCTATTTTGAAATGGAAACCTTTGGAATAAAACGCAATGTGAAGCCTATGCGATCCAATGATGACGAGAAAGCCCTGTTCATCCTAAAGTCAACAACACGATTTATCGGAAATCGTTATGAAGCCGGTCTGCTGTGGCGACAGGAAAATATTTCTTAACCGGATAGTTTCCAGATGGCTAAGAACCGCTTAGAAAGCATAGAAAGAAAAATGAAGCGTGATCCAGAGTATGCATCGGAATATTGCAAAAAGATTCAGGAATATCTAATGAAAGATTATGCACGTAAACTATTGGAAGAAGAAGCACGTGAACGAACAGCTAAAACATTTTACTTGCCACATTTTGGCATAAAAAACCCGAATAAGGAAGGACTTCGACTGGTTTTCGACGCAGCCGCTGAAATAGACAATATTTCGCTGAACAAAGTTTTGCTCCCTGGTCCCGATATTAATCAGACACTTTTGTCAATTCTTTTTAAATTTAGACAAGCACCTATGGCAATTTGCGGCGACATAAAAGAGATGTTCCATCAAGTTGAAATTTTGGAAAGGCACTACGTCGACGACTATGTTGATAGCTTTCAAAGTGAAAGTGAGGCGATCCATAAGGCTGGGGGATTTGAGATCCGTAATTTTGTGTCAAACTCTTTAAAATTAAAAAAGGCAGTTGGCAACTTGGCCAATAATGAGTCTGTATGCGTAGAAGGATCAGCTGTGGAACGTATTCTTGTAATGCATTGGTTGTCAAAACCAGATGTTTTTATGTTTGTTTTTAAATTTAGCAAGGTTCCAACTGAAATTCTTAATTTTAATCGTAAACCGACAAAACGTGAAACGCTCAGCGTTACGATGTCCATTTTTGATCCCTTTGGACTTATAGCAAACTTTACAGTGTGTGCTTTAATTATTATGCAATCAGTGTGGAAAAATAGGAATCCAATGGGACGATGAGCTGCCTGACGCAATATATGAAAAATGGAGGAGCTGGTTGGAGGAGCTAAAGAAGGTACAAACATAACGAATTTCTAGATGTTATTTTTCAGGTTTCGAGAGCACGGTCATGGATCTTCATATATTTTGTGATGCAAGTGAGCAGGCTTTGGCAGCAGTGGCTTATTGGAGATTTACGGATGATGGTCAAGTCAAGTTGTCTTTCGTCGCTGGAAAAACAGCATGTGCTCCAACTCGTTTTCATTCGATTCCCAAACTGGAGGTGCAAGCAGCGGTGGTGGCGGTGAGATTGAAAGAAACAATATTAAAGTGTCACTAAAACAAAAACTGGCAAAATCGTTTTTTGGAGTGATTCAAAAACAGTGATACAATGGATACGATCTGACCATTGCATTTATTAGTAATATGTTGCTAATTGTGTTTCTGAAATTTTAGAAAGCACTGAAATTAAAGACTGGCGGTGGTGTCCTGGCGAATTGAATCCTGCAGATGATGCTACGCATGCCAAGTTTCCTTTTCACTATGATGCTAAAGGCAGGTGGAAGTATGGACCAAGTTTTCTTCTAATTTCTGAAAAGAATTGGCCACGAGAACACAATATGAGGACCGAAGACGATAAAAGCGCAGAAGAACTCAAGTCAAAACACTTCGCGTTACTGAGCAGGCAAGTTAGAATGATTGTACCAAATATTAATAGGTTTTCTTCATACAGCAGATTTAAACGGTCAATGGCATCGGTGTTCAGATATACAGCCAATCTGAAATGCAAGGCAAAGGGCAAGGATACCTGCAAAGGAGAGCTGACGTCAGACGAAGAAGCAGATGCTGAGTTGTACTTATGTCGATGGGCGCAACGAGACTCTTTTAAAATCGAGTATGCCTGTCTTCTTGAAGGAAAGTCGGTGTCAAAGTGTAGCAGCATTAAGACTCTGAACCCATTTCTACAGAAGGACGTCATTCGTGTGGGTGGTCGAATAGATAACGCCACTTTTATTCCCGGCTCAGCGAGGAGGCCTATTATATTAGAGGTGTGTAACACTGTGCTGTGCTTCGACAGTGTGCTGACGCTTAGTAGTGTGCCAAGTGTGCTAGCACACTATGTTAACACACACAATGGCACAGTAGCACACAAAATGGAAGCAGCGCTTAGACGCACACACAACAAGACACACTGAGTGTTAAAGCACTTTTGTGTTCTGTAGGGATATAAAACACACTACTGTGCTTATCAACTTCGCTAACACATTATTGTGCAGTGCAATACATTGCTGATTGTGTTGCTATACGACTCTATGAGTAAGATAAAAAATATTTGCTTAAATTTCTGCATATTGGTATATGTATATATTGCATGCATATTTATAGATATCAATAAATTGATATTTTAAAATGCAATATAAACAAAAATTAATTTATATTAAATTTCATAAATCTAATTTTGAAACTTTTGAGTGTACTATTATTTAGCAATTTACTAACAAATAAACTCATCTCACAAATCAGTAGCGATGGTCGTTACCACTTTATATTGTATTGATATTTTGAACTGCGTTATTAAAGAAATTTTTTAAATGTGTCTTGGCAAATTGTGCTAACACAGAGTGTTGACACACATGGGTGCACATGTGCTAGTGTGTCAACACTCCAAAAATTGTGCCATTACCCACCTCTATATTATATTGGCCAAAAATCACCAGCTGACCCGGCTACTTGCTGATTGGTTTCATCAGCAGCTCCACCACGTCAACATCTCAATTACTATCAACGAGGTCAGGCAGCGATAATGGATACCTTCAATCAGAACTTTAGTACGTAGCATTGAAGGAAGCTGTGTATTTTGTAAGGTACGTAAAGCTAAACCACAGCCACCACACATGGGACCACTGCCGCCAGATAGAGTGACTCCATATGTTCGGCCATTCACATACACAGGGCTAGATTTCTTTGGACCAATCACCATTACCATACGCCGTCAGCATGAAAAAAGATGGGTCGCTCTCTTCACCTGCCTTACAATTCGAGCTGTCCATTTGGAAATTGCGACCGACTTGTCAAGCGATGCCTGCCTGCTTTGTATCCGAAATTTCATTAATAGACGGGGTGTACCGATCCAAATCCGCAGCGATAATGGCACTTCGTGGGAATAACTAAAGAGCTAAAAGGAGTAAACGATTTTATGGATGTCGATAAAATGAAAGCTGGCCTGTCACCATTAGGCATAAAATGTAAATTCAATACACCTTTCAATCCGAGTGCTGGAGGCGCCTGGGAACGACTGGTCCAATCCATAAAGAAGCCACTCCAAATAATGCTGAAGGAACATAAACCACGTTTATAGACGTTTCAGAGCTTGCTAATTGAAGCCGAAAACAAAGTCAACTCGAGGCCTTTAACACACCTACCTGTTACACCAGATGATCCCGTACCTCTTACTCCTAATCATTTTTTACTAGGATCTACAAGTTCTACCCAAACTCCTGCACCTTTCGAACCGAGGCTGCTCTGCTTGCGCAAACAATGGACAGTTCTACAGGCTTTAAAAAACGGATTTTGGAAACACTGGATTCGTGAATACCTTCCCGAACTAACGAGACGAACAGAATTGTGTTTAGCGGTGAGACCACTAGCTGTTGGTAGTTTGGTACTTATATGCGACGAAAATGCTTCACGTTCCCAATGGACGCGAGGCCGGACCATTCATTTATATTACGGACAAGACAAAGTAGCGAGATCAGCAGAGGTCAGAACTAGCACAGGTGTATTTAAAAGGCCAGTGTCGAAGCTAGCCCTACTAGAAGTTGAACCCGAGAGGAAAGATATGGGTGAGTCCCCCCCTCCGGGGTCAATTCACGGGGGTGGGGATGTTGAAGACCTGTAAAGTACGGCAACGTTGACTGCTGGTAAAGCAGTTTATTCTATGGAGACGTGCGAGGGAGAAGGCGGCGGATGTGCGAGATGGTCATAATGTATGTTTAAAATTTGTATTGTCTGATTAAGTATTTGTTTATATATTATCTGTATTCATGAATTTACTTCTACTTTAAATTTGTATTGTTGTTTGCAAAATTTTATACATATTGGCAAAATCGCTAAAACTGTCCTTTTCTGTGTTAAGTCGCCTAGGAGCAAAAGCCAAGTAAGCCAAAGTAAAAAAACTAATTATATTAAAAAACAAAAACATTGTTCACTTTAAAATTAATTATTAATTAAATGTTATAATTATAATGTTATTATAGAGAATAAACACCAAAATTTACTTGCATGAAAACGATCAAAACGCCGTGTTTTTTATTTCGCAATCGAACCTTGGTTTGTTTATTCACGCTCCGGACACAGGAAGAAAACAACATAGAAATTCTATTTGAGTTGTAATTAATTTTTTTTTTAATTTTACTTTATTTAGTAAAGCATTTCTTAATGTTTTGTCTTTAGTCATTTTTAAGATGCGATATAACTCCACTACTCTCTGCCTCGCTTTTACTGCTTTCCAAGACCTGGATTTTTTTTTTGTGGATGCTGCTTGAGTTACATCTTTATAATTTGTTGCTACCGTCTGTCTTTTTTCTAAACACTTCATTGGACATTGGTTAAGGTCCTGCGTTTTTTAACTATCCGGACTTAAATTGATTCCTTGTCTTGTTGTACTATCGGCTGTGGCACGTTTTTCTCTTGTTTCTTAGCAAACTCCTGTGCCTTTTTCAAGACACGCTGAAATATGCTGTCGGAATCCTCCACAGACATCAGATTTTATAGTGTTGACGCAAATTTAAAGATTTCAGGAAATGTTTGGCAGGATTGCCATGTGATAAGTTTTCTCTGTAGTAATTTTATTTTATTTATTTTTGTTGAATGACTGCATCCAGATCAACCTTTGGTGTTTAAGCGCATCTCGCTTTTTACTTAATGGCTAAAAAGCCGCTCTTTAGAATCAAAAAGATCTTTAAGCTATAGAGCCGAATTTAAGTTTTGAGTCTAATACTGAAGACACACATATGGTTTCGATACTACAAAGTAAATATACTACATTGTATACCACATGTGTGTCACGGTATACCAGCTATAAGCCAGCTTCTGAAACTAGTATAGCGTCTTATTCATGGTATACAATACACAACAAATTTTCATGGTTTCTCCATGCTAAAATACATTTTTTCGACTTTCAGCCCTGATATTGCTATATTTTATCTGATATCAGCGCCAATGTGAAAGAGTGTTAAAATTTTTAACTACATTAATGTCATAATATTGAAAATTTTTATTATGAAAAAAATTTAAATTTCAAAAAAATAGCAGCTGAAAAAAAAAATTAAAAAAGCGCTTTCAAATTGTGAAATTTTTTAATGTATGCATATTGCAAAACATATTGCAAAAATTTGCGCGACCAACGAAATATATAACCATATATTTAAAGGCTGTTTGCTTGGCTATTTATTGCAGGATCTATCTTTCGACGGAATAAGCAAATTGAAGCAGCTGAAAAATTTGTGATTTGTTTTTAAATAATTATTTGACACTTTTGTCAATTAAAACTATATCGCAATGTGTGTCACTACTTTTATACCATATAGTATACAATCGTTCATGGTTTCAATACCATGGTGTCGATACCATATACAGCTGCGGTCAAAATAATACCAGTGCTCTAAAATTCAGACATGCTTGAATCAATAATACTAGTCTAAAAAAGTAGGATCCGGAAAACCCAAAATAATTTCTATATGACCTTTCAACGCTGATTCCAAATCTGTACTCAATTTTTACTGTTGTGGTAGGATTTTAAAGATACAGGGTGTTTTACACTTTTTACACTTGTCTAGTTTTATTAATCCAGAATTTAAACAACACACCATAAGATAAAAAAATAAATTTTGTATTTTAGAGAAAATATGAAACGTTCCAACGGTATATCAACTTTTATTGTCTTATGTGTTGTAGCGGAGCTATAATTAAGAGATAATCAAACGAAATATCGCCAAATTTTGTATCTTTTGTTTTAGCGAAGCTATAATCGTCCGACTGAGAATGCAACCGTCGAAACCGTCACAGCAAAACGTCTGATTTCGACACTTATGGCTATAAGAAAGAGAGCCTACCTGTTATTATACCATGTGAATACTTATTTTGTGTTTTTTTGACAGTTTCGGCGGTCGCGCTCTGAGTCGTGGACCTACCTACCTTTTATTGTACCATATCTGCAGCACTTTCGAGATGTATAAAAGCAAAAACATTCATGCATTATACTAGAGAACGTGGCAAACAAACGGACGCACAATTTGTAACGAAAGAAAACAATAAGATATACTTCAAATAAAATGAGTAAAAGACTGCGAGAATTCCAGATCCCAGATATTTTCTGCTATGTGTGCGGTGAACTTACTTTCGAAAAGAAATCAGTAAATTTTACGAATTTACTGCAAATCTTCATTATTTTGGTATTGCGGCTGAGAACATTGGTGATTCATAGACGCCAAGTATTTTGTGTCAATCGTGCAAATTAATATTGTCTGAATGGAGCTCGGGTAAAAAACGATACATGAAATTCGATGTTCCGATGATCTGGAGACAACTGTTTTGCCACCTAAACGATTGCTATTTTTGTCTGGCCAAAGTGAC
Organism: Tetanocera ferruginea; assembly: GCA_958299015.1. Lineage (NCBI taxonomy): Eukaryota > Metazoa > Arthropoda > Insecta > Diptera > Sciomyzidae > Tetanocera > Tetanocera ferruginea. The sequence goes on from OY282643.1 coordinate 87,148,678, forward strand.
TGGTGTTGGAAAACACAAACGAGTGATATACGCCACTGTCCCGAATGTTTCATTGCCAGTATCTCATTCTGACGATGTTCCATTTCCTACTTGTCCCGATTCAACACGCGAAAACAATCGAAAATCCGTAGATTCAATGGAGTCGGAAGGAACCACAGGTGGTAGTACTATTACAACTGAAAGCACAACTCACCTTTTATCGCAAGCGCAGCTGAATGATTGGATAAGAGATTTGGAACTGTCAAAGGAAAAATCGGAATTGCATGGTTCTCGTTTGCAACAATTCAACTTTTTGAGACCCGATGTTAAGGTGACATACTACAGAAATCGTGAAAAACCGTTTGCTATACACATTACTAAGAATGACAATATCTGCTATTGCGTAGACATTCCTGGCTTTTTAATACCTTTGGTCAGCCGTGCATTCCCAAAGAGTGGCGTTTTTTTATTGATGGCAGCAAAGTGAGCTTGAAGGCGGTATTACTTCATATAGGAAACAAAAAGCCATCGATTCCGATCGCACATGCAGTCAACACAAAGGAAACGTACGAAACAATGGCGAAGCTATTGACATGTATTAAATATGAACAACACGACTGGAAAATATGTTCTGATCTCAAAGTCGTTGGTATGCTTTGTGGTTTACAGAGTGGCTACACAAAGTACTGCTGTTTTCTATGCAAGTGGGATAGTTGAGCACGTGAACACCACTATTACAATAAGGACTGGCCAGAAAGAATTGAGTCGAAAGTTGGAGAGAGCAACGTCAAAAACGTTCCACTCGTCAAAAAGGAAAACATAATTCTCCCACCGTTGCACATCAAACTTGGACTTATGAAAAAAAATGTCAAGGCGTTAGACAAAGAAAGCGAAGAATCTCGGTGACGAGAGCGACGAACATGGGGAAAGATTCCACCAACAGATGAAAGTAATTGAGAATCGGTACCAAGGATTTTGGGACAAAGGAATGATGGGCGACGAATAATGTAAATTATTAAAAGAACAATAAAAATTAGGAATATATGATTTTATAACAACAACCTTTAATTCTCATTTTTTTTTATGGCAATTAAATAAGTCGAAATACATAAATTGATTATCACACAATTTGGGTTCTTTCGTTCCATTGAACACAACTTTTTCATTTCTCAATAGATTTTCTTCAACAATAGCTTATTTTTTTTGGAAAAATAAAGGTTTTTAGTAAAAAATATCAAAAGTAACAAAATATTTTGATTTCTTAACGAAATTTGCAACTATTTTGTCTTTTTTTGGAAATTTTTCTGAAAAATAAAAAAAATCCCAGAAATTTGAATTAATTCCGCCAAAACTAACAGCTCGACCAAAAAATGATGTTTGCATTGTTTGTAAGAAATTTTATTAGCTTTTATTTGATATATCATTTGTTTGATTACTGTTGTTGGTTCTGGAGATATATGCAAGTGGAACCAACTTTTTTTTTCGTTGAAAACCCTACAGTGGGCAATATCTCGAAAACGGAGTGACAGAAAAAAAAAATTTTTTTTCGGAATTAGCGACCGATTTTACATGAAAAAAAGATAGTGGCATTTAAAGTACAAACAACTTTTCGTTATTTGTAAACCAGTGTTATCTCTTAATTATAGCTCCGCTACAACACATAAGACAATAAAAGTTGATATACCGTTGGAACGTTTCATATTTTCTCTAAAATACAAAATTTAATTTTTTATCTTATGGTGTGTTGTTTAAATTCTGGGTAAATGAAACTAGACAAGTGTAAAAAGTGTAAAACACCCTGTATCTTGAAAATCCTAACACAACAGTAAAAATTGAGTACAGATTTGGAATCAGCGTTGAAAGGTCATATAGAAATTATTTTGGGTTTTCCGGATCCTACTTTTTTAGACTAGTATTATTGATTTAAGCATGTCTGAATTTTAGAGCACTGCTATTATTTTGACCGCAACTGTGTGTGTCCATAGTATAAGTCTAATTTTATTTAAAATTTTCTTTGGTTTATAAAGCATTTGACCAGTTTTTTTCTTAAAATTACCTTACCACTATTTCCAACGCTCCACCTTATATTCCAATATTTTTTAATTTAGTTTTAAAAATAAACAATTGACCAATCACTTTCAGTTTTGTAGTGACTTTAGTCAAATGTAGGTCAACGTGGAAACAATAACCAAGTGATAAGCCAAACGGACATATGACCCTTCTCGGGTTATTACTCCCTTTTACACTCATTCTTTTATTGCATTTTATTACAACGAATGCGACGACATATGATCGCCGGACAAACCCAAGCAGAAAGTCCAAAAGACAAATTGAAACTGAAATAGTTTGACACATTTCCCAAATGGTTATTGTTTTCAACGTTATATAAATAGAAGTAAGTAGTCAGTTGGACAAAAGTTATTAAACTGTAAAATATGATTTCTCATTGTTAGACATAAATTATATAATTAAACATAACAGTTTAGTAAAGTTCTAAATATTTCCCCTCATAATCTTCACCAAAATTAATTGGTTCAGTTAATAAGTGGCCTTGACTTCACAGTGTCAGTACCACCCGTTCAAAGTCATAGCTAGTTGTTGTTGTTGAGTTATTGTGTGCAATGCACTTGAATCTTAACACTTGCTGTCGCGCTTATGCTTGTGCGGTATCTAGCGGAACAAACGTAAAGGGGTAACTAATTCAATAAAATTAATTTGAGTTCAAGGGATTTTATTTTAGAAAATTTTTGTCAACATAGTTTGTTGATATCTTTTTTGTAATTTATTTTTTATTGTTGTCATGTGTTGGAAATTAGTGATGGTCTCTGGGTGGTCGAACTATGTTGCTATGTGTGTACATATGTAAGTACACTACACAAGTTTTTGACCAACATCGGACAAAGTCGTAAGCAAGGCGAAAAAACGTAAAAAATCACCCCTGAAGCTAGCCAGACCAGATGCCATCGTTGTAGCGAAGGCAGGTGAGCCCTCATATAGCGACATCATAGTACATGCAATAGCAAAAGAGTTCAGCTACTACAGCTTTTTCGCACTTTCTCAGCATTAACTCATTTGAAGCCACAATCCAAAGCATCAAAAATTTTTAATGAATAAGATTCCAGTGGCTCAAAACAAAGTTAATGTGGAAAAAATTTACCCACCAAAGTTTAGGTTGGGCTCAGGGACAACACAGGACGTAACTACTAACCATGCACACATAGATCTAATTACAGAATAGCTTTTAATCTACTTTTGAGTTGACCTTTTGACAAGTTAACATCAAAAACGCTACAGTTGTTAACAAAGGTACTCATGCGGTTTAAAGGAGCAGTTAACATATAGTTCGTTCTACTAAAAGGTAAATAAATTAAAGTGTTAGCGTTTCTAATGGTTCTACGGTTAGAGTTAAAATTAATGAGAGAAAGAATTTCCGGAGAATCGAAAACACCGGTCATGAGTTGGTGTAAATATACGATATCTGCGGACCTCCTTCGCTCACTTAGTGACTGCATTCTTAATAGTTTTAAACGATCCTCATAAGGAGGAAGGTTTAAAATATCAGTTCCACCTAAGCCCCTTAGAGCAAACCGAACAAAACGTTTTTGGATCCTCTCTATTCGTTCAACATGCACATTATAACTTGGGGACCAGACTTGACTTGCGTACTCCATCATTAAAAAGATGAAAGAAGAAAAGGCACTTGAAGGGTTTAGTGAAAACGTCTCAAGAGTTGGACGCACTGAAAAAGGTGAAGTGCTTATTCATCTCAAGCGGTCCACAACCCAGTCGACTCAGAAGCTAAAAGAAGAGTTCGACATGGTATTTAATGGGCAAGCCGAGACGAGAGCCCTTACAGAGGAGATGCAGGTCGAAATTAAAGACCTCGACGAAGTGACAACATCGGACGATGTGCGAAACGCCGTCCAGAAGTATCTGGGTCAGCCTATAGTGGAGAGCGTGAAGTCACTTCGTAAAGCCTATGCTGGCACACAAACCAACGAGTATAAATTATTTCAAGAGATTTCACGAGCACCATGGTTTTTGGATTTGCTTAAAACGATGCATCACGCAAGAGGAACGAGCGAGTAAAACGCCAAAGAGCTTGAACTGCTTGAACCACGAACTTGAACTTCTTGAACACCTTACCGTTAATTGCTCTAACGATACCTCGAAAAAGAGATGAAGGCAGATTGACTTCTTTGTTTACCTCTATCCATTTGTATTATTAGTGAGTTGTAAGAGTTAGGTAGGATTATACTCCAGCGAAGTATATTTATTGAATTTTTTGGATTTAGAAGTCGACAAATAACTTTCTTTTGCTTAATCTGCCGATATTGTCAGTGTGATGAAAAGAAGAAGGTAGCGTTGTGGTCCATTTAATCAAATTAAAGTATCGTTTCCTATGCGAAAAACAGAGCTGGAAAAAAGTTTGTTTTGATTAGGAAACCATTTTTTTTTTTTATTGATTTGTATTGATATTGTGGCGTACAGGTGAATCTATGCGATCACGTAGCAGCTTGAATGCCATTCATATTGGTGAGTTTGAATAATATAATTTTTTTGAAATTACCTCGAAGTTCGAGGTTCGAGCAACGTTATTTAGATTTTAAATAATATTTTAATTATTAATAAAAATTTAAATTGTACCTATGTTTGAAATTTTTTCTTATAATAATAAATTCTAACTAAGCAGTAGTGAAAATTGGCGATTCGGTAAATTAGCACATGTATTCTTCGTTCGTGGTAAATTTGATTGCATTAATAATTGCATATTTTTAGGAAACAGTCTCAATAATAAGATAAAAGATAATTAACTGAAAACTTTTTAACTAACCTTTTAACTAAAAATATAAAAATTATAATGTATTTATAATTTATTTTAATCGGATTGTTTTAATTTTTTAACAGAAAAACCTTGCTGAATTTTAAGAAAACAATTTGAGCAACTCTCGTTTCAAACTCAAAAGATTTTTTGTATCATGCAAAAAAACTAATTGAAATAATTATTTGAAAACAAACAAACAAAGTGAGTTGTTGCTAGGAAAATCAAATTTTTCATCCATTATCTGAATCGTAAAATGCAGTCTATTGTTCTGGGAAGAGTTGAGTCAAAAAAAAAAAAATCTAAGCCTACTACATAATTTTATAGAACTGCGAATTTTCAATTTTCATACTCTACCAACATATTGAAGCATTTTAAGCGTTTTCTTCTTAAACATTCTTATTTAGATACAACGATAACAATTGTTGGGTTACACTAGGAGCACTAAGGTAAGTTTTAAATGTAACTAATTAAGTGGAATGTAATATAATGATATTTAATAAATTTAATGTAATGTAATGTAAAATAATGTATTTTAATGTAATGTTATATAATGGAATTTAATGTAATTTAGTGTTATGTAATATAATGTAATATAATGAGATTTAATGTAATTTAATATAACTCAATGTAATGTAATTTAATGAATTATAAACATGTTTTTATGTGCACCTTTTTTGTAATTTTTTCTTATTTAAAAAGATTTTAATTTTAAAATAGAGCCTTGGGCGTTTGCAATACAAATGTAGGTAATAATTGTTAATTTGGATGTGATCTTTTCACAATTCTGATTGCATATTCTTTTAATGTGAAATATATATATTGAATGTATTGAAATTAAAATGTCATATAGAAAATAGTTTAATATATTAAATACATGTATTAATAATAGTTACAAATATGATGTTCGATAAACTAATATGTTTTCCATAGTAATTTCAATTATAAATTAAATTAAATTCATATTTAATCCATGCTAAATGTTATCTTATGTAATAAAATGTTCTTCCAAAATCCGTACGCAATTTTCTCACACATTCTGCAGCATTACCATGATTTTCAAAGTAATGTCGCAATATTTCCCAGCGTTGTTCAAGCGTATACACAACCATATTCATTCAGCGGAAGGATAAAAGTAATTATCTGTCAAATCAGACATGTGCTAAGTGTTACCATTCACGAAATAAGCACTAGTTGAAAAAAAAGTTAGATGGCGGACCCTTTACAATGTTATTAAAGGACCACGCTCTTAATACACTGAAAAGTGATCGTACTTAAAATTAAAATTTCCTGTAGAAAGTTAAAGTATTTTGAGTGAAAATCAAGAATGTATAAAAAAAACATTGGAAAAATGACTCATTTTAGAGAACCAGCCAGTAATAAATAAGTAATTTTAGTACGATTCCACCTATTGGATTTAATATTAAAATAATTTTTTTGGCATAACCCTCGCATAAGGATGCAACGCATTTATATATTTCTATATATTTCTATATATGAAAAAAACAAATTGATAACTAAAAAAAATAAATATTTTAATATTATTTAATATTGCTTTTCATTGCTCGAGTGTGGTTTTTGCGGGTTCTTAGTTGAAGAAGACTTGGATTCTTTGTTTTTATTTTTTATTGCAACACCTGGAGAGAAAAGTTGTTTGCTAAAACTCTATTTGACTTTATTTTCGCTATCGCAGTAAGCCTTGCAGGAACACACACAATTAGTCCATAATTTCCTTATTATTTGTGCTAAAAAGATGTCATATATTTTGAAACTTGGCAATTTATTTTAATGTTAATGATTGCATATTATTTTAATATACCTCTTTTTAATTTCCTTTCTTTTATATTTTAATTTTAACTATTCATCCCAATGCATATTGCATAATATCTAATTCATACATTCATATAACGTAGTTGTAAAATTCTTTTGTTTAATATTGCTTGTGTTTATTATATTTATATTGCATGTATTTTTCTTTAAAATTTTCGTTGCTTCAATTTATATAATTTTTTGAATATTTAAATTGCATGATTTTATTTGTATTAACATTTTTTACATTTTTAACCGTTGCATGAAATAAATTAAATAACATTGGATTCAATAAGATAGCAGTTAACATGGATTAAATATGAATTTAATTTAATTTATAATTGAAATTACTATGGAAAGCATATTAGTTTATCGAACAACATATTTTTTACCATTATTAATACATGTATTTAATATATTAAATTATTTTCTATATGAAATTTTAATTTCAATGCAATAAATATATATAATATATATATTATATATTTCACATTAAAAGAATATGCAACCAGAATTGTGAAAAGATCACATCCAAATTAACAATTATTATGCTTGGCCAAGAAAAGCACAGAGACAAACCACCGTGCCGGAAGCTGGAGATGTCCATCCTTCAAAAAAGCTACGGTTCCTGCAGCTTAACCTTAACAACTGCCGGGCAGCGCAAGACCTTTTAGCGCAAACGGTCAGAGAACAGAGCACCGCAATTTCAAGCGAACCATATGCCTGCAAAAACCCAGGAGTTTGGGCCACAGAATGCCACTGGCAAAGCTGCTATATGGTCGGGCGGAAGGGATCCTCTCCGTATTCACCTTCGTACACGTGCAAACGGCTTTGTTCGAGTCGAGGTAGAGGGTGTTCAGGTTGTGAGTTGCTACTTTGCCCCAAGTTTGTCAGTTGAAGAGTTTGGCGAGACCATAGATGCCATAGTTGAGGACGTACAAGGGACTAAGCCAGTTCTAATAGCTGGCGACTTTAACGCTTGGGCTGTAGAATGGGGCAGTGAACGTATAAACCAAAGAGGTTTCATACTTCTCGAGGCGTTCGCATCACTTGACGTGGTGCTGCTCAATACCGGATTGCAGCACACATTCAGTAGTGCAGTAGGTAGCTCCTTCATTGATCTGACCTTCGCTAGTAGTGAGCTTGGTATTCAGACTGGGTGGATGGTACAAGATATATATACGCACAGTGACCACCATGCCATTTCATACATGCTAAGTAGGCAACATCGTAGCCGAAGGAATAGTAGCGAAAACAGATCTGCTTATAAAACAGATTCGCTAGACGAAGACATCTTCAGAGTTATGATGGCCGACATACACCTCGCCGGCAAAGCAACCGATATGGCAAGACAAACTACTGACCAAGTCAGGAGAGCTTACAACGCTTCCATGCTCCTAAAAAGACCAAGCAATCGACAGCGCATCCCAGTTTATTGGTGGTCCCCAGAAATCGCAGAAGCACACAGAGAATGCATTCAAGTTAGAAGAAGATACCACCGCTCAAGGGGTACCGACAGATTCGATTTCTTTGCGAATCCTACCGTGTATCCAAAAAATCTTTGAAAAAAGCTATTAATAGGAGCAAGCGCGAGTGCTTTCTGCAGCTATGTGATGAGGCAGAAGCTAGCCCATGGGGAACCGCCTACAAGATAGTAACAAAAAAGCTGAAGGGGTTTAGACAGCCCACTCCTACGGACCCACACCTGCTTGGTAACGTAGTAAGGACTCTCTTCCTGCCACAACCAGCGATTTTGCCCCACGAAGAACGAAAAGGCACCAGGGCCAGATGGTGTTCCTTACCGTGCGTTAAAACTCGCCATCTTAGAGCAACCTCAAACATTTGTCGAGCTCTTACAACTTATATATGTATGTAAATATACTCGTATAAGTCAATGCAAAAAGTTAACATGTAATAGGCAGTTTGATCATGTTAAGGTTTAGGCAGTTTAAGCATGCAAACAGGAAAAAGCAAGTCAATGCAAAAAGTTAACATGTAATAGGCAGTTTGATCATGTTAAGGTTTAGGCAGTTTAAGCATACAAACAGGAAAAAGCGTTTATACCCAGTGTGCCAAACGGATCCGTTTCGAATTCGAAACGGACTCACTTCTTCGTACATTTTTTCCGAAACGGATTGCGTTTCGGATCCGTTACGGGTCCGTTGTCGTATGAAATTCCTCTCAAAAATTCGAATCGTTTTTACCGATTCCACAGATCCGTTTCGAACTCGGAACGGACTCCATACACGCGTCCGTTTCGGACTCGTTTTTTTTAATAATGCGAGTCGGCAACGGACTCGCTATTTTAAATAATGCGAATCCGCGACGAACTCGTTTTTTTTAATAAAACGAACCCGCGACGGACCCGTTTTATTTAACAACACGCATTGAAAGCGGAACATTCTAAATTTATTGAATTATTTTGCGAAATTTTAATCTTATGATTTTTTTATTTCAATTCAAAATTATTAAAGTTTTAATTGCATAACGTGTTTAAATGTGAATATTAAAATGATTAAATATGTAAAAGTAATTTTATTAATCAATATTATAATAATTTAGCAATCAATTTTCTTCTTCTTCGTAACGCGATCATTCGCGTAATGGAAGAACTTTTTGGCAACGTCCTCCACTGTCGATATACTTTCATTTCCGTATTTTCTTTGAAATGCACCTGAGGAAAATTAAATAAAAGATTTTCATATTTATAGGTCCGAGTACATAGCATTCATTTGCGTGCATAAGCGTAAAGTCATTAACGAATGAAAAGTTGGAATATATAAGAATTTATGAAGCAGAGTGCAATGCAAACGTAAGCTTTCTGCAACAACATTTTCAACTTTCAAACGCACGCAAATACATGTTATGTACTTGCACTTACAAACATTTATTAGCTCGGAAAGTTGCAACAACAATTTAATTTTTGGCCGTTTTTTTCTCCTTCATGTCCAGCCAGATCACCTTTTGTGCTAGTTCATCAGAGAAAACAGCATGCAGACAAGTCCTCAAGTAGGCTTGTGGGTTTTTACCACTTAAGTTGAACGCGAATCGTATCTTAGCCCAGTTAATTAATAATAAAACCATGGTAATTTAGGTGTTATTAATTTATGGTGCTGTATGAAAAGCCAATTTTCGTGGGAATTATTCCGAATTTTAACTGGCAACCTTGAGCAACAGTGACAAATATAAAAACTACAAAACAACAACGCCAAAGCAATGCAAGTGACGCCGTTTTTTTCATGTGCCTTTTTTTTGCATTTGCTTTGACACGAACAGAAGCAGCCGATAGAAATACCAGTTACATAGCGGCAACAAACAACAACAACAAAACAAAGCAACGCACGCCGTTTCAAGTGCGTTTCTTTTTGCGAAATAGTTTTTAACACTTTAAATTGTTTTGCAAAGTTCTATCAAAAACTATACAAGTCCACACTTTTTTACCTTAATAATAAACAGAGCTCGACACAATATTTGTTATTTATTATTAAAATATATATGTACATAAAATAAAATTGTGCTGTCCACTTTAACACACAACCTATTTGTGCAAAGTCACGCGACAAACAAAACAAATAGAAACAAATTCTGACTGAAAGAAGAAACGAAAAAAAAGAAGAAAAAGGAAAATTCAATCTTTTTCTCTCTTTATTATAGACATGAGTCAGTCCGAATTTTTTTTTGTTTTTCAATAACCAAGCACCTTTTTGCTTGAATCAATTCAAAATTTGCTATTTGAATTTATAATAAGTAAGCAAATTATTGCTAAAATTTATTTAAATTTTGCTTTTTTCAAATTATATGAGAAGTAATTTCAATTTATAAAACGTTTTCTAAAATCGAAATGCGATGGTTGATTAATGTTTAAGTTCTGAATATTATTTCAAAACCTAAAAAACAATTCCTCGTCGACGGACTCGTAACGGGTTCGAAACGGATCCGTCAAAACATAAAAAAACGATTCCGCGTCGACGGACTCGTAACGGGTTCGAAACGGGTCCATCAAAACATAAAAAAAACGATTCCGCGTCGACGGACTCGTAACGGGTTCAAAACGGGTCCGTCAAAACATAAAAAAACGATTCCGCGTCGACGGACTCGTCACGGGTTCGAAACGGGTCCGTCAAAACATAAAAAAACGATTCCGTGTCGTTGAACTCGTAACGGGTTCGAAACGGGTCCGTCAAAACATAAAAAAACGATTCCGCGTCGACGGACTCGTAACGGGTTCGAAACGGGTACGTCAAAACATAAAAAAACGATTCCGTGTCGTTGAACTTGTAACGGGTCCTTCAGAACATAAAAAAACGATTCCGCATCGACGGACTTGTAACGGTTTCGAAACGGATCCGCATCCGTTTTTTTGCACATTGGGTATGCATAAGTAATCAAATTCATATGCTCGGATACAGGTTATGTTTCTTGCTAAGTTGCTTATGTGTGTTTGTTTTGTTTACAGTGGAACAGTTTTAAGATTTTGTTGTTGAATTCGATGCCAAGCAAGCACAGAGAAAATTTTGTTATTTCGCAGAAATTAGTTCGATTTCTTTTATTTTCTTATATTTTATTTTTATATGTAAAGTGAGGTTGAAAAGTGTTGGCATAAGTGCGTAAGATAATATATTGCTAATTGAAATAGGTTTTAAATAAAATGTATTTGAACTATATTGTTCAAATTAAAGTGTTAAGAGCTGTATTAACATTTGAAGGTGAGAAATGTATTTTATTAAAAAAAAAAAAAAAAAAAAAACAAATTGGCCATTTCAGCCCTTGAAAGGACTTTGACCGAGCTTCTTATGATCAATTGTGTTGTGTGTGTTATTAAATGTTTGCACACAATTAACCGAGAACTGGACCTACATGTTTTATGCCGACTCCGAACGGCTCATGTTCTCAAGAAGCTTTACATGGCATTATTTACTCTCTGAGGTTTGCCATTGTCTGCAGAGAGGTGGTGACCGATCAGAAAAATTTTTTATTGAAAAAAACTTTTCGCCGCGGCTGGGGATCGAACCCGGGCTCCGAGCATGCTAAGCCACACACTTAACCTGCATGCCACGGTCACCACATGCAGTTTTGATATAGAATACTTAAAAACCGAGTTTCCGTCTTGTAACTTTAATATTATCCTCTTTATAGATTTTTCAATTTTGGGGTTGTATGGGAGGTGGGCGTGTTTGTGGGTGGATGTTGCTCATTTTTCGTACACACCTTATTTTTGACATGGAAATACAAATTTCAGTACTGTAGCTGTAATATTAGTCTCTTTAGAGAGTTTTCAATATTGGGGTTATATGGGAGGTAGGCGTGGTTTTCATGCGATTTAGCCCATTCTCGAACTTGGGGCTTTACTCTGTATCGCGATTCGAAAGGCAATGCGATTCGAAAATTAAATGCGATTCGAAAGTTAAATCTCAAAATGTTACTATTTCGCATTAGTGACAGTGACATAACTTATCGTTTCAACAAATATTCAGTTAAAGATAGCATAACTGGCTTTTAAACGTTAAAAATGCGAAAATCAGTGTGAAGAAATAGAAGAAATGTCAAAATATTTAATGCGAAAGTCGAATTGCAGAGTGTCAAATTTCCGAATTCGAACAATTTAGCTTTCGAATCGCGTTGCAGAGTAAGGCCCTTGATCTTAGTTTTTTAGAAAAAAGCTTAAATATCGAATTTCAGCACTATAGCTTCAAAATTACGGCTGTAATCGTGTCCACAGACAGACAGACGGACAGACAGACGGACATGGCTAAATCAACTCAGGTGGTCATGCTGATCAAGAATATATATACTTTTCTATACCTAACACGCCTCCTTATGGGCGTTACACACGTCGTGACAAAATTAATATACCCTTTACGCAGTACGCGTGGGGGTATAAAAATACTTAGGTACATTTATTCATAATATTTAAGAAGAAAAATAAAATTATATCTGATTATTTTTTAAATACATAAGACACTTGTTATATTAAAATAGTTACAAATAAAATATTATAAAAATAGAAATTAAAAATTTGGAAAAATAAGGTTACGAATGTTTACTTTTAATATGATAATAAAAACAACAAATTAAAAATGCATTGATTAAGTTTTTTCGATATTTATTTTTGATGTATTCAACGTTTTTTCAACAGCACCTTCTGTGAGATCGACAAAATGCAAAAATATCAAAAATGCAAATTATTTCATTTCAGCTTTAACACAAACGCATACATTCAAATTGGAAGCAGTAAATGTATTGAATACATGTATTAGGACATATACATAAAATGTCCAAAATCTAACAAAATCCTACAACAACAACACAGCTAATAATAACAACAACATCGTTTGCATTTGACTTCAACAACAACAAAAACAACCTAACGAACTACACGAATTGCTTCCTTTTTACAACAGCTTAACAACAACAACGATCGTGGTTGATTATAAAAACAACAAACATAAGGCAATAGGCTGGAAACCAATAGGTAAGGGGACAAGAGAAAAGAATAGAATTGCAAACATCTACAAACATTTTCTCTATCTATTTCAGCTGCTCAGAGAGAAGCGATGACATTCACGGTAGAAAAAAAAGTTCGTCCTCCTGGCGACATCATGAAATTAACATTAACAGAGCGCTGTTATTCTCATAAAATATCTTGTTATAATATACTCTCTGTGACTATAGATAGCTATTTGTATGTCTTGCCCGCCTGCCTGACTGCATCTGGCCACAACCTTATGCTGGAAGCTTGGAACATTCAACAAATTCTATATTCCGTGATGGTTGAAAATTGCATAATTAAGTAAAGGGCAGTTATCCAATCGAAAATTGCGTTGTTTATTCATAATTTTTATGTTTATGTCGACTGAAAAATCCCGACTGAAATTTTTTGATTATTTTTCCAGTTTTTTTCAAATTTTACATTTGAGTGGATAAGAATCAAAACTCACAAGCTCCACTTTTTAAATTTTGAGGTGACCTTGGTTTGAAACCTATCAGTTTATCTACCTTTGAAAGTTTTAAGACCAAACTTAAAAAAGTCGTGGTTGTGAACGATGGAGATTCAAAGCCTTGCAATAATATTTTTTTGTTAGCCATCAATCAAGAAAAAATAACAAAACTGCATCATTAACTAAATTTTTTTTAAAGTGAAGGTGGTGAGTTTTGATTCTAAGTCACTCATTTGTCAAAACTTATAGTAGCCCTAGGGACTAGTACAAATTTTGAAACATGAAATTCACCTCAAAACTATCGAAATATACAACGGCAGTAGTAAAAGTAGCCTATTGGCACACGTCCTCCGAGTGAAAAGTTCCGATTAGCACAGTCACATTACTTGAATTTCATTAAAACAATAATGGTATTCCTTAACGATCAAAATTTCCCATTTCGTAAAATTACGAGCCTCTGTTAAAGGAACGCACCTTTAGACATCTGATTAATTTGTCATGCATGTCAAAAACAGATGATCAATAAAAAAAATGAAAAATAATATAACATCATCATGCCGAAACAAATCAACCTGAAATTTTTTCGTAGAATCTGAATAGAATAAAAACACCTTTTAGTCAAATGATATCGGAAGTAAATCCGATTCCGACGTTAAGCAGATTTCTGATATTGCCTGATAATCCCCTTATTTGCACCAACATAAAAAGTTAAAACAAAAACTGAAATATTTTAACTCATTCTTTATTTGCGTAATACTGAGTTTCCACTCAAACTCTTACAGCAAATTTCCGTGGTGGGTGAATGGATCTTTTCCGAATAACTTTCACAGATTTTCTATTAGCATCACGAAGAGATAGAGCCTTTCTGATAGCGCGAGTTTTCTTCTTCCGTAAGTCAAGAGGCATAAATTTTTTGTTTTTGAAAACTTTACGCAAATTTTCTTTTTGTTTCTGATGCATTACAATAAAAACACGAGCTATAGCTTTACGGACAACCCGACTAAACGAAATAATGAAAAGTATATTAAAAACTTTAAGTATTTTAAAGAAAACTCACATCTTTGAAAGCTTGGATGGTGCACCACCCGTGACTTTAGCAACTCGCAAATTAAGAAGCTCATTTTTAAGCTCTTCAAGCTGTTTAGTAAGCTCCTTCTTGTCTTTTGTCCTCAAGTCGGAACACTTAACTTTAACCTAGTAAACATAAGAAAAATAAATTGAAAACAACATGCAATTTAAAGCCATTAGTCCTCCTAATAAAATGTTTTACACATTGAAAAAAGGATTAAACTTTGACAAACAGATTGCATATGAAATAGTACGAACCATTTTGTCTGCCAAACCAAGATAAAAGAACAAATTTGAAGAAATTTGCAAGGTTGCTACTGCCAAAATTTTGTAGATATGAGGTTTGAATAATATCAGAAAATGTGCGGAACCGGTATGCAAGATTTACATGTCCAAATAAGTATGCCACACGGCGGCCATATCGACACAGGTTCGATAGTTAAAAATCTATTTTGCCAGTTTGACTCACCGGCTGTCTTGTTAGCAAACATTTTTGATATTCTTTGTCCAAAAAGTAAAAAAAACAATTCTCTACAGTCTTTCCGTAGCCAGGGTTGTATTGACACATTAGTCTTGCACTATGTGGAGTAAATTTTGATGATTTCAGAAATGCTTGGTACTTTTTCTTTTCTATTTGGTAGTGCTCTATGTAAAGGCCATGTTATGTAGATGGTCACGGACACGGCACGGTCACGAATTTTTACTCTCTTATTCTTTTTGATGAATGCCGTGCACAAAGTATGTTACCCTGCAGCCACCAGAGCTGTAAAATCTGCATTCATATACAGAACTCTAAGTACAAGTGAGTAAGGACACAAAAATGCCATTCAATGAAAACAAAATTGATCCATGAATAACATTTGAAATTCACATTCAATTTCAAAAAATTGATTTATTATTCATATCGATTATTCATTTGTCTCAGCTCAGAATAAAGCATTAATTTTTCAATTCAATTGCTGTTCATAAAGAATGCAATTCACATTGAAGCGTTATTAATTTTGCATTCATGTATTCATTTTTTATTCATTATTCATTTTTAATTCATAATTCATTTGTTATTCATTATTCATTTTTTATTCATTATTCATTTTTACCCATTATTAATTTGTATTTCATTATTCATTTTTTATTCATTATTAATTTTTTGTTCATTATTTACTTTTTATTCATTTATTCATTTTGTATTCATGAGAGAACACTATTTTCACTATATTCACGTGAAGCTACCCAGTTGCGAATTTAAAATTGAAATTTTACTTCAATTAAAAATATAAAACATTTAGCCCAAGCAACCGGTAATTGTGCTGTTGCACCAAATTAAAAATATACTACTTTGGTTGCAATATTAACACCACAGGCATGAATAAGAAATTAACTAGTAAGGCATATCTTCGACTTGGCCGAAGTTAAAATAACCCCACGCCCGATTCGTAAGCGTACAAAATCTTAAATTGTACCTCTTTTTGTATAAGATTTAAAAGAAATCTACTATTTTGATGACGTCTAAAATACATTCATATTAAATTGTTTTCTTAAAGGGTAAAAACATGCCTCTATATAAAGTTTTCAAGTTTTGGGGTTGTATGGGAGGTAACAATTTTAGCCATATATGAATTCTTGCAGAGCTTATAGAGCTATATCATAAAGCAACAAGCTTCAACTTTAGTTTTAGCAGCGCTACTAAAGCTCTTGCAGAGAATATATAAGGCTACTTTCTTAGCCTTAAGGTACTATACAGTGTGTAAAAAATTAAAAATTTTTTTTTTTAAAAAAATCTGGTTTCTTATGGCTGAATCGCAAAGACGCGTTATGTCAGTCGCGCGTTGATCGTACTTTGCTCGTACTTTACTCGACTTTACGAGATGAACTGTCAAAACGCCCGACCTTATAATTTTGAAATCATAATGTAGCGTTGACATGTCGTGCATCTATCACTTAGATGATGCCACTATACGCAGTCAAATCAAAAATCCCACAAAGTTCCATTTACCCAAATCGCAAAGAATGTTATAATAATGTTGGCACAAATATCATTTCCATAAAGCAAATTAAAAAATTAAATCATTTTTAACATAACTATACTGACAAAATAACAAATCCTATGCAAGTTTCTATAGAAACTGAACAATACTCACATATTCAGCTAACACAATGAAAATACAACCCTGCGCTATCAGCAAATGTCAAACGCGCGACCGAGTAGAACATTTCTCAACTTTTTCGGCAGGTCGCGCTTTGATCGTACTTTACCCCTTCCTACGAGATTTGACAGTTTTTACGATACAAAGTACGATCAAAGCTTGAGGTCGAATTATGAATTGCTTCATAACAACTCGTTGTTTCTACTTTAGCTGTCAAAGTGCGACCGACCTAACGCGCCTTTGCGATTTGGGTATTAAGGTCTTAAGAATACTTATACGAAATTTTAGAAAAAAACATCAAATAAAAAAAAGATATAACCTACATTATATTCATATGTCACGCATTTATTCATATATTTGTGACGCCAAAAATCGACGTCGGCGATTTTGACGACAACAATCAAGAGCGACACTTGGTGAACACCACCATACACATTGATCGAATTTTGTTACAAACACATATATGAATTAAAGAAGGAATAATAAATACATGAATTATAATATGAAGGCATTATCACGTTTTTCTTATACTTAGGCAACTCAGCACAAATAAACAAAGAACACATAGACAAGAAAGAGAGTTACGACACACGCACACGTATAATGCTGGCGTGATATTTTTCGTGCAGTCGAGTAGCGGAAAAGCTGAGCGCACAAAGGCAAAGGCAAAGTGCTGGGCCAATTTTAACAACAGGTAGCAACAACAAAAGCAAATGCGTACGGTATGTTGTTTACGCCAAACAACCGAGAAGTTTCGATTGCGGGATCTGGTTGACAACAAAGGCACATCAAGGCAACTATAAAAGGCAGCGCAACCACGGACTGAGGGAGAGTCTTTGATCATAATTTGTGACGATCAGTCTTTGATTATATTCAGTGTGCGAGAAAAGTCAGTGCGTGATTATTAACATTCAGTGCGAAGCAGAGTGCAGAATAGCAGCAAGCAGAGTCCAAAATAACAACAAGCAGAGTCTGCATCGAGGAGCTGTAGCAACCACAAGGGAAAACAAGGTAAACTAAGAAGCGAGTGCAGAGTCGGTGGCTTGTAGGCCCACCTGCAAACAGTATCAAGCAGAGTCGGTGGCTTGTAGGCCCATCTGCAAACAGCATCAAGCAGAGTCGGTGGCTTGTAGACCCACCTGCGCAGAACGCCGAGCAGAGTTAGCGGCTTGTAGGCCCACCTGCAGAGTAGCAGAAAACAGAGTCGGTGGCTTGTAGGCCCACCTGTTTAAAACATTTTTTTAGCAGTGCCCGTGGCTTGTAAGCCCGCCTGCTCAAATTAAACATTAGTCCGTGGCTTGTAAGCCCGCGTGTTTATTTATTTTTCCAGCTAGCAGTGTCGGTGGCTTGTAGGCCCAACTGCTAGACGACGGCGGAGCAGATCGGCGGAGCAGCAGGAGAAGCAGTGGAAAACACAAGCAATTGATATATTTAATATATATATATAACATATATTATAGCAAGTAAACAAGAAAACAATAAAACATTGTTAAACCTAGATAACTATAAAGAAAACCTAAAGTGTTATTAATTCTTGTCACGGACCCTGGAATCCCGCTGAGAGTACCTCAGCGTTACAAAAGAACCCAGGGAGGTTTGTTACATATTATCGTTCATAGAAGAAAATCTAATCGCGTTTTTCTCGAAACAAGTTTTTTCGAATTGGTTTCTATTGATTTCTCGAGTTCTGCTTGATCGATGTCGATGAATCTTGATTCATTGTGATCTTCATAGACTCTGTTAAGCACTCTACCTATAAAAAGCCGAGAAACTTTTATATTTTGTTTTTTACTGCTAAGAATTTCTGCCAAAAAGAGGGGTTTTTGTAAATTTGTTTTTTAAAGCATGCCATTTTTTTTGCTTTTTATTTTATTTTATTTGCGTAGGTAGAGTGCTCAACTACAACCTTTTACTGAAGAATGCACTTTGATTTTTACCTTTCCGACGCCTCGAAAATGCTGGAGATGAGAAACCAACTTAAAACCTTTTTAAAACACGCCAACTTCAACGACCTCTTGAAAATAAGCAACAAACATAAAAACAAAAAAAAACATTTTTTTTATATCTTCAACTTTAACCGTACATAATGTAAATAAATTTGAATTAAATAATTTAAGAATACTATGTAAAAAAAATTAATAAAAAAAGGTGTTGTTTTTAATAGCTTCACACTGTAATAGTACCTTAAGCTGTTATTATAAAATGACAGAGATATGAATAAAATAAAAATGCAATTAAAAAAGTTCGAATAGTTTCTTAGATTTGACCACATAACGCAATTTAAGAAAAGTATTCTTGGTTGTGACCTCAATGGTATAGCTATTTAAGCTATTTAATAGCTATTTAAGGTTATATATTATTCGATTATAATCGAAGTAAGCCATATGAGAATTCAAAAAATGAATTAGCATGTTGTCAACGTATATTCGAGCAGTTAGGGAACAATTGTTGCCTAAGAAACTGGTTATTATTTCTTTAATGCTTTTCCATGCGGCAAGCTCAATTGGTGAGATTATTTAGTCAAATTTTTCATAAGCTTCCATATATCAGGGCCAACAAAAACACCTGTTATAATAAAAAGATACATTTGTTAAAATTTATTTGGTATTAAAACAATGACAAAAAATAAACCTTAAAGCATTCATACCTTCTTTTATCTTTGCTTCGATAAGTTTTGGAAATAATGTTTTCAGAAAATTGATTCATTTCTGTTCAAACATTTAATAAAGTTTTTTAACCACAGCAAGTTTTATACTTGAGGGGTCTACAAGACCTAAAAAATGGAATGTGCGTAGGGTTTGGGTCCCAACTATATAAAAACTTCCCAATGAAAAATAAATCAGCCTCGGATATGAACCCCCACTACGTTGACGACCACCGCAAACGAAAAATGGATAATGATTTACGGATATGGAACTGGAATGTCCGGACCCTTTAAAGGGAAGGTGCCACTGTCCAACGGGCGGCAGCCCTCGAAAAAATAAAGGCTGACATCACCGCCACCCAGGAGATGCGATGGAAAGGACAAGGCTGCTCTTAGAGCGCAGACTGCGATATCTACTACAGCTGCCATGCGGAGATGCGCGAATTTGGATGCGGATTCGTCGTAAGTCGGAAACTACGCCATCTTGTTTCCCGGTTCACACCTGTGAACGAAAGGCTGGCGACAATCCGCATCAAGGCTAAATTCTTCCACATAAGCCTATTTTGCGCACATGCCCCGACGGAGGAAAAGGACGATGCTGTCAAGGACACCTTCTACGCGAGCCTAGAGTACGTGTATGATCGCTGCCCGGCCCACGACGTAAAAATAGCTCTGGGCGATTTTAACGCGAAAATCGGAAAAGAAGGCATCTTTGGCTCCACTGTCGGTCAGTTCAGTCTCCACGAGACCACTTCGAATAACGGTCTAAGACTGATCGACTTCGCCGCGGCGCGAAACATGGTAGTTAGTTGCACCAGATTCCAACACTTCGATATCCAAAAGGCAACCTGGCTGTCCCCGGATAAAAAACGCAAAACCAAATTGATCATGTTGTGATCGACGGTAGGCAGGTTTCAAGTCTACTGGATGTGCGCAAATTTCGGGGGGTCAATATTGACTCCAACCATTATCTTGTTGCAGCCAAGATCTGCATGCGATTGTGCAATGCGAAGAATGTACGCACAGGTGCGCAACGAAAGTTTGATGTCGATAAGCTGCTATCACAACGGACTGCCGAGGCCTACTCCGCTCAACTCTCGGTTCAGCTCAACCAACCTTACTCTTGCCTCGACGACGCTGGCGGACTTTGGGCGCATATATCCCACTCCATGCGCACTGCTGCTGAAGAAGTCATTGGTTTTCGGCGCCCGCAACCTCTCAACCAATGGTATGTCCAGGAGTGTCTCGACGCGACAGCAGCAAAATACGTCGCATATAAAAAGACGCTGCAGTCAGCTGCATCGCGAGCCATGCACGAAAACTATCGCGATAATAGGAAGGAAAAGATATGCCTTTTCAGACGTAAAAAAAGAAAGCAGGAAAAGCGTGAGCGAGAAAAAAATTGAGGTGTACCAGGGCAAGAAGGATGCTCGAAAATTCTACCAGCAGGTTAAGCGTCTAACCCAAGGTTTCAAGCCCGGAGCATCCACTTGTAGAGATGCGAATGGTGATCTGGTTACATATACGCAGTGCGCATTGAAATTATGGAGAAAGCATTTTTCCAATCTGCTTGCAGGCGACGATACCAACAATTCCGCCCTTGGAGAATGCAGTCTGACATCACCAATCGACGATGATGGAGTGGAAATTCCACCACCTAGCCATGACGAGGTTAAAGTTGCTATCCAGCGACTCAAAAACAACAAAGCGGCAGGTGCTGACAGCCTGGCTGCTGAATTGTTTAAGACCGGCGGCGGTGAATTGATAAGGTGCATGCATCAACTCATCAGCAAAATATGGCTAGCGGAAAGCATGCCCGACGATTGGAATCTCAGTGTGCTTTGTCCTATACTTAAGAAAGGAGACCCAACAATCTGCGCCAACTACCGAGGTATCAGTTCTATTTCCATCGCATACAAGGTTCTTTCGAGCGTATTGTGTGAAAGATTGAAGCCGCATACCAAAACACTGATTGGACCTTATCAGTGTGGCATTCGTCCTGGCAAGTCCACCATAGACCAGATTTTTACACTACGCCAAATCCTGGAGAAACCCCACGAAAACCAAATCGACGCCCATCATCTCTTTGTTGATTACAAAGCTGCGTTCGATAGCCCGATTCGGGATTGCCTGTACGCAACAATGTCTGAGTTCGGTATACCTGCACAGTTAATAAGGCTCTGCAAGATGACGTTGAGCAATACATGCAGCTCCGTCAAGGTAGGAAATGACCTCTCCGAAACCTTTAATACCGAACGAGGTTTCAGACAAGGCGACCCGATATCATGCGATCTCTTCAATTTCATCATGGAGGGGATCCTACGAAAGGCAGGTGTACATCGAAATGGTACCATTTTCTACAAAGGTGTCCAGCTCCTTGCGTATGCTGATGATATCGACATTATCGGCAGAACCAAGAGAGATGTAACAGCTGCTTTCGCCACTATCGAAAAGGAATCAGCCAAAGTGGGCTTGACGGTGAACGAGGGCAAAACAAAGTATATGATGTCTGCAAATAGGGAAGTGCGGTGTCTAGGCTTCAGCAGGCCCAGCAGGCAAATATAACTTTGAAGTTGTTAAGGAGTTTACATACCTTGGCTCTGCCGTAAGCAGCAACAACAATGTCAGCCTTGAGATAAAGCGAAGAACAACAATTGCTAATTGGTGCTACTACGGGCTAAGTAAGCAATTAGGTTCCAGAGCCCTCTCTCGATCGGCAAAACTAACACTCTACAAGACGCTCATCATACCTGTGCTTCTCTATGGCGCTGAGGCATGGGTGGTATCGCAAACAGATGCAGCCGCTCTTGGGGTGTTAGAGAGGAAAGTTCTTCGCAAAATCTTTGGTCCTGTTCGAGTTGACGACGACTATCGCATTTGAATGAACCACGAACTGTACGAGCTCTACAACGACATTGACATAGTCTAGCGTATAACAATTCAGCGACTACGTTGGCTGGGTCATGTCTTTCGTATGGATGAAGAAGCTCAAGCGAAAAAGGTGTTTGAGGCGAAAGCCGAGGGTCGACGACGAAGAGGAAGACCATGCCTCCAATGGATCAGTGATGCTAAAAGAGATTTTTAAAGTGTACCTTTATAAATGATGAAAACGTACCTTTTAAGCCAAAAACGTACTTTTTGCATTATTAGTAAAATGCTCAATAAGCGCCATATCAGCTTAAAGTTTAAATCTCATTTTTTTTTAATTAAGTATAACGGCTAGTTTATTTCGAAGATTTTTTTTTTATGAGCTTAAATTTAGAGCAAAAGCGCTCTGCTACTGCACTTTTATGTGGAAGCCATGCCATAGTCTTGAGAAAATAATGGACTCTTGTAAATATGAAATGGAAAATTACCAAATTCAAAAGTGTACCTTTTGAAAATAAGGCGTACTTTCGTACTGACGGAACGGAAAGTGTACCCCAAAAGGTACAATTGTACCCCTTGTAGCAACACTGCAATGGATTGACCAGGCCGAGGAAGCCCTTGCCGCGCTTCGTGAAAAGATTGGAGACGGCGCGCGCGAAGCAGAGACGTCTGGCGAGAGCTGATGAAGTCGGCCGTAACCCGTCAAAGGGTTGTCATGGCCACCTAAGTAAGTAAGTTTTATAGGCAATTGTGGTAAAAGAATTTTTTCAGTTGATGACCAACGAAAGATGCATGATGTTGTACTCGCCTAGATAACCTTCAGCTCTTGACTCCCATTGTTTTTTTTTAATATTGGATGCCTTTCCATCTGCTATCCCATTTGCATAAAAAGCATCTAGGTTGTACGTATCCAGCCTGCATACCCGAGAGAATACTGACTACTTTTAAGTCCCTCCAGAGACCCTCCACTGGGCTTCTCATATTTTACCGCATCTAATATAAATTTTATGGAATTATAACTTTCTTTCATGTTGATTCCATACTTAATTGGAGTAGGATTCTTGGAATTATCGAAATAGAGAAGTACAGCTTTAAGACTTTCTTTGGATGCATCTATAAAGAAACGCCAGTCTTCGTCGTTATATTCGATATTCATTGCAGTCATTAAGCCGTCAATATCGTTGCAAGAAGCAAACGTGTTGGAATCGTTTACTAAAAAAGTATGGGAAACAATTTTTTGGCGCTTCCGAAAACCAGTAACATTAACGGCAGGTTTCTGTTTGACCGCATGTAGGAGCATAGAGATGTTCACTAGAATTTTGAAGGTTTAGCACAGGTACTGGGAGTACCATCCGAATGTGGCACTGGTAGCTAGGCTGATGTTACTGCTTTATACACAAAGGCTCTTTTAATATTTTGTTATTTTGGCACACGTAGCAGGTGGTGTCGTCATGCTCGCCTGAGTCTAGCCAGCGCATGGGAATACCAAACTGCATTGAATTTTGTTGGCCTATAGCGACAATTCACACATACTACTTCAGTGTTATAAACTAAAAACAAAAATTAAATTACCTTTAGACCACAGCATTAAGCCGTTGTAACAATTGCGACAGCAATGCTTTGGCATCCACCGTTCATCAACAACAACTTCCCGTTCGAAATACCTTCTGTATATATCTCCTACTTTGCTATTGAAAAACGTAAGTCTATGTTCAGAAATAGTATGCTTGCCGCCAGAG
This sequence comes from Tetanocera ferruginea, assembly GCA_958299015.1. Classification (NCBI taxonomy): domain Eukaryota; kingdom Metazoa; phylum Arthropoda; class Insecta; order Diptera; family Sciomyzidae; genus Tetanocera; species Tetanocera ferruginea. Next base: position 87,172,689 of record OY282643.1, read on the forward strand.
GCGAACGCAGGGGGGTTTTGGGGGTTAAAAAACCCCAAATGAATAAAAAAAAAAATGTAGTAGGCAAAACTATTAAAAATTAAAAGATTTGAATAAAAATACTTGTAGTAAAAAACTTCTTATGAAAACTATTAATAAAAATACAGGGATCTTAAAACACAGGATTCAATATTCAGAGTATTATACTCTCCATACAGAATTCCAGTCTAAAATCAAATGAAAGACAAATAAAATTTGTAAAGGAAAACGATAAAAATGATGAAGTATTTAAAATCATTTGTATTATTTTATGCTATTTTTTGTTGTATTTTATATTGTTTTGATACTTAGCGCTAAATATTTCTAGAAAACACTTCTTAGAAAATGTGGCACACAATACACAAAATCAAAAAGCACTAAATCAAAAACATAAAACTACCTCGGAAGTCGATTGGAAATGGTGTTTGAACACCATTCCAGGTACTGCGTTCGAATCCGGGGAAAGACATAGTCTTACGCTGTAACCTTTCTTTTATTCTTTCTTCATTTCTAATCAACTGAATTTCAAAATAGATCAATGAATACGACTTTGAAAGCTGTAATGATGGTAGAGAAGTTTGAGGATGGCATAACTAATGCACCCATCCCTTTTTATCACAAAAAACATGACAAATCGTGTCAGGGCCACTTTATGCATGAATCCCCATGGTAAGTTAGTTCAGACTAACGCCATCTGGCGGTGACAACGAAATCAGCGGCAATCTGATATGCCAATCTCGTGGCTGGGTTGTAAAAAATGTATACACACCGGATACTTTGGAATGATCGTCAAAAACAATATGGCAAAAATGTGCTTGGTACCGCATCAGCCAATTGGAATTGACTTTCTATTCCGAAGTATCCCGGATGTGGCACGAGCGTTGACCCTGTTCGGATGGTGCTTGATGACGTGTCAACCCACGGAAGTAAAAAATTTACAGATCGCATACCATCGGGTACGAACTGACTGCCGATAAATGATGACTGTGCAACCCTGGGCGAAATACGACCCACAAGTGGCACCACCGACGCTACTAACACAGGCACAAGAGAGAAAAAGAAGAAGAAATGAATGGCACGACAGCGAAAAGAAAATAACGTGTCAGCTATTAAGTTGCCGGGCCGCATGATAAGTTGACGCGTTGAGAACAATTGGGACTAGAAAATAACATTTTATTGGTGCTAAAGTAAAACTTGAAGTGGAAAATTGAGAACTTTAGAACTTAAAGTGCCACATAAATTTCAAATATTAAATCAACAACTACAAGATATATAGAAATAAATTCATATGCTTATGAAAATAATTTTATGTGGTTTTTACTCTACTGAATTGGGACATACAAAATACTTTTAATGGTGTTTAAAGGAATAAGAAATAAGGATTAGAGCAAAGACCGTTTTGGACTACGTCGACGCATTAGTGGACTACATCAAACCAGGAAATGGCTACATCAGACAGTCTCACTGCTCGAGTACTTAATTTCGATAATCCCAGCAGAAGCGGCCAAGTGTGCGCAAACAAATGAGGTGCCAGTCACAAAACGCAGATAGCTTAAAGCTGCGACAAAAGTTAAATTAAAAAAACAAGAGAAAAGGAGCAGCGAGTGCAGCTTGTTATAGAAAAGTTACTAAAATTAATTTAAATTAAACCATTTTGTGCGCTTAGCTGATAAAACGAAAGCTTATACATTAAATTTAAGTTTGCATTTATTTCAAAATAAACCGTTCAGTTAACTTAAGTAAAAAAAAAAAATAAAAAATAAATAAAAAAAAACCGCGAGATAATTTATTGAAAATCTTAGAAAAGTGCTTTCGAGTTTTGCTATTGTCTCATAACATACTTCACCATTAAAAATACACCGACATTTGCAATAAAAATAAACACGTTTACAACAACAGCTGCAACAAAAGCAACAAAAATAGTTATAGCAACAACAATAACGACTGTGACTACAACAATAACCTCTGCAACAAAAGCAACAAAAACAGTTATAGCTACAAGAACAGCAACTATAACTATAATAACAAAATCTGCACCGACCTTTATGCATGACGTTGGACAAACATATCGGTTACGTTACTAGTAATATCACCAATATGTATAACGGGCACAAAACATGTGAAGTGAGATGACTATACATTTTAATGTATCTGAAAAGTAGAGGGTGAGAAAGAGACACAAGTTCACATGCACGCATTTGATCCGGTTAGATTATTCCCATGGCCCTTCACAATCTAATAGAAAATACTAACTGAAACTTCGGTATTCGTGCCGCTTATATGACTTGTCATATGACCAGTTGTGTTCTTGCAGGGTTAGTGCCATAGAAGAAAAAAAATGTAAAAAAAATTAGAAAAGAATAGAAGAAAAAAAATTAGAAAAAAAAGAAGAAAAAAAATTAGAAAAAATAGAAGAAAAAACTAGAAAAAAATACGAAGAAAATATGAAAAAAAAATGGAGAAAAAATGCTTAATAAAAACTAAGAGATCTGTAACTAAAACTGAAACTAAAAATAACTGTTAAAAATATAGTGAATAAAATTGCCTAAATCTAAAAGATACTAACTAAAATAAATTTACTAAATATAGTGTTAAAATAAAAACTACAATATCTTAAACTTAAACTAAACTAAGTGCTAAAATAAAAACTACGATTTCTTAGAACAAAACTAAAACTAACTGCTAAAAATATAGTGAATAAAATTGGCTAAATCTAAAAGATACTAACTAAAATAAATTTATCATATATAGTGCTAAAATAAAAACCTCAATATCTTAAACTAAAACTAAACTAAGTGCTAAAATAAAAACAACGATTTCTAAAACTAAAACTAAGTAGCCAAGTGCTAGAAATATGTGCTAAAATACAATCGAAGATTTCTTAAACTAAAACTAAGCTAAGTGCTAGAAATATAGTGAATAAAATTGTCTTTATCTAAAAGATGCTAACTAAAATAAATTTACTAAATCTAGTGCTAAAATAAAAACTACAATACCTAAAACAGAAAACTAAGTAGCAAAGTATTAGAAATAAAGTGAAGAATATTATCTAAATTTTAAAAGATACTAACTTTAAGAAACCACAGCAACTACTTAACTAAAAATAACTATATATATTTAACTTGAACTAAGTATAAATAAAAATAATTAAATTAATAATTTATGCGAAATAATATGCTCATGGTAATATGCTAATATGCTAATGATACAAATTAATGATAAAAAAAACAACTATTACAGAGTGGGGTCAAAAATTATTAATAGAGATGAGGGCAAAACAAAAATAAAAACTAAAAGTTGATAAAAAAAATTAACTATTATTAATTGCAAGTATTTTTTTCAACATACATAAAAATTGCAAAAAAAACAAAAAAAAAATTAAAAATTAAAAACTCTTAAGCTGTAGTTATTGGATCTTCTGCTCAACGAATAACCGGATTTGTTAAAAAATGTTTTAAGGACTTTAAAATAGTAAAGATGTTTAAGAGGCAGAATATTCAGGTTATTGAATAGAGGCAGACTACTTTCACGGCAACCTTTTTTAAGAATAAGACGAATGGAGTGCTCTTGCATGACTAAAAGCGGAAAAACTTTATTGCTATGCGTGCCACCCCAACATGTCAAACCATACTCTAACTTTGAATATAAAATCCCAAAATATATGCACTTTAAGAGACTGGAACTACAATATGGTTTCAACAAGTATAAGTGCCTAGTCGCAGCCATAAGAGCCATAAGTGACCAATTCATCTTGTAATCAAGTACTACTCCGAGATATTTAAAATATTTCACGCATTCAATCTTGTAACATTGATACGAGCATGAACGATCTTTATAGTAGGATTGAAGGGGATTACTAGACAAGCAAACAGCGTTCGAATATGAAAATTTTTCACATCTACCGCTGTGAAAGAAAAAGTCGCCAAAATTTAAATCATTGCCAAAAATATTGAAAAACATGATTCTCGTTTTGTCACTAAGGACAAGCTTATGAACTTTGAACCAGTGACTTAATATATCCAAATCATGATTTATGTCCCCAATCAAGTTTAATCGAGAATTACTAGTGAAGGCACAGGCCATATCATCCGCAAATGCATTTATACTGCTTACAAAGTTTTGCGAGAATAGTGAGTTTATGAAAACTAGAAAAAGAATTGGACAAAGCACTGAACCTTGAGGTACACCAAGAGCTGTGGGCAACGAGGAGCTCAGGATGTTGTTGATTTTCACTTTTTGCTGCCTTTTGGACAAATAGGAGCTAAGCCAATTATAAAAAGGGCCTCTAAATCCAAAATTTTATAATTTTGACAATAAAATAGTGTGGTTGACTGTATCAAATGCCTTTGTAATATCTATGAAAAGTGCAGCTGTTAAATCCTTATTATTAAGGCCAGAATAAACACTTGTACAAAAATTAAGAAGAGCGTCTTCAGTGGATAACCCTGCCCTGAATCCAAATTGCCATTTACTAAGAAGCCTTTTCCTTTCAAGAAAATTAACTATACGAGTTTTTACAGCCTTCTCAAATACTTTAGCGAAAATGGGAAGAAGTGAAATTGGCCTGAAGTTGTTTAGAAGTGAACGATCGCCTTTTTTATGCAAGGGTATAACCCAAACCAGTTTCATATCATCTGGAAAAATACCACTCTCGACGCTTTGATTGAACAAGTGACATAAGATGTAACAAATGTTAAAAGCAATACGCTTTACAAAATTATTTGAAAAACCATTTGATGTTGTCGAATTAGAGTTATTCAGAGATATTATTATCTTGTACGCTTCAAAAGAAGATATAGGCGTAAAGAAGAAGCTCTGCGGTAGACATGGTTCCAAGGACAAACAACTAAATTCAATTCTACTCGTTGCATTCTTAGCAACAACTTCTGGACCTATGGAAGCAAAAAAATTATTAAAAATCTCAGTTAATTCAATCGGATCAGTAACTGAACTATCACCAAATGACAGACTTTGAGTGGTTTCTTTTTTTCTGTTTTTGTTTAAAATATCGTTTACCAGTTTCCATTCTTTTTTAATGTCTCCCTTACTATTGAAAAACTCGTTTGGGTAAAAGCTATTTTTGCACAATAAAACTTTTTCGAAATCTCTTTACAAAGTGATTTATATGCAGCACGAATTTCCAGGTTGTTAGGATGCACCTTTTTTCTCTTAAAAAGTTTATTTTTAGTTTTAATTTTTTTTCAGGATTGCATTGGTAATCCAAGGCTTAAATTTTCTTTGCTTTATGTGTTTTTTCTGGACTATTCTCGAGCAAACTTCGACGTGCTCAAGCAGTGTTTTCATATATAAGCTGTAACCTTTGAAAGAATCTATTTCGCTATATATATGCTCCCAACTCTCGAATAGTAATAAATTATTTAGGGCCATAAAATCAATTTTTTTGTAGGACTCAGGCGGGGAAGTCACACGGTCGCTAGTTGAGCAGATCAATAGCAGATGTGTATTGAGACTGATTTTGGCAGCTTTGAAAACGTACTAACATGTGGTCAATACAGGTTTCAGCTGTGCTACGAGTAGGCTGATTAATGCAAGATTCTAAACCATAGGATGAAAGCAAAGAAAGGTATCTATCAGCGATAGAAGAGTTTACCAGAATATTTAGGTTAAAATCGCCGAGAAGTACTAAATTACCATTATTTTCAGTGGAAAGAAGGAAATGTAGGTCCTTGAAAAATGCATCATACGAACTATGATTTAACCTGTAAAAACATAAAAAGGTAAATTTTATATTGTTCAGATTAGTCTTCAACTTCATGACATCAGAACTACTGAGATTAAAGCCAACATGTTCATAATTTATGCCACTCTTGATAAACGCCGCGACACCACCAGAGGCATACTCATTATTGCAAACGCCTATGAAGTTATAGCCTAGAAGATCAAATAGGGTTGCTTCTTCGTTATAAATCCAAATTTCAGACAAAAAAATTAAAAATGGCTTATTAACAAATGATTCTACTACTAGTATTGTCAAGACCACTTCGTAAACTTCTGATATTTTGATGAACGCAAAGGTAATTGTAATTATTAGAATATATTTGGTTATAACACAGGTCTTGATTGTCAAGAAAGATAAAGTTCGAAAAAGGAAGGCTGAACAAGTTTGCATTCATATTATTTGCAACAAAATACATTTAATTACAAGATAAAGACTCTAAGTCTTCCAATTTGCTGATTACAATATAATTATCGCCGTCCCTTTTTCTCATGAAAACTTTACCATTTCTTGCCCAAACATATCTGAAATCTTTCTGGTTTTTTACTTTTTGTGCTGCTTTTAATAAGTTTCTTGTGACATTATGCAGACTATCATTACTAAAAATCTTTGAGTTTTTACCACAATTAAAAATTTTTGAAGTTAAACTATTTTTATTTTTAAATTTATTCCTCAACACTTCTTTCTTTTTGATCAGGGAAGTGAATTTAACGACCAAAATACTTGACGCTTGATTATTTGTGCTTTGAATTTTTTTAACATAGCAGTGATCAATTTGTTTTTATTATCTAAGTTTGGTACACCGATAATTTCAACGCACTTTTCGTTTTTCTTTTGGCGCAAAAAATGCACTTCACTTTGAAGAGCATTAACCTTCTCAACTAACTCTTTTTTATCTACTTCCAAAGAATGAATAAGGGAAAACAATTTTGCATTGTCCAACCTAAGCTCTGTGATTTCATAAAAAATTCTTTCTAATGTGATTTCATTATTGTTGCTGTCTTGTTGCTGTTGGTTATATGTTTGCTGAGCGTGTTGTTGTTGTTGTTGTTGTTGTTGTTGTAGTTGATGTTGTTGTTGTTGTAGTTGTTCTTGTTGTTGTTGTTGTTGTTGTACAAGTGAACTCCCCGGTAATTGTGGTTGATGCTGATCTTGTTCGAGGTTTAGTTGATGACTTATCTGCTGCAAGTGTTGTTGTTGCTTATGCTGTAATCGCAGTCCGCTTTGCTTATCAGCTGGGTTAAATTTTTCAGTTATATTTTTATGAGTAAGCTGCTGCTGTTGTTGTTGTGCGTGTTGCTGTAGTTTTTGCTGATTCCTAACTAGACTTGGTTTGTCAGCTGAGTTTTGTTTTTTGTTTTAGTACTTTCTGCTTAGAGTTTTTTTGTTAAAATGCATCAGCTGAAATATTTATGTCGACGTCAACCGTACGAGAGCAATTTGTGTTCTCTGGATTCGGACTCTCATGTCGCGCACTTTTGCCGTGCGAAGTCGTTGGAGGAGAACATAGAGAAAGGCGTCTCACGAAAGAGCAGGCGGAACAACGAAATGCATAATTAGAATTTTTAAAAAATTCAACATCGTCAGGCATCAAACCAGCACAATTACTTTGAAAAAATTCTTTACAAGTTTGGCATTGAATTTTATCGTCACTACGATGATTTCGATCGACTTAGCTAAAGCTAAAAAAATATATTCAACAACTACAACAACAACAGCTACAACATCTACCTTAGTTATAACAACAACAACAACAACAACAACAACAACAGCAACTGTACCTACAACTATAAAAACTACATTATAAAAAACAATAAGAACTACAACTACATCTACAACAATAACACAACTACAACTACAACAGCAACTATACCTGCAACTATAAAAACTACATTAATAACAACAGCGATAACTACACCTACAACAATAACAACAACTACATCTACAACAATAACAACCACTTTAATCGCAAGTTATGTAAAATACCCCCACGGCCAATTCGTAGCTCTTTAAATTGTAGCTCTTTTTGTATGAGATATCAAAAAATTTCAAAAATTCAAAATTACGTCTAAAATACATTCATATCAATTGTTTTCCTGCAAGGTAAAGGCAAGCCTCTTTATAAAGTTTTCAATTTGGGGTTGTATGGGAGGTGGGCGTGTTCTTGAGTGGTTGACGCCAATTTTTCTTACAAGCCTCAGTTTTGATATAAAATACACAAATTCCCAATTTCAGTTCTATAGCTTAAATATTAGCCTGTTTAAAGAGATTTCACTATTGTGGCTTGTATGTGAGGTGGGTGTGTTCGTAGGCGGATGACGCCCACTTTTCTTCCACAATATAGTTTTGATATAAATGGTGTGGTGACCGTGGCGTGCAGGTTAAGTGTGTGGCTTAGCACGCTCGGAGCCCGAGTTCGATCCCCAGTCGCGGCGAAAAGTTTTTTCAATAAAAAATTTTTCTGATCGGTCACCACCTCTCTGCAGACAATGACAAACCTCAGAGAGTAAATAATGCCATTCTTGAGAACATAAGCCGTTCGGAGTCGGCATAAAACATGTAGGTCCAGTTCTCTGTTAATTGTGTGCAAACATTTAATAACACACACAACACAATTGATCATAAGAAGCTCGGTCAAAGTCCTTTCAAGTGCTGAAATGGCCAATTTGTTTTTTTTAAGTGAAACTTCTTTGGCGGCGAGTGAAATTTCGAGGTCCTTTTTCGTGACGCTAGGCTAACGTTTTCAATTCATATGAAAATTAAAAAAAAATTACTGCCGCTGCCAAGAATTGAACCCCGGACATAGTTGCTTATGAGCCGAAATCTATACGATTACTCCAAGTAGGCACATGATATATAGCCAAACAAAATGTAATTAAAACTGAACGCGTAACATACTGAAAATAACATAATATTAACATTGCATTAACATTAACATTACATTATTAACATAACCGTAACATTAATTTTCATCCTACAAGTATGCACGGAAAAAAATAGAAAAATAGCTAAAACAGGAGCAGAACGCGTTCGTGAATATAGAGAGCGAATTAGAGCTCTTAAGAATACAGCCGCAGCTGGGTCTGCAGCTAATGATGAATATAAGGTGATTTCAACAACGGCTGAGTTTCAAAATGCATTTTTACGAAGCATCAGTGTATTTTGGTGAATCTACAAAGAACCAATCCCCAAAAAACACACTGATGCATCTCAACAAAATTTTAAAGCCAACCAAGTTGATGCACTCAACAATCAACGTTCGCTGCTTTATGAGGCCCTCTATCAACATAGCAATTATTATGATCAGGAAGCAGGAGGTAATAATGAACAAGATTTGCCTCTGCTTTCGGAGACTCCTTCAAAGAGTACTATGCAAATGCAATCCAGCATTCAAAAAGTAACAATGTTGAGAAGACATTTGAAAGCAACTAAAACACCAACTGAACTAAAACAAGTACCGAAAATAACTGTTATTTTACAATTTTCAAATGAAAAAAATTGTCGAAAGACTTTTTCAAATATACCATTATGTTACAAATGTCCTCAGCCTCACGAATATTAAGTCGCTTTTAAATTTGAAACTGATTCTTTAAAAGTTAATTTCTTCCCTAGTATATTTCGAGGAAAAATAAAGGTTACTTTTGACTTTTATTTTATCGGTTAAAAATAGCAGTTATTTTGTGACTTTAATTTTTTCGGTCAAAAATATCAAGCAATTCGTGTTTTATTAAAAGCCGCTTGACAGATTGAACTGTTGACACCATGTGTAAAATGTATCACCGATGAGATTAAAATAATAATATCAAAATTTTTTTATCGGTAAAATGACTTGAACAAATATAAATTACCTGATATTTTTGACCGAAATATAAACGGCAGAAAATAACTGTTATTTTTGCCAAAAAAAACTATAAGGCACAAAAAACTGTTATTTTTGTCGGAAAAAATAAAAATTAAGAGATAAAAGTTAATATGTGACACTTTCGACAAAAACCATATTCGGTACGGTCCCTGGATGCAAATATTGAATCAACAAATTATTATTCCATTTCGTATTGATTGAATTTCTTTTCAGATACTTTCTCTCTCTATTTCACACTAAAATCTCTCTTATTTCTTACTGTTAAAGAAGTTTCACTTCTGCCACGTGTACGTTGCTACACGCGAGTTTTTTTTTTGTTGTTTTGTATAAAATAAAAACGTACCACATTTTTTTCCTGTAGCTAAAGAGAAGCCTCTTCTCTTTCTTCTTAAACTCTATAAATGTTTTAAATTTTGGAGTTATATGGGAGGTTGGTGTGTTCGTGGGTGGCCCCATTTTTCTAAACACGCTCAAATTTTGATATGAATAAATAAATATCTAATTTTATTTTTGAAGCTTTGACAGCAGCCTTCTTATATAAATTTAAAATTTGGGGTTGTATGGGAGGTGTTCGTGTTCGTGGGTAGGAGACGCCAATTTTCCTAACACGCTCAAATTTGATATGAAATGAATAAATATCTAATTTTACTTTTGTAGCTTCGACAGAAGCCTCTTTATATTGTTTTCAATTTTAGGGTTGTATGGGAGATGGGCGTGTTAGTGAGTGGATGACGCCCATTTTTCTAACACACTTCAGTTTTGACATAGGTTACACAAACACCGAATTTAATTTTTGTAGCTTAAATATTTGCTTCTCTATGGAGTTTTTATTATTGAGATTGTATGGGAGGTAGGCGTGGTTTTCATCCGATTAAGAAAATTCTCGAACTTGATCTTAGTTTTTTAAATAAAAGCTTAAATATCGAATTTCAGTATGATAGCTTCAAAATTGCGGCTGTAATCGTGTCCACAGACGGACAGACAGACGGACATGGCTAAATCAACTCAGGTGGTGATGCTGAGCAAGAATATATATACTTTTCTATACCTACCACGCCTCCTTATTGGCGTTACACACGTCGTGACAAAACCCCTTACGCAGTACGCGTGGGGGTATAAAAAACAAAGTTTATATTAGTTTTTCTAAATTTATACATAAATTTAATTGAAGCTGCAATTTTTTCAATATTTTTTTGCAATATATAACTTAAAAGCAATTTTATACCAAACATCGCATCCAAGTTGATGCATTTATCTCTGTTTACTTTTTCTAAATTATATAACATTATTTATATCAAAAATCAAATGCAATAGAAAACAATAAATAACTATTCATTTGACTATTACTGAGGTTATCACAACAAAAATATAAAATAATTTATTCAAAATGACATGCCTCTAATTTATCAAAAAAAAATAGTATATAGAATACCCACTTAAGTAAATGAAAGCTTAACGCGTAGACAAAATACAGTTATGGTAAAACATTGCTTAATGCTAAAACGCTAGTTCACACCTAAGGAAAAGGAAAAGTGATTTTACCATTGAATAAACAAAACAAGAACGATAAAAGATAACTTAAATTAAAATCATAATCCTAGAAAAGAAAACTTATAATTATGAATAAAAAAGGAAATATTAAATATAAAATGTAAGTTTTAGTATTATATAGGAAAACTTAATAATAAAACTTTTGTAAGATGTAATGTTCCTCTTATTATGACAAAGTAGACGCGCTCAAGGGTGGCGTTAACAGGACAGAGTCGGCGTAAGTATGGTGCAGTTTTTGGGGTGACCTAAAAATAAATTAGGGCAAAATGGCCACCATGGTTGGCATTTAGCCAAAAGGGGAGGGTAGCCCAGGTCGGTGCAATGCCATCGAGGCATCGACCATAATAGAGACCAGTGACAGTTCCTATGGAGGAACAAGCGGTTACAGGGTTCCGGTTACGGTTTGGTTTTTGTGGTTTGTCGCGTTTCGTTTCGTTTTTTTTCTTTGTAGTGTTAAGTCTGGTACGATCTTATTCGTGTCAAGCCCTACTGTCAGTCGAGTCTGGCAAGAACACAACCCCATATCCGACGAGCCTTAGCCGCGCATACGCCAGCCTACCAGCAAGGCCAGAACGAGTGACAGGGTGTGTACATCATAGATAGGTGTACACGCACATAGGTGCACATGAAAATCGACAATATTATTTGATTTTACAGGTGTGCTATCCTAAGTACAACTTTCGCTTCGAATATCCTTCATAAAGGACACTGTTGGTAAAAATCATGAGTAGCACCGTGTGTGGCAAGAACAAAACACTTAGTCATTGCGGGGCAGGAAGATATCCTTTATTTTTTATAAAATATTTTTTGGGTGATCTTGATAACCACATGAAACTTTTGAAACCTCTCAGAATGTGAAATTCGAAAAAAAATATAGTTCGTTGCTGTTTCTAAAACGTTTCGTTTTACTTTTGTATTTTAAAATGTGCGTTTTTATTTTTGTATGGCGTAGAACGTTTTTGAAAATATTTATTTTAGCCTACTTTATCACCGGTGAGAAGTTAGCATCTTTTTCGCAGCATTCGGCGTATATTATATGTTCGAACTCTGTAATCACATCTGTTACACTGGTTTACAGCCAATATGTACTTTGAATGCCACTATTCTTTTCTCATATAAAATCGGTCGCTAATTCCGAAAAAAAATATTTTTTTTTTTTCTGTCGCTCCGTTTTCGAGATGTTGCCCACTGTAGGGTTTTCAACGAAAAAAAAAAGTTGGTTCCACTTAATTGCATATATCTCCAGAACCAACAACAGTAATCAAACAAATGATATATCAAATAAAAACTTATAAAATTTCTTACAAGCAATGCAAACATAATTTTTTGGTCGAGCTGTTAGTTTTGGCGGAATAAATTCAAATTTCGGGGATTTTTTTTATTTTTCAGAAAAATTTCCAAAAAAAGACAAAAAAATTGCAAATTTCGTTAAGAAATCAAAATATTTTGTTGCTTTTGATATTTTTTATTAAAAACCTTTATTTTTCCAAAAAAAATAAGCTATTGTTGAAAAAAATCTATTGAGAAATGAAAAAGTTGTGTTCAATGGAACGAAAGAACCCAAATGGTGTGATTTTCAATTTATGCATTTGGACTTATTTTATTGCCATAAAAAAAAATGAGAATTAAAGGTTGTTGTTATAAAATCATATATTCTTAATTTTTATTGTTCTTTTAATAATTTACATTATTCGTCGCCCATCATTCCTTTGTCCCGAAATCCTTGGTACCGATTCTCAATTACTTTCATCTGTTGGTGGAATCTTTCCCCATGTTCGTCGCTCTCGTCACCGAGATTCTTCGCTTTCTTTGTCTAACGCCTTGACAGTGTTTTTAATAAGTCCAAGTTTGATGTGCAACGGTGGGAGAATTATGTTTTCCTTTTTGACGAGTGGAACGTTTTTGACGTTGCTCTCTCCAACTTTCGACTCAATTCTGTCTGGCCAGTCCTTATTGTAATAGTGGTGTTCACGTGCTCAACTATCCCACTTGCATAGAAAACAGCAGTACTTTGTGTCAAAGATAACAAGATAGGAAACTTCTGTGGGGAATCCGAAATCACCAAAAAGTAAACACACGTATAAGAAAAATTTGTTCACCTCGAAAGTGAGGTGAATATACCAGTTACTAATTTTAAACTTAACCCTTCCACCACATTTTATAGTGATTGACTTCATAAGGACAACAAAAATCTTTAAAGTGCACTAAATATTGTCAAATATTGTAAAAATATTTACTGCTGTATTGTAACTTCATGTTAAATTAAATTCTATACGTGAGAAACCATATTGTTTTCTTTCGAAAAGTACAAAATGATTAGATGAAGTGTAAAGGTTAATAATGTCAGCTGTTGAATTTATGAATGAAATAAATTCTTTCCATTCTGTTGTCAATTGTAGTGTTGCCAATTTATCTTTTTTCGGGCTATAGCTTTTATCATGAAAAACAACATAACTGCGACCACATGTGCAAGAAATAATAGTTAATAACAGTGACGGTTTTGGTTGGTTCTGTTTTTGGATATGTACAATGTACATATATAAAAAAATAATAATTAGACCAACATTACTAGGAAATTTGTGGTGTATTTTAAAATTCATATATGGGAAAATTAGACTTTTTGTGGTAATTTGGTTGGCAACTATGACTAAACGCGAAATCATTTGTATAGATATTAATTTGATCAAAAATTCAAGCGAAAAATATTTTGCAAAAAATATATATATTTTTTTTATATGTATTAAAAAATTGAAATCATTTGTATAGGTATTAATTTGATCAAAAATTCAAGCAAAAAAATTTTTTGCAAAAAAATGTTTTTTTGAAATCAATACATTAATTAAAAACATATTTTTTTTTCATTTTAGTGTCAAAAATATGTGATGGTTATTATACCCATTAAGTTCTTATATATAATTCCCACATTATTCGCACTCGCACTGATTTCTCACACGAAACTGGCATCTATGGTACAGGCTATAGTACAACAAATAAGGTAGCTGCAGCGCTGGTTGTGCTTTCTTTTCGTTACTGCGGATATTGTCACAATCAGTTGTGTGGCGAATATATGGCTTGCAGTAATTTTTTTAAATTATTAATTATTTTTAATTAAAGAAACAAGACATATTTTACTTCGTTTACAATTTGAAAATTCTTGCTTGCTCACGTCTTTCTCATAGCTTTGAGATTTTATATGAGTTGTCAACTTCGTTTTGACATTTGTGCCACAACGCTTTCATCTAGCGAGTTAACCTTTAGTTTTTGTATCATGGTTCAGGAAATGTGAACGAATGAGTTGAATGTAAAAGCTTTTTTGTTTAAAATGTTAAATTAAGTCTATCTGAACGTACAATAATACTAACTTGGGAAGAACAGAATATTGTCCACAAGCATGTTTAAAGACAAAGTTTTAATTGAATTAATCAAAATAATAAGAGTTCTCAGCCTTATTGCTTTGCGTATTTTTCGTGGTTAGACATGTCAACTGTTCTATCTTTTATATCTTCTTAATTTCTACATTTAGTTCTTATGTTAACTGAATTTTAATGACTGGATTCTAAAAATTTTATGAAAATACATGACTAATGTAGTTTTTTAAACATTAGAGACAAAATAAATGCCAATAAAGCCAAGAAAACACCAAAAAAATATTTATTCCACCCAAGCAAATTTTTAAGAAAAACATGAGTAGTTGACAACTCTGATGGCATGAAATATAACAGGACTTGCACAAATCGGTTGTGGTGAATATAAAAACACATTGACAAATACAACAAGTGGCAAAAATTACAGATTTTGTTTGGCGATAAAGAGTCAAATAAGAAAATACATGCAATTATTTGAGTGCAGAATATATTCCTGTAATTCAACTTAAAGATTAACATATTAAAATACATAATCCAACTTGCGTACAAACGATGTTCTTGCTTAAAAATGCAGGAGAAGAAGAAGAACGCTCCTTTTTTAAATTTCACCTCAAGTAGCGGGGGTTTGTGTAAAATAGCGGGGGTTTGTGTAAAAGCAAAATTTTTAAAAATGTTGACAAATACAACAACTGGAGAAATGGGCAAACTTTGCACGCTTGCATAAACAAAAATAAAAGGACTTAATAAATAGTTTAGGTTGCAAACAGCTTATTACAACTTATCTTAAATATTTATATCATAATAAATTGGGTATGGGCATTATTTAAAGGGGGTGCAAAGTGATTTCTTGGGCAGTTTGCGGCCGATGAAGAACAAGAGTGAATTTCAGGGTTGTTTTTTTTGGCACACTAATACATACAAACCTCTTTTGAGGTTATGTTTTTCAAGTTTCCCATCTTGTTATCTTTGCTTTGTGTAGCCACTCTGTAAACCACAAAGCATACCAACGACTTTGAGATCAGAACATATTTTCCAGTCGTGTTGTTCATATTTAATACATGTCAATAGCTTCGCCATTGTTTCGTACGTTTCCTTTGTGTTGACTGCATGTGCGATCGGAATCGATGGCTTTTTGTTTCCTATATGAAGTAATACCGCCTTCAAGCTCACTTTGCTGCCATCAATAAAAAAACGCCACTCTTTGGGAATGTACGGCTGACCAAAGGTATTAAATAAGCCAGGAATGTCTACGCAATAGCAGATATTGTAATTCTTAGTAATGTGTATAGCAAACGGGTTTTCACGATTTCTGTAGTATGTCACCTTAACATCGGGTCTCAAAAAGTTGAATTGTTGCAAACGAGAACCATGCAATTCCGATTTTTCCTTTGACAGTTCCAAATCTCTTATCCAATCATTCAGCTGCGCTTGCGATAAAAGGTGAGTTGTGTTTTCAGTTGTAATAGTACTACCACCTGTGGTTCCTTCCGACTCCATTGAATCTACGGATTTTCGATTGTTTTCGCGTGTTGAATCGGGACAAGTAGGATATGGAACATCGTCAGAATGAGATACTGGCAATGAAACATTCGGGACAGTGGCGTATATCACTCGTTTGTGTTTTCCAACACCAGTCACTTTGGCCAGACAAAAATAGCAATCGTTTAGGTGGCAAAACGGTTGTCTCCAGATCATCGGAACATCGAATTTCATGTATCGTTTTTTACCCGAGCTCCATTCAGACAATATTAATTTGCACGATTGACACAAAATACTTAGCGTCCATGATTCACCAATGTTCTCAGCCGCAATACCAAAATAATGTAGATATGACATTTGGAGTAAATTCGTAAAATTGACTCGTTTCTTTGGCAATTGAAAAGCAGAGCTATTTCTCGACGAACAAAACTGACGCTCTATAAGTCAATAATCATGCCCGTCCTACTATACGCATCACAAACTTGGACGATGAGCAGCTCTGATGAAAGGACTTTGGAAGCGTTCGAGAAAAAAATCCTTCGCAAGATCTATGGTCCAATCTGCGTCAATGGCGAGTACCGAATACGATGGAACCACGAGCTGTATGAGCTATATGCCGACATCGATATAGTCAAGCGTATTAAAATAGAGTGGCTTTGCTGGCTAGGTCATGTCGAGAGAATGAACGACGAAGCTCCAGCGAAAAAAATATTGGATTCGGTACCCAGCGGTGGCCAACGCAGACGAGGAAGACCGCATCTCCGTTGGAAAGACCAGGCATTGGATAACCTGACAACGCTTGGAATTTCCAACTGGCGCCAGCAAGCACACGACAAAAGAGGCTGGCGAAAATTCTTAGACGAGGCCAAAACCGACCAACGGTTGTAAGAGCCATCTAAGTAAGTAAGTAAGACTCGTTTCTTTTCGAAAGTAAATTCACCGCACACGTAGCAGAAAATATCTGGGTAGTTTTTACACTGGAATTCTCGCAGTCTTTTACTCATTTCATTTTGAAGTATATCTTATATTTTCCTTTCGTTACAAATTGTGCGTCCATTTGTTTGCCACGTTTTTTAGTATAATGCATGAATGTTTTTGCTTTTATGCATCTCGAAAGTGCTGCAGGTACAATAAAGGTAGGTAGGTCCACGACTCAGAGCGCGACCGCCGAAACTGTCAAAAAACACAAAATAAGTATTTACATGGCATAATAAAAACAGGTAGGCTCTCTTTCTTATAGCCATCAGTGTCGAAATCAGACGAAAAATAAAAAATTATAGTACAATAACCCAATTTATTTATATGACAATAAAATTTGTAAAAAAAACGTAACTTGGGTGCTTTCGTTCCATTAAACACAACTTTTTCATTTCTCAATAGATTTTCTTCAACAATAGCTTATTTTTTTTTGGAAAACTAAAGGCTCTTAGTAAAAAATATCAAAAGTAACAAAATATTTTGATTTCTTAACGAAATTTGCAACTTTTTTGTCTTTTTTTGGAAATTTTTCTGAAAAATAAAAAAAATCCCCGATATTTGAATTAATTCCGCCAAAACTAACAACTCGACCAAAAAATGATGCTGGCATTGTTTGTAAGAAATTTTATTAGCTTTTATTTGATATATCATTTGTTTGATTACTGTTGTTTGTTCTGGAGATATATGCAATTAAGTGGAACCAACTTTTTTTTTCGTTGAAAACCCTACAGTGGGCAATATCTCGAAAACGGAGTGACAGAAAAAAAAAAAGTTTTTTTTCGGAATTAGCGACCGATTTTACATGAGAAAAGAATAGTGGCATTCAAAGTACAAACAACTTTTCGTTATTTGTAAACCAGTATTATCAGAAAAAGGCTGTTAGTTTAAGTGAGCTTTTTAATTCTAAAGCGAATTCAAAAAGCTTTCTAGCACTAGATTAGATTGTGGTTTGAGTAATGACTAAGTATTTGTTCCCTTTTACAGCGCCATCTATGATCTTTTGATGCTGCTGTGGCTAACTTGGCAAGGATAAATGAACATACAAAATTCTTATTCACTATTTATCTCAGTTTGGTGGCTTGTCGATATTGAATCCTAATTAATGTTTATATTTTTGCGGATTGAAAATAGATCAACATTGAAAATAGTTTACATAAAGAATTTGAAATTGTATTCTTTACAAAGGCCATCTAGTGTTTTTTATTTATATTCTACGAATTATTGAGAAAATATTTTTAAAAATGTCTCTAAAATATCTAGCATAGTTTAAATGCGATTGACGTAAAATTGTTGCTTTTGTTTTTGCTTAAAATTTTTAAGATATAAACGAAGCATATTTTAACAAAGCATATATGCATAAAACTTTCATAATAAATTTCTAAATTATTTGTTGTGTTAAAAGATTTTTACAAAAGCTGATATATGATATCAAGTATTATTACCTGCACTATTACCTTCTCTCAAAATCAGTTAAAATAGCTTGAGCTAGCTGCCTGTCAATTGCAAAAACATAATTTTGAAAAACACCGTTTTAAGTTGGATCATTGTAAAAAAAAATATTAAAAATCTCTTTTCCTAACAGGTTTCTAAAAATAAAAAGCTCTAAGAAAAGCTCTTTATTATTATAAAAACTGTTTCAACGAAACTATTGATTAAGAACTTCGAATAAAAGTTTTGTGTGATGATGTGTTATTAATTTGACAAAGTAGAGCTTGAAAAATTGATAAAAAAATCATTCACATTTACTTTGCAATAGTTTTTGCATTGTTTCAAAAATTACCAAAATTGTTAGTAACACAATTTATATAAATGGAAATAGCTTTATCTCCAAGTTTTTAAAGAGTTATAATATGAATGAAGTATTTAAAAAACACTCGTTCAGCTTTTAAAAATGAGCTGGAAAATTTAAACTTTTTCATTTTGCAAAAATTAGCCAAACAGTAAGAACCACAGCTTCTACAAATGGAAATAACTTTTTATCAAATCTAATAGATAAGTGTTATGGCAGTTTCAACTTTGACCTCAGAAATTTTTATTAAAAAAACATAGTTCAGTTTTTTTTAAATTGAGTTGGAAAATTTGAACTTTTGTCATTTTGCAAAAATTGACCAAACTGTTAGAACCACAGTTTCTACAAATGGAAATAACTTTTTATCAAATCTAATAAATGGCAGTTTCAACTTTGACCTCAGAAATTTTTATTAAAAAATCATAGTTCAGTTTTTTTTTAAATAGAGTTGGAAACTTTTAACTTTTGTCATTTTGCAAAAATTGGCCAAACTGTTAGAACCACAGTTTCTACAAATGGAAATAACTTTTTATCAAATCTAATACATAAGTGTAATGGCAGTTTCAACTTTGACCTAAGAAATTTTTATTAAAAAAAAATAGTTCAGTTTTTTTTAAATTGAGTTGGAAAATTTTAACTTTTGTCATTTTGCAAAAATTGGCAAAACTGTTAGAGCCAAATTTTTTTGTGTATTATTATTATATCAAAACTGAGGCGTGTAAGAAAAATTGGCGTCAACCACCCAAGACTAAAGAGGCTTGTTCTTACGCTGTAAGAAAACAATTATATATGAATGTATTTTAGAGGTCATCACAATAGTAAAATTTTTTAAATGTCATACAAAAAGAGCTTCAATCTTAGATTTTTAACGCTTACGAATCGGTCGTGGGGTTATTTTAACTTCGGCCAAGTCGAAGACATTCCTTACTAGTTTTCTATAATTTTGATCTATTTATTTATTGTTATAGTAAGTAAAATTTATCTCTAACAAGTTGAGAATAATCTTCTTTTTTTTTGTAGAATGTTGTATTAAAATACAAAAGAGTAATCATGAAAATAATCTAATAGAAAAAGTTTAAACTAATAAATTTAATGAAGTGATCAAATATGTAAATATATATTTTTTGTTTTGTATAACATATCGGAGTCTTGAAAACAATTTTTTTTATATATCTTGAAAGAAAATTTGTTGAAATTTTTTTTGTTTTTGTTTACAATCGCTTACAATCGTTTGGCAATATTTCGTTCTATCTACCAAAATTTGAGGGAGAACGAAAAAGTCTGCGTTACGCCGCGGAAAATTATGCGGAAATGCATTTTTCCCTAATGTCTAAAAAATGGCTAGTCAAAAACTTCAGCAAGCTAATTACATTTTTTTTCCTTTTCCTATTAATTAAAAACTTGGATTTTATTTTATTATAATATTAATATATATATTATTCAATTACAAAAAAAAAACTACAGAAATTAGTATTTGTAGTCGAATCTCTCTAGCCTTCGCTGCCTTGCCTTGAGTGTCTGTTGGCAGTGGCGTAGCTAGGGTTGGTCGCACCCGGGGCGGAAACTAAATTGTGCACCCCTATAGAAGATTTTTTTTATAAAATAAGTCAATGAATCTTACTACATATTTTCGAATCAACCTCAACAAAAATGACATATTTTATAAGGGATTAAAAAAAAAACAAAACTATGCTATCCATGAATATTTGATAAAAGAAGTAAGAATCTAAAATTTTCAGAAACTTAAAGAATTTTCTCTGAATTGTCCCAATATTTTTGTCTACTGGGCTTTTAAGTTGTGAGAGAAAAATTTATCAGTAAACCACACAATATCAGTTTTAATATAAAAACTTAAGTTAGTTTAATATAGAAAACATTGAAAAATTTACGAAAAATTTTGCATAATTGAAGAAAAAATAGGACCTGGAAGCAAAACGTTGACGTAGTTTTATCCTTCCGCTGAACGAATATGGTTGTGTATTCGCTTGAACAACGCTGGGAAATATTGCGACATTACTTTGAAAATCATGGTAATGTTGCAGAATGTGTACGAAAATTGCGTACTGATTTTGGAAGAACAGAAGCACCGTCAGCTCCGTATGTTCGTTATCTTGTGAAAAAAGTGAAAGAAACTGGCATCCTCATCGATTAACCAAAGCGTGAAAAGCCAAAAACAGTGCGCACAACCGAGAATATTGCTGCTGTGGCAGAAAATATGCGTGAAGCGGCATCAACATCAATTCACCGTCGTTCTCAACAATTGAACATTTCGGAGACATCATTTTATAGCATTTTCAAAAAAAAAAAAATAGTACACTGAGGGAAAAATGTGTAGAAATGAGTATTCCTTTGTGTTTGTAGAAACGCAAAGGCCTTAAATTTTTATTTTAATATTTTTTGTTTTATTTAAAGTATGTTTTTTTTCTCAGTGTATCTATATTAATCTCCGCTTGGACTTTTATAGACAAGATTGAGGTCTGTAACATTTGACTGCTTTATAATATAAAATTGAAATTCAAAGAAAATATGGGCTTACGCTTAAACCAGTTAATACAACAACGTTGAGACTACAGTCGAGTCAGCTGTTTTTAGGTGATGTTTTTATATTATGAATGCAACTTTAACTTGAAGTTCAATCGAACAATAGCTAAAACAGCCGGTTGCTGTTCAAATTTTTGGATAAAAGGGAAGAACAAATATTGGAAAATCCTTCCGTTATTTCCTCAATTTATCTGGACCCTCGAAAAGGTCGATTAATTATTAAAAATCCAATCAAAATAATGTATGCCAAATCGCACTTAAGACAAATAATTCGCCAATATTTAATTTGAGCGCAAAGGTAAATCTCTGCCATTTTCACCTTTAAATATAATTTATGTATATAAGTATATTTATAATACACTGAAGAGCAATGAACAAATGGACAAATTTTTATTCTTAAAAATTAATAACTGTCATTTTAAAAATTCTCAATAATATAAATATCAAATTTAATATCATCATAGTTTCTATTCAAATTTTGAAGAGATAAAAAAACATAACTATTAAGAATGTCTAACAAGAAGAAAGCTCGTGAAATCTATTTTTAATTTACGAGAAAAAACAAAAATCCTTAAGTCTTTAAATTTATTTAGCGAAATAATAAAAATCAAAAATTCTTTATATTTCTGACCAAAAAAAAATCAAAAAAACCCATAAACATCATTTTTCGATTTTTATTTTTTGTCTCAAAAATAAAAATCAAAAATGATTTTTTTGCTTGAGCAAAAAAAATAAAAATCAAAAATGACTTTTTTGTTTGAGTTAAAAAGATAAAAATCAAAAATGATTTTTTGGCTTGAGTAAAAAAATAAAAATCAAAAATGATTTTTTTGCTTAAGTAAAAAAAAATAAAAATCAAAAATGATTTTTATGTTTGAGTAAAAAAAATAAATATCAAAAATGATTTTTATGCTTGAGTAAAAAAATAAAACTTAAAAATAATTTTTATTTTTGATTTAAAAAATAAAAATCAGAAAACGATTTTTATATCGGAGCAAAAAAATAAAAATCATAAAATAATCATTATTTCTTAATTTTTTCGATATTGCTCATAATTATTACGGTCCCTGCTTTATATATATCACCATAAATACCACCATAAATATCTCAGTATCACAATATTACAGTGATGCCAAATTGATATCAGAATTTTTTTTTTCATTCTCATTATCTACATAATTCCCAAAGCAAACTTGCCCAGGTTGGACAATGCCAAGAGTCATGAATGGCTCAAAAAGAACTGGCAATTCCAATAAATCTGTTGATTCTTCACATTCGGTGATTGAGAACAAAATTTAATTTTAATAATTAGAATAATTTTTAAGGAACTGTGCATCTTATCATATCTTTAAAAATGTATTTTTGATAGTTTTTGTTGGTTTATTTGAACATAATAATAGTTATTTTAGTAATTAATTTAAATCAATTTCATTTTTTAGAAATTTTTTAAGCTAGTAAAAAGTTTATTAATGATTTTCAAACTAGTAGTTTTATGTAACAGTATACCCAAAACATATTACTATTCAAAATTATGTTCTAGCAGGTTAAAAGCTGTAAATGAGGTTTGTTTCATGATATATAGTCTCAGAACTTAATAATCACAAAATCATAAAGTATATTTTTATTTTTGACATTTATGACATGAACATGTTTTTCTGAAAAGTTCTGGAGAAATGTATTGCTTAAAAAACAACTGACGCCTCCATTCATCATACTCTGAAAATCATGCAGGTTTTCGAAACTTAATGGTTATAGAAATGTCTACTATGCTATCAAGTTTGAACACTTCTTAACCAGAATATAAGATGTAAAAAAGTGCTTTTTTATAAAACTTAATGGAATATAAAAAAATGTTTTTAAATTTTTACTTTTGTACTCCATCTTAATATCATGAAAATTTAAATATAATTTGTTTGGAAATTGCACCCCTCACCAACGAAAAGTACATATGGAATTGACTTGGGTTTAAGTGTGAGCGTTAATATTGAACAAAATTTAATATAAAGTTAAAGTTTGTTTCAATAAAAACCAAGTGCTGGTGATGGTAAAAAATATTTTCATTCACTTTTGCACCCTCTTGATATTCAAATATAAAACCGAAGTCATTGAGGTGTGTTCTTTTTAGTAAAAAAATCAAAAATTATGTGGTAAAAAGTTCTTTTGCCAAATTGTACACCCCATTTTGGTGTGTACCCGGGGCGGACCGCCCCTTCTTCTATTATTTATTATTTTCTTGCTTGTGCTGTGCTTACGTTGGCAAAACAAACCTTGGCTTGGCGAAGTTACCTTCTGTTAGTTCTGTTGTTATGATTTTTTATTTTATCCATGTGTGCAACGTATGTATATTTCGTAACTAGCGCAAAGGGTTATTACGATCAAGAACCCGTAGATCAGGCTATAATAATGCACATCATGCACGCTTACTCGGTTAAGGTGAATATTTTCTGTAGATTCCTCATATGCTATCAGAGTAGATAGTTTCTTTAATTCCTCCTGCTGAGTTGCAGTCTCAAGGAAAACCGTTTGTTTGAAACATTTGTTAGTAAAATGGTTTTTGTTGCGACTGTGAAATGAATTTAGTTATGTTTAACGGCGGAAGGTGTGGTTGTTAACTTTTGTGTTTTAATGCTTGAGCTTCTTAGGGTTAGGTCTTTTGATTTTATGTAGCATTTTTTGTCGAGGTCAAGTATAGCTGAGCTCGTTAAGGTTATCGGTGTAGTTTTACTTTCAAATATGACATTTATTTGGTATTTGACTATTGTTGAGTATATCCATCGGTTTGCCTGAGCGAGTTGTATCCAGATTATACCTACGTCTGTTTTTCTAATATCGCAGTTTTTTGGAAGGGTTTGCTCGCTTATAAGTAGATTGACTACTAGAGTGTATCGACTTGTATGGGAAAAATCTGACCCCCAATTCCGGTACCATAATTAAATAGTACATGAAAAATCCTTTCGATTGATGTACTTTTTTTTTATTTGAATCAATTTTGGCGTCCCCCGAAATGCATTTTTGTGCATTTTTTAACAACTTTTGTACTGGAGACCCATTACCAATTGATTTCAAAAGAAAATAAAGCTTATCAATCAATTCTTTTCATATAAAAACACAGAACTGCAAATTTTCATCCCTGTTGACAAATGCTCTGACGAGATAAAACAGTTTTTTTCAACGTGAATCTACTTGTTATTTAATAATTGATATATTTCTATTCTTTGTAAGAAAGTATTTTTAAACTTTTTTTTTTTTTTTTATTAAGCTATTACAGTTAACCAAATAATAACAACAATTTTTCGCTTTTTGAACGCTTTTTGTTTCGAATTTCGGCCTTTTTGAACGGCTTTCCAACATAGAAAACATTATTCCTTTTCTTCGTTCTGCAGAAGCAGCAGCCACTGACGTCTCTGTGACGAACTTAATATGCTATAACTTGCTAAAAGTTAAAAATAATACTTTCATACAAAAAATAAAAACAACAAATATTAAAACACAAGTAGATTCACGTTGAAAAAACTGTTTTATCTCGTCAGAGCATTTGTCAACAGGGATGAAAATTTGCAGTTATATGTTTTTATATGAAAGGAATTCATCGATAAGCTTGATTTTCTTTTTCAATCTACCATTAATGGGTCTCCAGTACAAAAGTTGATAAAAAATGCACAAAAATGCATTTCGGGGGACGCCAAAATTGGTTCAAATAAAAAAAAAGTACATCAATCGAAAAGATTTTTCATGTACTATTTAATTTTGGTACCGGAATTGGGGCTCAGATTTTCGATACACTCTATTGACTACACAGTTTGTGTTTCGGTCGTTTACTGTGTACACGAAAGTTCTGCGTGACATAGGTATTGCTTATCTTCTATTATTATGCAATTTCTTAGTTCTTCCCTGGTAATCTCATAGTAGTCCCAAACAACAATTCTTAAGAGTTGAGCACTGGACGAAAAATTTTATTTTTGAATTAGGTCCTATAGCTATCTTCAGCAAAAGTAATACGCTTACAGATTAATAACAGCAAAGCTATTTGTTTATAAGTTTTCTGTTCTATTTCACATTATTTCAGAGTAGTTTAAAAGAGTTGTGTTACAAGAGCATTCCTGCGAAGATTCTGTATCTTACAAGCCATTTCTTACAGACTTCTAAAATAATTCAGCTATCAGAGTCAAACTCTGAAGAGTTTAAGCTTTATAGATCAAGTCTTATAGACATTTCCAAGGCTTATATTGAAGGAGTTCTGATCTGATCTGGTATACTGTAAAATCAAGGGCCCTGTAAGTGTCAATAAAGAGTATATTATGTCCTAAAAAGACATTTGTCAGAGTAGAAGACTTTGTAAGAGAACAATGGTCTGACTAGAAGAGTACTACTCTGATTTTAAGAGTAGCGGTCTGGTTAGAAGAGTATCACTCTGATTATAAGAGCAACGGTCTGACTAGAAGAGTATTACTCTGATTATAAGAGCAACGGTCTGACTAGAAGAGTATCACTCTCATTATAGAGCAACGGTCTTACTAAAAGAGTATCACTCTGATTATAAGAGCAACTGTCTGACTAGTGAATGCTTTTTCAAAATGGTGGTCCTACAAATTTCGCCTTTAATCCATCTCGTAGAGTATACATTTCTTACATGTGACTCACTTATTATTATTTTTGAAGTATATTATTTTTGAAGTAAGAGCTGTACTCTTGTTTGGAGCATCAACTCTTAAAACTGCCTAACAGTGCATTTATTGAGAGTATAGTATAATTTGTTAATTAAATAAAACTTTTAATGTTGATTTTTGCGAAAAGGGACAACTTCTAACCGAGGTGCAATATAAGATTCATACGGTAAAGCTTCCATCGCAATGAAATTTATGCGTTTATGTGATAAAATATTACACCACGCATAAACAATATCAAAGATAAATAATTTGGGAAGTATTGTATGTAAACATAATCCTAATAAAAAATATTTGATTGTATTCATGTTTACGTATTTATGTTTTAATTCTCTTAAGAGTATTTATCTGCAATAGATCAGTGGTCGACCTCTTAGGTCGATATGAGGGCGCTCTTAAAATAAAAACTCGCACTTATATAGTGCCAAAATGAGCTAAGAAGAGTTTTACAAGTATCTTACAGATATCGTTTAGAGATAATCTTAAGTGTGTCATTCTTACTAATTTCTCTTTTTATTTATTTATTTATTTATTATAAGCTAAGCCTTTGAGGCTTTATAGCTTTTAAAATTTAACCATTTAGAAAACAATTTATTATAATTATGTGTAACACTTTAGAATATAGCATGATAAAAGAAATATAATGATATTTTAACATTGCTTACTTACTTAGATGGCTCTTACAACCGTTGATCGGTTTTGGCCTCGTCTAAGAATTTTCGCCAGCCTCTTTTGTCATGTGCTTGCTAGCGCCAGTTGGAAATTCCAAGCGTTGTCAGGTTATCCAATGCCTGGTCTTTCCAACGGAGATGCGGTCTTCCTCGTCTGCGTTGGCCACCGCTGGGTACCGAATCCAATATTTTTTTCGCTGGAGCTTCGTCGTTCATTCTCTCGACATGACCTAGCCAGCGAAGCCGCTCTATTTAATACGCTTGACTATATCGATGTCGGCGTATAGCTCATACAGCTCGTGGTTCCATCGTATTCGGTACTCGCCATTGACGCAGATTGGACCATAGATCTTGCGAAGGATTTTTCTCTCGAACGCTCCCAAAGTCCTTTCATCAGAGCTGCTCATCGTCCAGGTTTGTGATGCGTTTAGTAGGACGGGCATGATTATTGACTTATAGAGCGTCAGTTTTGTTCGTCGAGAGAGAGCTCTGCTTCTCAATTGCCTACTGAGCCCAAAGTAACACCTGTTGGCAAGAGTTATCCTTCGTTTAATCTCAATACTGATATCCTTGGAGGAGTTAATGCTGGATCCCAGGTAAACAAAGTCCTTCACTACCTCAAAGGAGGTGTTGTCAACAGTGACGTGGTTTCCAAGATGCTGGGACTGTTTGTTTGTTGACACAAGATACTTCGTTTTAACTGCGTTCACTGCAAGACCCATTCGACTCGACTCTTTTTTCTAGCCTGGAGAATGCTGCACTGACTTCGCGCATATTGTGGCCCATGATGTCAATATCATCTGCATATGCAGCAGCATAACATTCTTATAGAAAATTGTGCCGCTGCGTCTCAGGTCAGCAGCTTGGATGATCTTCTCCATTACTATATTAAAGAAGTCGCACGATAAGAAATCACCTTGTCTGAAACCTCGCTTGGTATCGAACGGAAGGGAGAGGTCCTTCCCAATTTTCACTGCACTGCTGGTGTTGTTCAGTGTCATCCTGCAAAGACGTATTAGCTTCGCAGGAGTACCAAATTCAGACATGATGGCATATAGGTGACTCCTTATTGGACTGTCGAAGGCGGCTTTGAAATCGACAAAAAGATGGTGTGTGTCGATTTGTTTTTCGAGGGTCTTTTCCAAGATTTGTCGGAGCGTGAAGATCTGGTCAATGGTGGACTTTCCAGGTCTAAAGCCACACTGATAAGGTCCAATCAGTTGGTTGACGATGGGCTTTAGTCTTTCACACAATACGCTCGACAGGACCTTATATGCGATATTAAGAAGGCTAATCCAACGGTAGTTGGCGCAAATGGTGGGATCGCCTTTCTTGTGGGTTGAGCAGAGCACACTGAGGTTCCAATCATCTGGAATGCATTCTTCCTACCATATTCTGCTTAGAAGTCTGTGAATGCATTCAAACAGAGCTTCGCCACCGGTATTAAACAGCTCAGTCGGTAGGCCATCGGCTCCTGCGTCTTTGTTGTTTTTAAGCCGAGCTATAGCTGTTAAGTCCTCGTTATAATCGGGCAGCGGAACTTCAACGCTGTCGTCCATAATTGGGGTTTCCGGGATATCATCACTGGCGGGATTGTTGTCAGCGTCGCCATTTAAAAGACTAGAGAAGTGCTCCCTCCGAAGCATCAGTGTACAGTGGATATCTGTCACTAGATTCCCATTCTCATCCTCGCGCGAAGAGGCTCCGGTCTAAAAACCATCGGCCAGGCGTCTTATTTTTTCGAAAAATTTTCGAGTCTCATTCCTGTCGCCATGCATCTTAATTTTCTCGCACTCACGCATTTCCGCCTCTCGTTTTTTTCGCCTGAAAATGTGTCTCTCTTCCCTCCTCTTCTCTCGGTATCGCTCCATAACAGCACGCGTTACAACCGACTGCAGGGTGGCTTTGTAGGCGGTGTCCTTCTCTGCAGTGGCGTCGCAACACTCCTGGTCGTGCCACTGGTTTCGGCGAGGGCGATGGTAGCCTATCACCTCTTCGGCAGCCGTACGCATAGAGTGGGATATGTGCGTCCACTGTCCGCATATATCGTTGATCGGAGGAGTGCTTTCTTGAAGCAGGAGTGAGAGTCGAGTAGCGAAGGCTTCGGCCGTCCGTTTTGACTGCAGCTTGTCGACGTCTGTAATGGTATTCTGGTGAGAGAGTTAGAGAGTGTGGATGTAACCGTGTCCATACAAAAAGACATGCTTAAGAAAATCACCGGATGGGCAGCGGACCGCCATATTGATCTTAATTCAAACAGGAGCTCTCTTTTCTCTCTCTTTCTTTTAAAACACCTAAGGATTTGGTTTCTGAACTATAGTAGGAATTGCGGTTGCACGTACTGGCATAGGCTTAGTCTCGTCGGCTTTGGGGGTGGGGCTTGCTAACCTGCTACAGAAATCCTTGACAAAAAAAATCTACGTGCGTATAAAAATATGAACAAAAAAAACTAGATAATTTTAACCGGAAGAAAACAAAATACTGACTCTACACCTAACCAACTATCCTGAAAAAAGCCCTATAATAACTGGTCTGGAATCTGATGACCTGATCCCTTCTTCACCCGCCCATCCATGGTTTTCAATTTAAAAAAACGTTATTTGAAAACCCCACAAATAATGATGCCCGGAGTTAGGTCATAGAAGAGACAAAATTAAATCATAATTTTTTATTTGTAGATTAATTAAATGTTTTTATTATATTCTTTTTTTTTTTTTTGATTTTTGGTTGAAAATAAGGTAATTTTTTTTCTTTTTTAAATTCATTTAATAAGTTATGTTTATTAATTTTAACTTTTATTATGACACATTATTTTCTTTTTACTAAAAAATAAATATTTTTTTTTTTTTTTTTTTTTTCTTTAATTCTAATCAAATTTCATTAACTATTACATTAACTATCAATTATAACAAACCAAAATTAAAAAAAGTATTATTATATAACGCATGTATCAAATAAAGTCTATTATAGTTAATTTAAAAAAAAAGAATCTTTGCTTTAGTGTTAAGTCAATCAGCTGTTTCAAAATATTCATAAAAAATAGTAAGCAATCAACCCAAAGTGCACTGAACTTTTAGTTTTATGCTTTGTCTTAGAAAAAAAAATTTCGAACAAAATTCGTTGTTCGAATTAACATACCGGAGTTTTTTTTTTTGTGTTTCTTTTTCTTTTTCTTTCTTTTTATTTCTTAAAAATCTTTTTGTTATACATACAAACAAAATGAATTGTTTCTAATAATGCACTGAGAACCAAAGTGAAAATTGGATAATAATGAGCAACTTAATTCCACTCACTTGCTTTAAACATAGTTTTGCAATGGAACGACCGAAAATGAAACCATATGTATTCCATATATGGGGTGTTTTTACACTTGTACTCAATTATTAGTAGGGGAACAAAACGGAACTGAAACAAACTAGTTTTGAGTGCAAACATTTTAGCGAAAAAAACTACGATGGTTCGGAACAAAATGAAATTTGGAACATTTAAATAAAATTGTCGTTGCATTAACTTCTTATTAATGGAACGTGTTGGGAATGAGAAAAAAATCTTGACAAAACTTTAGTGCATTATTCTACATTAATGATTTTTATTTTTTTTTTTTATTTTTTTACAGCTTGTTGAATACTATTACTTATTTGGTTCAACACTTTAGGCTTTAGTATCTAACATTGGAAATTTATTGAAATTTATTAACTAAGCATTATTAAGAAAAAACTCAAGTTTATAATAGTATAGATTAACAAATTACTTACATATTCATCCGAGATCTCCAGGCCTGCAGCTCGTTGATGAAGTTTGGCTGTAAAGTTAGAATTTTAATGCGATTTATATGGATATTATATTATTATATATTAGGGTTGTTTTTTTTTTTTCTCTTTCAAGACTCCATATGTTTTGTTTAAAATCACATTTTTCCTTTTTGTTTTTTTTTTTTATAATAATGCTTAATTATCACATTGTGAGTTGAACAATAACTTATCTTTACATTACGTTAAATTTACTTTAAGTTAACATGCAATTTATTTAATTCGATTAATTAAGAATTCTGTGTTCTTTTTTTTTCCGAGTTTTAACAAGCTTTTTATTTTACACACGCGACTAAACCTTGCATTTAAGACAAGCGAACTGATTTAATTTCAAATTCTGTGTTTCTTTTTTGGTTTCTCGTTTACTTAGGGATCTACATATAGTGGTTCACTTACGCACTGTAATCTTAAGTGAATTATTAATTTTTGTTAACTTGCTTTTCAGTTTTTTTTTTTTTTTTTTTTGTTATATGTGTTGCTTAAAATGTGTCGGTGTGTTGGTAGCCTTATGGATGGGAACAGGAGCTCAGATTGGGTGTTGTAGGAGAAGAATGCCTGTTGGGTGTTTTCTTGTTCTTGCTGAAGCCTATGTCCTAAGTTCTGCCTGCAGGACTAAACAAATCCCTCGTATTGAAAAGGATTCCTCATGCCTTAAATTATGCATTATCGCAAGATACTTAATTATAGGTCCCCTGCACGTAAAAAAAAATAATTAACACGGTGAATGTAATTTTTTTATTTATTTTGTATATAATTACCTTAAAAAAAAGGGAACCGTTTTGTAAGCTATAGCACTTTTTCTTGTGTTTTCCTCCAATATTGGCTGATCACTCTAAAACTTTGTATGTGAGGGTAACAAGATTTAAACTATACTAATTTTTATTTTTTTATTTTTTTAATATCAATTTACCTTTTTTTTCGTTTTCTTTTACTATAATTAAAAAAAATGTTCCTTTAAAATGGCACAGCTTTTATTAAGCAGCAGTTTAATAATATTCTTTTTTTTTTTTTTCACTTTTAAACTCACAACAAGTCGCGTATTTGATATTTATAAAGCCAGAATTGAAATGACCGATTCAGCTTTCGCAATTTTGTTACGAAGCCTACACAAACTAATTGGTTTGAACCTCGTGGTTTTTAATATGTTAAAATTTATTTTCGAACTATTTAATAGGAAATTTCTTTAGGATAGAAAAAGATCAATAGCACAACTTGTGGCCAAACTAACTTTGGAGAATTTTTTTCGAACTCTTATACGTAGTTAAAGTGTCAATTTATCTGGGATTTTATAAAAAGAGAAGGTGACCAGGTGTTGCATGCAAACAAAATTTAAAAAAAACCCAAACCAAAAATTAAATAATTTATTGAAAAATTTACATCCATTACAACCAAGTTGATTCAGACATTGCTCTGTCAATTAGGAATTGCAGTTCATAGTAAGAGTTCCCTAATTTTCTCAGGACCTTAGCTTTTAAAAATTTTGGGGCAAGTTTTGCATTAAAATTGGCTATCTTACTGCTCTGTGCAAAGTTACGTCTGTAGACTAGTTGGCCAGGAATAAAATTAACAGGTCTTGTACGCAAATCATATCTGTGCTTATTGTTTTGAAAAGCTCTTGTCAGATTTTCTTTAATTGTTTCTCTTACCATTTGGATTTTGTCACTACGCAAAATTTCGTTTTCACCTTCATCTAATAGCATTAGTTTTCTAAGAATTCCGTAACTCTCCCCTTGCAATATCATTTGTTGACCAAACAACGCAAAATATGGTGAAAAGCCAATAGCTTGATGATATGAGCTTCTTAAAGCTGCAGCAATCTGTGACAGATTCTGATCCCAGGGTCTTTGATCAGAGTCTAAATACGTTCGTATCCCAGCTATAATTGATCTATTTACCCTCTCGGAGGCATTTGATTGTGGAGAGTAGATGGCGGTATAAACATGGGATACACCATATTTGCTCAGCAATGAATTAAACATAGCAGACTTAAATTGTGACCCATTGTCGGTTATAATTACTTCTGGTACTCCAAAAACGGTGAATACATTCGACTCTAGGTAATCGCAAATATGAATAGTTGAAAATTTTCTTAGTGCTTTCAGCAATGGAAATTTAGTCAAATGATCCAGGACAATAAGGATGCCAGTATTACCCGCTTTTGATCGAGGATATGGACCTAGAAGATCCATGTAAAGTTTCTGGAATGGTCGATCTGATCTCTGCTGCGCTCCCATTGGAGGACGAAGTACAACATTAGGTGCTTTGCATTGTTTGCAAACTTCACAATTTACCACATAGTCACGGACTTGAGTTGCCATTTTTGGCCTAAAGAAATTTCGACGTAATTTTTCTAAAGTCTTACCAACGCCACCGTGGGCAGAAATTGGCGGACAGTGAGCTCGTTCAATCACATCATGCGTAAGTTCACTTGGGATCCAGAGCTTCCAGGACGACGCTTCAGCCACAGGATCTCCATTTGAAAACTGAGTTCTCTTATAAATAAAATTGTCAATGACGTTTAAATCAGGATAGCGATATTTGTTTGCACTTATTTCTTTCGCTAAGTTCATATAGTCTGGCGAAGAGAAATGTACAGACTGAAGATCGACTTCTGGTGTGAAATTAATAGCGCAAACTTCACCTGCTTCTAAGCGAGATAGAACATCAGGTACCACGTTTAATGTGCCCTTCCGATGCTCTATAGTAAAATCAAATGATTGAAGTTTTAATGACCAGCGTGCTAGTCTACCGTTCAGGTCTGACTGCCTCATAAGCCATTGAAGGCTTGCATGATCCGTAATGACCTTAAAACTATGACCCTCAATATACTCTCGAAATTTCTGAATGCTTAGCAACGCAGCCAGACATTCTAACTCGGTAATGGAGTAATTTCTTTGAGCACGATTTATTTTATGCGAAAAAAATGCTATGGGTGTTTCGACTCCATCGTTATCCTCTTGCGATAACACTCCTCCAACTCCATATATTGAAGCATCGCATTGTACGATAAATGGTCGAGAAAAATCAGGCGTTACCAGTACGGGTGGTGAAGTTAATTTTTCCTTCACATCTTCAAAAGCAAGTTGTGCTTCAGCTGACCACTCGAATTTCTTGGACTTTGAAGTTAAATCTGTCAGAGGTGCCGTTAAGGATGCATAGTTATCAATAAACCTGCGATACCACCCTTATCCACAATAGCAACTGGACTGGACCAAGGACAATTGACTGGTGCTGGCTCTATAACCCCCAAGTCAAGCATTCGATCCACCTCTGCGTGTATCTTCTTTTCGACTGCTGGTGAAACCGAAAAGTATCGTTGCTTGATTGGCTTAGCAGTTGCTTCTATTTCAATTGTATGTTTCATCAAATGTGTTTTTCCTAAACCCTCCTTTTCAAAAGATGGAAAAAGTGATATCACATTTTCAAGACTTTTCTGTTGCTGACATGTGAGTTTATGTCTATCATAGCTATTTAATAGTTTATCGTTTTCAGCCTGAAAACTGCTTAACATTTTCTCCAATAGACCAAACTTGTAAAAGAAATCTATACCTAAATAAAGATCTTGGCTGAGCTCAGGTATTATGAAGAGTTCGACTTCTTTCTCAACATTTTTATATTTAATTTTTACCATCAAACTGCCAATAATTTTGTATTTCATGCCACCCGCAGTCGAAGTAAACTCTTTTAAAGGTTTGTATTGTAGTAGGTGGCAACTCTGAATGTCTTTGTTGATGGCAACGCTGTAAATGTAAAAGATTGTAACTTTGTCAGCTGTCAAAGAAATCTTGTAAAAAATGCAACAGAGGCGCGTCATTATAGAGAAAAGAGTTGTAACGACTGCTAACAAAAAAAGATAAGCACAAAAATAAAAATATATTGTATAATAGTATTTAATATTTTTCTTGAAAAATTCTTGAGCAGCATGACCACTAAGGCATGAGATAGATGCTCCTGAATCTAGCAATCCCAGCATATTTTCACCCAATAGTTCAACCGTAAGATATGGTCTTATATCTTGGTGAATTCTATACGATTCTATTGAAGATAATGTTTTACTTAACCTTTTACGGTTTGTTTTAACTGTTCGCCAAAATTTTCTGAATCTTTCTGTTGAACGCTTTGTTCTAGAAATGTTATTAGTGTTAATATTAAAAGCTGTATTTAAACTTTCGCAGAAAATTCGTGCGCGTGTTTTTTCATAATTTAAAACCTTTTCATGGTATGGTTGAATTGGATATAAAAGTGGTTTAGAACCTTTCAGTATTGTTGATTTTTGTAGTATATGCGGTGTTTGAGTTGAAATAGAATTATAACATTTTTTTACAATTTGGGATTGGAGCGGAAGCTGGTGTTGTCGTTCGCGCTCCTAAACAAGTTTCCCTGATTTTGACATTTAGAACATGTTGGTCTATAGACATTCGGTTCACCGCAACCGTAACAGAAAATGGTTCTATCAGCCAAACAGTCCATATAACGATGACCCTCTTCTCGACAGTTCCAGCATATTGCAACTGCATTCGATGAATTAAGAGGCCTACCGTTGGCTTTAAATTTTTGGTGTCCTATCTCACAAATATCTTCTTGCCCTATTTCTTCTTTATCTAATTCATTTTCAAGTTCTAGTTCGTTTATTTGGCGACGAAATGGCTTAGCATTGATTCTTTCATCAGCACCTAATGTTTCTCTGCGAAGTATCAAGTGTCTAAGATGGGACACGGAACGAATTTCTAAGTAAAAAAGTTCTTTTCGGAGATAAGGACGAAGACTCCGTCTCAAAATCTCTACTAATTCTGGCTCTTCAAGCGGATATTTCAATCTATCTGTAAGACACAGTATGGCATTGTAAAACTCATCAAACGACTCTGTTTCCTTTTGTTTTCTGTCTCTTATTATTTCTCGTATGTCGGTATTAGATAAGTGATCATAAAAATGGGCTCTTAATGCTTCACATAAATGATCCCATGTGACTTGTTGTACTGAGCGCCTGTATCGCCAGAACCACTCACTTGCTTTTCCGCTAAACAGAATATGTATGTGTTCACATAATGTGCGGAAATCACCACCTAAGCTGTTAGTTGTTAGCGTGCTTACCATGTAAATGAATTTGTCTACTGGTGTTTTGCTACCGTTAAAAGTCAGATTCCAACTTTGTATGAGGTGAGCCACTTTGCTGCTGTTTGTTACTACAGAAGTGTGAACAGAAGTTCGATCTTGTGAACTAGGAATTTGTATTAAGTTTAGGTTATAAGTTCTATTAGATTGAACTGACGTGTGCCTAGCGTTGTAATTTTGATTTTGGATTGGCGGAAATGTTTCTTGTGGCCATTCTGGTTCTTGATTACGAGAAACATTAATTTGGCTTATTTGGGACGTAAGAGATTGAATTAAACTTTCAATCCTCGAAATCTCTGGACGTATCTGGGCAGAAACAGCTTTAGAAACTGTATCATTAATGATATTGGATGTGTCTTCTCTAGAAATCTGAATATTTTGTGTATCCATTCTAGGACTATGATTATCTCTATTCCGAGGAAGAGACGAGTCACGACTTGGAAGTGTAAAGCTATGTCCAGCAACAGACCAGTCTAAAGGATTCTGAGTTTTTGTTTTAGACCTTGTTTGAACTTCATTCAAAACTTTCGAAGGTCTACCAATCTTTTTCGGCATTGCTCCTTGGGACTTTGGTAAAGACGGTGGATCTTTGAAAGAATTTCCTATAATGTCTTTTAAGGACTCTAGATTGCATTCTATACCACATTGTGGACAAGTGGGAGTTTCTTCAATCCGCTCCATAATGCAAGCTTTATGAAAATTGTGGTTGCATTGAGTTGCCACAAATTTTTGCACGTTTTCTAGTGGTTTGCAGCATACTGCGCATACACCATATTCAGTCATATTGACCGAAAAAAAATATAATATGAAAAAAAAATATGTATTCTAACAAACAATATTAAAATTTTGCAAAACTAAAAAAAAATATTTCATTAATAATTGACCTAACTTTTCCAGGGCAACTTTCATTATAGACCAGTTAATTATAAACACTTTAAAAAGACTTAGCGAGGGAAAAACATGAATTAAATTGTATCTGTTAGGGAAACCGAATTGTCGCATTAGCCAAGGCCAATTCCAAAAATATTAGAAATTTGGACGATCGATCCAGAAGTAAGAAAACCCAGATATCGTAATTCCAAAACTTTTTTCTTTTTGTAATTGCAGCACTAATTGTTTACCACTAACTAAACTATAATAAGAGAAAAAAATGAACCAAAAGCAAATAAAAATCTGAATATAGAATTAACAATCGGTCATAGAAGTCCATCTAGATCTATGGGATCAACTACGCATTTCCAGAGAGGTTATTCTATTATCAATTTCCATTTACTTCTAAGATAGCAATAATATACTTCTGCCAGTGAAGTAGTTTGTGGGACCTAAAAAACAGATGACCTTGTTTACGTTGTGTATTTTGTGTGCCCCACGTTGGGCGCCATTTTTGTAATGGTATTCTGGTGAGAGAGTTAGAGAGTGTGGATGTAACCGTGTCCATAGAAAAAGACATGCTTAACCCATTTTAGTCCGCTGGTAGATTTCCCGACCACTGACTTTAAAACTAATTTCTGAAAAAAATATTAAAAATATTTTCAAATTCTTTCTGCAAAGACTTAACTTGGTTAGATGGAGATTTAGAAAATAAATATAAATTTCCAAATTTTCCATTTTACATGAACATGTAATATTTTTTAATATTTTTACCATGAATTAATTTTAACGTTAGTGGTCGAAAAATCGACCAGCTGACTAAAATGGGTTAAGAAAATCACCGGATGGGCAGCAGCCGCCATATTGATCTTAATTCAAACAGGAGCTCTCTTTTCTCTCTCTTTCTTTTAAAACACCTAAGGATTTGGTTTCTGAACTATAGTAAGAATTGCGGTTGCACGTACTGGCATAGGCTTAGTCTCGTCGGCTTTGGGGGTGGGGCTTGCTAACCTGCTACAGAAATCCTTGACAAAAAAATCTACGTGCGTATAAAAATATGAACAAAAAAAACTAGATAATTTTAACCGGAAGAAAACAAAATACTGACTCTACACCTAACCAACTATCCTGAAAAAAGCCCTATAATAACTGGTCTGGAATCTGATGACCTGATCCCTTCTTCACCCGCCCATCCATAGTGTTCAATTTAAAAAAACGTTATTTGAAAACCCCACAAATAATGATGCCCGGAGTTAGGTCATAGAAGAGACAAAATTAAATCATAATTTTTTATTTGTAGATTAATTAAATGTTTTTATTATATTCTTTTTTTTTTTTGATTTTTGGTTGAAAATAAGGTAATTTTTTTTCTTTTTTAAATTCATTTAATAATTTATGTTTATTAATTTTAACTTTTATTATGACACATTGTTTTCTTTTTATTAAAAAATAAATATTTTTTTTTTTTTTTTTTTTTCTTTAATTCTAATCAAATTTCATTAACTATTACATTAACTATCAATTATAACAAACCAAAATTAAAAAAAAGTATTATTATATAACGCATGTATCAAATAAAGTCTATTATAGTTAATTTAAAAAAAAAGAATCTTTGCTTTAGTGTTAAGTCAATCAGCTGTTTCAAAATATTCATAAAAAATAGTAAGCAATCAACCCAAAGTGCACTGAACTTTTAGTTTTATGCTTTGTCTTAGAAAAAAAAGTTTCGAACAAATTCGCTGTTCGAATTAACATACCGAAGTTTTTTTTTTTTTTGTGTTTCTTTTTCTTTTTCTTTCTTTTTATTTCTTAAAAATCTTTTTGTTTTACATACAAACAAAATGAATTGTTTCTAATAATGCACTGAGAACCAAAGTGAAAATTGGATAATAATGAGCAACTTAATTCCACTCACTTGCTTTAAACATTGTTTTGCAATGGAACGACCGAAAATGAAACCATATGTATTCCATATATGGGGTGTTTTTACACTTGTACTCAATTATTAGTAGGGGAACAAAACGGAACTGAAACAAACTAGTTTTGAGTGCAAATATTTTAGCGAAAAAAACTACGATGGTTCGGAACAAAATGAAATTTGGAACATTTAAATAAAATTGTCGTTGCATTAACTTATTATTAATGGAACGTGTTGGGAATGAGAAAAAAATCTTGACAAAACTTTAGTGCATTATTCTACATTAATGATTTTTCTTTTTTTTTTTTATTTTTTTACATAAACTTTAGGCTTTAGTATCTAACATTGGAAATTTATTGAAATTTATTAACTAAGCATTATTAAGAAAAAACTCAAGTTTATAATAGTATAGATTAACAAATTACTTACATATTCATCCGAGATCTCCAGGCCTGCAGCTCGTTGATGAAGTTTGGCTGTAAAGTTAGAATTTTAATGCGATTTATATGGATATTATATTATTATATATTAGGGTTGTTTTTTTTTTTTTTTCTCTTTCAAGACTCCATATGTTTTGTTAAAAATCACTTTAAATGTCATATTTTTTTTTTTTTTTTCCTTTTTTTTTTTTTTATAATAATGCTTAATTATCACATTGTGAGTTGAACTATAACTTATCTTTACATTACGTTAAATTTACTTTAAGTTAACATGCAATTTATTTAATTCGATTAATTAAGAATTCTGTGTTCTTTTTTTTTCCGAGTTTTAACAAGCTTTTTATTTTACACACGCAACTAAACCTTGCATTTAAGACAAGCGAACTGATTTA
Organism: Tetanocera ferruginea; assembly: GCA_958299015.1. Lineage (NCBI taxonomy): Eukaryota > Metazoa > Arthropoda > Insecta > Diptera > Sciomyzidae > Tetanocera > Tetanocera ferruginea. The sequence continues at coordinate 87,211,885 of OY282643.1, forward strand.
ATTTCAAATTCTGTGTTTCTTTTTTGGTTTCTCGTTTACTTAGGGATCTACATATAGTGGTTCACTTACGCACTGTAATCTTAAGTGAATTATTAATTTTTGTTAACTTGTTTTACAGTTGTTTTTTTTTTGTTTTTGTTATATGTGTTGCTTAAAATGTGTCGGTGTGTTGGTAGCCTTATGGATGGGAACAGGAGCTCAGATTGGGTGTTGTAGGAGAAGAATGCCTGTTGGGTGTTTTCTTGTTCTTGCTGAAGCCTATGTCCTAAGTTCTGCCTGCAGGACTAAACAAATCCCTCGTATTGAAAAGGATTCCTCATGCCTTAAATTATGCATTATCGCAAGATACTTAATTATAGGTCCCCTGCACGTAAAAAAAAATAATTAACACGGTGAATGTAATTTTTTTATTTATTTTGTATATAATTACCTTAAAAAAAAGGGAACCGTTTTGTAAGCTATAGCACTTTTTCTTGTGTTTTCCTCCAATATTGGCTGATCACTCTAAAACTTTGTATGTGAGGGTAACAAGATTTAAACTATACTAATTTTTATTTTTTTATTTTTTTAATATCAATTTACCTTTTTTTTCGTTTTCTTTTACTATAATTAAAAAAAATGTTCCTTTAAAATGGCACAGCTTTTATTAAGCAGCAGTTTAATAATATTCTTTTTTTTTTTTTTCACTTTTAAACTCACAACAAGTCGCGTATTTGATATTTATAAAGCCAGAATTGAAATGACCGATTCAGCTTTCGCAATTTTGTTACGAAGCCTACACAAACTAATTGGTTTGAACCTCGTGGTTTTTAATATGTTAAAATTTATTTTCGAACTATTTAATAGGAAATTTCTTTAGGATAGAAAAAGATCAATAGCACAACTTGTGGCCAAACTAACTTTGGAGAATTTTTTTCGAACTCTTATACGTAGTTAAAGTGTCAATTTATCTGGGATTTTATAAAAAGAGAAGGTGACCAGGTGTTGCATGCAAACAAAATTTAAAAAAAACCCAAACCAAAAATTAAATAATTTATTGAAAAATTTACGTACATTACACGTCTAGCTTTTTTAGTGTAGGATTGCAAGAATTCTTAGCTGCGCACAGACGTGTGCGGATCTTGGCTGCGACAAGATAATGATCCGAGTCTATGTTAGCATAACGAATCGTGCGTACGTCTAGTACACTGGAAGAGTGCCTTCCGTCAATCAAAACGTGATCAATTTGGTTGCATGTTTTTCGATCAGGGGACAGCCAAGTTTAACATTGACATAATTTAAAATTCGATGTTTCAAAATTATACATATTAACATTGTGGAGCCAAGGCAAATATGGTTGTGTCTGTAAAGCATCATGGTGTCGGCCTAGAATGGTGGGAGGTATCAAAAACAAACAAGGCCTGTACGCCACATTGATAAGTATAACCATAAACATAATACATATCGTTCACAGCAGGGTGGTATTTCGATAAACAAGGTCATATTTACCACACCAATTTCCTTAGAAACAAAGAAATGGTTGCGAACGCTGGCACTAAGACAACTAGGTCTCATTGGCCTGTCGTATTATTATGTCATACAAATCGTTCTCGCTGGTTGTAGGACAAAGTCCAAAAGATACAACCAGCACAGCACAACCGAAAAAAATGCGTTTACATTCACCAGGCATGTTCGATTATATTAATATAGGAGGTCCAAAACAGGTTCAGGTCAGGTCCATGTATATGTTGCATTATGTTTATCCATAACCAGGTGAGAATTATGTGCCATTGGAAGATGATGATCAGAATCACTGTCGGTACTGCAGATAATCTAATATTTGATGTTTAATTGAGTACATGGATTCATTTAGAGCGCTTCTTAATGCTTCTTAATGGTTCATTTTGCAAGTAATTTGTTCTACAAAAGTTCATAAAAAGTAACCCAAAAGATCTTCTTGGACGAAGTGGAATATTAAAGTAAATTTTACTCAATAAATATGGACTGTCTACATGTCCATGAAAAAGCTTAACAATCCAACTAACGTTAAGCATAACTCTCCTATTTTTCAAAGTAGGAAGATTTAATAGCTGTAGGCGACACTCATAAGGTGGTAGATTAAAGTTAATATTGCAATAAAGATAGTTCAGGCAGAACAAAAGAAACTTTTTCTGAATCGATTCAATGTCATCGATGTAACAACCATATCGTGGACACCATACAATCGAAGCATATTCTAATATAGGCCGAACTAGAGAAGTGAATAAAGTTTTAGTAATAAAAGGATCATTAAACTCTTTTGCCCAACGTTTAATAAATCCTAGGGTACTATTTGCTCTATTTATTATTTTATTTATATGAATGTAAAATCGTAGTTTAGGATCCATGGTAACTCCAAGATCATGGAAACTATCTAAGGATTCTAATGTGTATTCACATATTTTGAAATTACACTTTAAGAATGGTTTTCGCGAGAAGGGCATGTGCTTACATTTTTTCATTAAGATGTTTAAGATTTAAGATTCATTAGATTTATTCTGCACCAGCTATGAAGATTGTTGATGTCAAGTTGTAAGAATAAACCATCATATTCATTCTTAAAAGACAGGAATAGTTTGACGTCATCAGCATACATCAAGTTGTTAGAATGCTTTATGACCGATGGCAAATCGTTTATATTAAGCAGAAACAAAAGTGGCCCAAGATGACTTCCTTGGGGTACTCCAGAGATAACAGGAAACTCGTATGATTTCACGAGTTTAAATAGAACAGATTGTGTTCTGTTACTTAAATACGATTCGATCCATCTCACCATTTTTGTGGGAAATCCAATCATAAGATAAAGCGCCAGAAGTAGAAGGAGAGTTAGTGCTTAAGTTAATTGAAGGAATAACAGCAGAAGCCTCAGCCAAAAGTAAATTGGGGTCGGCAAATGCTGGAGATTTTGCAGTTGCCACATCATTAGTATTATGAACTTTGGCGCCAACCTCAATTTCAGTTGCTAATGCTTCACCTGAAGTATTTGAGTATTTGCTCAATATTACACCCAGTAGTGGGTTGTGGAGTTACATTGGCAGACGGAGAGACTGCTTTAGCAGTAGCATTGGTCAGGCTCCGGAGATTCTTTTTGCTACGTTTGCGCTTAGAAGATACAAAAGCCTCATCCATGCACTTAAGCGATTTAAACAAATTTTCATACTCCGACAATCTATTCTGAGCCGCCTCTAGGTCCTTTGAGACCTCCAAGAAGCCCTTTCTTGATTGCCTAATAAGCTTTAAAATATCAACATCCGTTGCTCTGCATTCTTCGCATGCCCAACGTAAACCTTTGTTTTCGTTAAGTGCATCGAAAACACGAGCATTTAGTTCTGCACACTTAAAGTGAAAAAAGGATTCACACAACCAGCAATTCACAACACGGTCGGATTCTCCTTTAACAGGACAGTTCCGGAATTTGCAGTACATAATAACTTTTATTAAATTTTAATTTAAGTTTAGTTTTAAGTTTATATTGAATTAAATTTTTAGATTGAAAAGTAGCTTTGGCAACCCTGTTTCAAAAAGTTTGATAAGCACTGAAAAGTCACCGGTTTGTGTACTAGCTAAGAAGTAGCAAGAACTTAGATGTACACAAATGTCAGAAACAGCTGATATGAATAAACAAAAAAACTTCACTCACTGAGAACAGATGTTCTGTTAAAGCAGAATGAAAAATAAAAAAATAGCAAAGATTTATATGTAAACTAATTTGATTTTATATAAAAGGATAATTCCAGCGCTTTCACTGAATTAAACTGCAGAAATCCAACGACGATCCTCAGCAAAATACAGCAAGTTGAATTAGAATTAATTTTAAAAGTTAAAACCGGGTTAAAGAAATAATTTAAAATAAAACTTAAGAAGCTGAAGTAAAATACGAACTTGTACCAAGTAGCAAGAGTTGCCAGGTTGTCTTTAGGATAAAAGAAAAATAGCAATTGCTGCTTGGGGTGTTCTCTCTCGTAATCGATGGTAATTTGTTTGATATCGGAGTTTATAAAAATGAGTTTATTGCCGTCGGAAAAAGAATAATGTTGTATATTTGATATGTTTTACAGAATGCCAAAGTTATTATGATTTTGTAAATTATTTTGTTGCCAATTACTTTTGAGTGCATTGTTGATATCTGGTAGTGTTACTATGTTATTATTGAGAGTGGAAGGCAGCCTTAAGTTGGAAGGTAAGGATTTTCTTATTGTGATGAGTATTATGAATAATTGTTCTGTTGTTATTAATGATGGATGTGGCTTGCCATGTTTTGCTCTTGACATTAGATCAAGAAGCTTGTCCAACGTTTTAGTAACGCATTCACATTAGAATTGTAAGTGAAGTGAGAGCCTCCAGTTGAAGTTGTGCTCTAGCATCATGTTTCGATTTCAAAATATACTTCATTTGTTGTTGTTTATTATTTATTCTATTGTCCATTGCTATTATTTGATGATCTGAATTTGTATTTGATTTATTAAATATACTGTTTGTTGTGTCGATAACACGGTGTGACCACCAAAAATCTTCTAGAATGATTCTAAAAAACTATGATGGTGCGCACATCTAGGAGTGCAATGCAGGTAGTTTGAGGTCTGGGTCACATCTGAGTTCCGAGATACAGTAATTTTAAAATTTGTACGTTGCGATCACTTATTTACTTTTTACAACGTAAGTTTTGATCGAAAAAAAATTCAAAAATATACTTTCCCAAAATAGTTTTTGTCGCTGATTCCAAAATAAATAAAGTTTTGCAATTAAATACTTTTTACCACGATTTCGGTGGACTTTTGTTGCTTCATATGAAACTTTTTAAAATAAATTTAGTTTTTGTAGATTTTATTTCTAAATAGCATTATTGAAGTGAACAAATTTAGTTTTCAGCTAGGAACCAACAAAGATCTGCGAGAAAAGATGTTAAATTTTTGCCGAGGTATCTGGTTTCAATAGGCTTGCACGTTTAGTGAAAACGCTCGAATGGCTCGTCAGACTCAGTGGGTATTTGATGCTCGAATACTTCCAGATGAAAGTGTAAGAAGTGAATTTTTAAAGTCGTTCGAATGTGAATCACATTGAATGCGTCCAACATGTCGCGTATAAGAAGTGCATAATTATCTGCGCATCCACTTGTAGAGATGAGAATGGTAATCTGGTTACAGATAAGCAGTGCGCATTGAAATTATGGAGAAAGCATTTTTCCAATCTGCTTGCAGGCGACGATACCAACAATTTCGCCCTTAGAGAATGCAGTCTGCCACCACCAATCGACGATGATGGAGTGGAAATTCCACCACCTAGCCATGACTAGGTTTAAGTTGCTATCCAGCGACTCAAAAACAACAAAGCCGCAGGTGCTGACGGCCTGGCTGCTGAACTGTTTATAACCGGCGGCGGTGAATTGATAAGGTGCATGCATCAACTCATCAGAAAAATATGGCTAGCGGAAAGCATGCCCTACGATTGGAATCTCAGTGTGCTTTGTCCTATACTTAAGAAAAGAGACCCGACAATCTGCGCCAACTACCGAGGTATCAGTCTTATTTCCATCGCATACAAGGTTCTTTCGAGCTTATTGTGTGAAAGATTGAAGCCGCATACCAAAACACTGATTGGACCTTATCAGTGTGGCTTTCGTCCTGACCAGATTTTTACACTACGCCAAATCCTGGAGAGAACGAACGAAAACCATATTGACACCCATCATCTCTTTGTTGATTATAAAGCTAAGTTCGATAGCCCGATTCGGGATTGCCTGTACGCAACAATGTCTGAGTTCGGTATACCTGCAAAGTTGATAAGGCTCTGCAAGATGGCGTTGAGTAAAACATGCAGCTCCGTCAAGGTAGGAAATGCCCTCTCCGAAACCTTTAATACCGAACGAGGTTTCAGACAAGGCGACCCGCTATCATGCGATCTCTTCAATTTCATCATGGACGGGATCCTACGAAAGGCAGGTGTACATCGAAATGGTACCATTTTCTACAAAGGTGTCCAGCTCCTTGCGTATGCTGATGATATCGATATTATCGGCAGAACCAAGAGAGATGTAACCGCTGCATTCACCGCTATCGAAAAGGAATCAGCCAAAGTGGGTTTGACGGTGAACGAGGGCAAAACAGAGTATATGCTGTCTGCAAAAAGGGAAGTGCGGCGTCAAGGCGCCCATGCTACAGCAGGAAAATATAACTTTGAAGTTGTCAAGGAGTTTACATACCTTGGCACCGCCGTAAACAGCAACAACAATGTCAGCCTTGAGATAAAGCGAAGAAAAACAATTACTAATAGGTGCTGCTACTGGCTAAGTAAGCAATTAGGTTCCAGAGCCCTCTCTCGATCGACAAAACTAACACTCTACAAGACGCTCATCATACATGTGCTTCTCTATGGCGCTGAGGCATGGGTGGTATCTCAAACAGTTGCAGCCGCTCTTGGGGTGTTCGAGAGGAAAGTTCTTCGCAAAATCTTTGGTCCTGTTCGAGTTGACGACGACTATCGCATTCGAATGAACCACGAACTGTACGAGCTCTACAACGAGAAGCTCAAGCGAAAAAGGTGCTTGAAGCGAAAGCCGAGGGTTGACGACAAAGAGGAAGACCATGCCTCCGATGGATTGACCAGGCCGAGGAAGCCCTTAAATCGCATTGCATGCTACAAACTGTTCTGCACAAAAGATATCATTGAACTCATCGTATTTTACAAGCTTTCGAATGGGTGGACCTACGAGCATACCTTAATAAAAAATATGTATACTGACTATTCGAAAAAAGTTATGTTGAAAAGAAGGCATTCAGTAAACGGGTTACCTTCTTTAATTTTGCAGCACTAACGCGAGGAAACTTTTGTCAAAGATACTGGAAACTTGCAGAATCTTGCGGCATGGATTTAATAAAATTTTTCATCATGCCTAGCTTGACATGGAGTGGTGGCACTAGTATTTTTTCCATAGGCACCAAAGCTTCGCGCACAATATTATATTCGCCGAGATTCCGATCAGTTCGCCTCGGCCAATCATTTTTCCTGTATTGATTGCCGACATAACGGGTGTTCCACTCGCATAAATAAGAAGCAAACTTCGTCCATCCAGATTGCATTCCGGTTACGATCGACACAATTTTCAAATCGCCGCACAGTCGCTGACGATGACCATTATACTTTACGCATTCCAAAATCGTTTTCATATTGCCATACGTCTCTTTCATTTCTATTGCGTATGCTTTTGGAACAGACGGTTTTGTGTTATCGACAAATAACAACACGGCTTTCAGGCTATTTATTTATTTATTTATTTATTTATTTATTAATTGGCCAAACCAGGCAATTTACTTATTCCAAAAGGTTTTGCGTTTTTTTTTATTTTTGTTTACTCCCTCTCGTTTCCCTGTTATTGTGTTCGATGATATCAATTCAATGTGGGCGTAATCCGCCCACCTGAATGACATGATTTCAAGAACTTGTCGAAAAGAAAAGGCAAGAAGAAAAGCAAAAATAAGGTGAACTTACATGCTAACATATTTTAATAAGAAAAGGAACTTATTAGCACTACTATGCTAATTTGTAAATTTATTTACCAAACCAAATTTATATAGTATAGTAAACTCTGCGATGTAGTTAGTAATCTTTTAACTAGATCTTCTTTTGTGAGATCGACTGATATTTTATCGGTTGGCTTAGTAGTACAGATATTTACTATCTTTTCTGACGTCAAATTATCTGTGACCACTATGTTTGGCCTTATCTTACTCAAATTTTTAGGTTCCCAGCTTACTGGCCTCGGATGAGCCCTTGATAGTTTCAATTCTGCATTTTGTGTCCTACTCTTGCACACCATTCACATTTTATCTTTTCTCTGTTGCCTACATAAAATATTCTGCTATCTTTCGTATTCTGGTTTTTATGGCTGTTAATTTGGCTTTTATTATAAATATTATCCCTTCTGTTCGCGTTATATCCATTCGAATCTCTGCCAGCTGAACCGTTAAAATTACATTCGTGCCCGTGTACTCTGCACTTTTGGCAATATGTTTGATTTTTCCTTTTATAGCAGTCATCTCTCGTATGACCCACTCTATTACAAAATGAGCATGTTGGTCTAATATTTCTACTTCGTTCCTCCTCAAATCTTCCTATCATTTGTCTCACTGGCCGTGAATTGGTCCCTGAATATTCTCTATGCTCCTCTTCAACCCTATTCATTAGGGTGGGTCGATTTAAAAATCGCTCAATGCTCTGTGAAAATCGTATTCTAGGGATCAAAATAAGAAACTTTGCCGAAGGAACCATACCTCTAAAACGAATTCTGATGTCCCCCAATTTGGGTCGAACTTTTGGGGAGGGGCAAATTTTGTAAAATCCCACTTTGACCCATTTAGAGTGCTCCAATCGAGTCCAAATATATGACCAACCCCCACTGACTTTGGTGGCCCGACCCACCCATGCCAGTGGCACACTCCTGGAACCCCTCTGTGGGGTTCCCCATACAAACATTTCAAAAAAGCACCATTTTTGGCCTTTACATGAAAAAATCAGCGAAATGGCTATGTTTTTTCTTTATTGTTATTTATTTATTTATAATAATATTTATTATTTATTTATAATAATATCTATTTTTTCCCTTTTGAAATTTATTTAGTCAGAACATATGTAAATGAAAAAATTAATTTAAGTTAGTTATAGAAAAGAAACTAAAAAAATTATTGTTTGAAGTCTTTTTTACTTTCAAGTCTGGGCAATTTCGCACGGCTCTCTAATGTCGTCGCCATAACAGCATCTACATTTTCCGGTATAACCCATTTGGAAACGCTAGCTAGAAATTGAACATGTCGTTCCGTTCCTTGTATGTGTGATGGAATTTTTGGATCATTAAACGGTGGATCATCCTGATTTAAATATTCTTTCAATGTATCGTACGGAATGCTTCGCGTGAATGGTGGTTCAAATACGTTATTTATGTCATTAATATTGATCATTTCCGTGTAAGTTGTGCAATTAAACTTTATATCTGGTTTTTTATAAGCTCTAGGTTGCGTTGGGTCGTCAACATCTGTTCGATAGCGTAGAATTATGTTGATAGCACAGTCGCGCTTTTCTTTGCTATCATCAAACAACATTGATAACAAGATATTTTCCGAATGCGCATAATATGAATTATCTCTAATTACTTGATTGACAATTTTGCGTAAACGAGGTTCTAGAAATCGTGACCAACTAATGAAGTTGAAAAATAATGCACTGCCGTACACGATAGAGCTGTAATACTTGATATTGAAGTTCATTGGCACATAACATTTAATTATAAATTCAACCAGAATTCTTAAATTTGCATCTGTATTGTCCGTTGTCACATATAATCGTAATAATCTGTAATAATCTAGCGTCCTTGGTGAGCCACCGAGAATGTACAATTTCCCCTGGTTTGATGTTAGCCAGAACCACGGAAACCACGCCGCTAGAAATTGCATGGGCCATGTCGTATAAGTACTTCGAATCGGTGGAAAATTCAATTTTTTTCTGGAGCGGGGGCATATTTTGCAACTCAATTTTCTGGAAGCCGTCCACCACCTGAAAATGTATAATAATAAAATAATTAAAAATGGTTGACAATTATAATAAATGAGTGATAGCAATAACTTACCGGAAGAGTCTCACAAGTTTCGATTTGACGGCTCAGTTTTCCGGTTGCCGATCTTGGTCCAGTGCTGGTTGATTTATCCAAAGCTTCAAACAAATTCCGAAACGAAAGTTCGTTGAAGTGTACAAGGCAAACGAACCAATGCACTATGGGAAATTTTACCCTATTTTGTGGCCAAAATTCGAAAAGTTGAAGTATCAGCTTAAAACTTGATCCATTACTTAAGTAAGAAGTATTAAGCTTGCCTAACAACAATATTCTTGCCACGCCCACTTTTTTATAGGTGGGAGGTATAGAGTTGAATTATCAACTTGAATTTTGATCTAGCACTTGGGATCGAATTAGTAAGCTGCCAATACAAAAATTGAGTTGCCACGCCCACTATTTCTTACAGATAGGCGGTAAAAAGTTCAATGAATGTTGCAATTTTAAGGTTAGAAAAATTATTTGTTTTTTAATATCGCACAAAATCGCAATATGAGATGTTGTGGCAATAACACATAAATGATTGCTCTATCGATGTATGATGAGGTTTTCTTGAACTCTCTTGAAATTTTTTTTTAAACTCTAACTAAAGTGTTCTTTTAAAATTACACAATTTCTCCTAAAGGTCACTTATAATAAATTCACTTTCTATCATAAACATTCAATTTAATAGAAATTATTAATTCATGTATTATTTAACACACCATCACTAGTTTTTTCCATTTTTTAGTTATCTTAAGTTGCTGTTAGATTTTGAGGTACATCCATCTGAACACGATGTAAAAAACTACATATAAAAAAATAAATTTTTAACTCATTTCGAAACAACATGTTTGGGATGTACCATAGCAATGGTAAAACACATTATCTAAAACCAGAGTTTACATTTGTTTGCTTCGGAGTATTCCCTGCTAGATAAAACCAAAAATAGAAAGATTCAAACAAGTTGAAAATTTGACTTTTGGCCTCAAAATGGGGCCAAATTTCCCAATGTGCAATGCAATGGTCTTTTTAACAGCAATTCGAATCGTCGTATAATTCCACCGTGTGGGCCAGTGTTTGTTGGCTCACCGTCAGTGCATATTCCAATCAATGCATCCAGTGATATATTTTTATCTTTGATAAAATCATTTAATTTGGCTGTTTTGTATTCAGCGGTTTCATGTTCCAGTCTTACGTAACCAATCAATTCAGAATTGGGTTCTCTCAAAATAACAAGATGAGGTTCTTTTACCATCCTAGTATGATACTTCTCATCAACTTGAGCTGTCGTTAAAGTATCATCTTTTCTGCCATCGAATGAAAACGCTAACAAATTGGTATGATCTAACCGTTTGCGAACCACTTCTTGTCTGCATTTCTCTTTTTCTCTGCGAACTTTCGATTTATCCATGAGAGGTTTGCCATGCTTATCTTTCATTTTAAAATCTTGGAAAAGAGCGGTTCCCAATGCCGATGCTACTCTATCAGGCACACCAAATCTGTCACATACCAAGGCAAAGTTAAAACAATCGTATCTCTCTGTGTATTGTGAACTTGTGCTTCTATCCATATCTTCTTGAACTGGTGGCGGTGCGTATGTTGAATCATCGGGATCTTGGTATGTTGGCATTGATGACATAGACGTTTCTCCTTGGTCTTCAGTTTCCATCACAACTGCATCCATTGTTAGTCTTCTCTGATTATGTTGATCGTGCATGAACTCTTTGAGGCGTTCGGGAACCCAGCCGCATGCACATGGAGCTGCCTTCAAATCGCATTTACATGTTCCAATGTAAAAAATTGTTTCCAGAGAATTTACATACTCTGTAAATTGTTGGGTTTTGATTCTTCTCTTGATTTGATCTTGATACTTGTCAAGCAATTTATTCAATTTATTAAATACACTTTTTTCAGCATTATTTCCATACCAAGTTTTTCCCAAATTCCATTCAACTTATCTTGTACTTGAATAGTGAATGATTTATGGGAAAACTTTTTTTGTTCGTGCTTGGGTATATGACTCATTGGGTTTTCGATAGTTGTTGTTGCTTCATCTTGCGGTGTAGAGGATAGTGGATTCTTTGTAAACTTTTTGATTTGGAATGGTCAACTTCACTTATTATTTTTTTTTTAAATATTTTTTTATCTGAAATAAGCACTTCACACTTTGAGTTCTTCACAACGACTTAATGCATTCACAAAAACTGTTGCGTTATATATGGTCTACAAGACGAGGTAATAAGAATGAAATGGTAATTTCAATTCTACCTGCTGTGTCTTGTGGTGGCTTAAAAACGCACACAAGCAATTTTAGGATCTGCAATTGTGTCAAAGTGATACCTTAATTTTTTAAAAGGGTTGCGGTGCATTCCAGTGATACCTTAATTGTTAAAATGGTTGCATAAAACGCGCATTTCTTAACAAGGTGCCATGAAAAACCCACAAAAAGGGTTGTAAAAACAACCTTCATTTCTTAAGTAGGTGCTATAAAAAAACTACACAAGTAAGCTTACGACATGCAGCTATGTCTTGGTGCCTTAAAAAACGCACCATTTGAATTGTTAAAATGGTTGCATAAAACGCGCATTTCTTAAGAAGGTGCCATAAAATACCCACAAAAGGGTTGTAAAAACAACCTTCATTTCTTAAGTAGGTGCTATAAAAAAACTACACAAGTAAGTTTACGACATGCAGCTGTGTCTTGTGGTGTCTTAAAAAACGCACACAAGCAATTTTCCGATTTGCAATTGTGTCACAGTGATACCTTCATTTTTTAAAAGGGTTGAATAAATTTCTTAAGAGAAAAAACTCCAAAAAAAAAAAAACATAGGCATTTCGCTGATTTTTCCATGTAAAGTGCCAAAACTGGCGATTTTTTGTAATGTTTGTATGGGGAGCCCCCAGGGGTGTTCCAGGGGGTGTGCCATTGGCATGCGTGGATCAGGCCTCTAAAGTCAGTGGGGGTCGGTCATACATTTGGACTCGATTGGAGCACTCTAAATGGGTCAAAGTGGGATTTTTCAAAATTTGCCCCTACCCAAAAGTTCGACCCAAATTGGGGGACATTAGAATTCGTTGTAGAGGTATGGTTCCTTCGGCAAAGTTTCTTATTTTGATCTCTAGAATACGATTTTCACAGAGCAATGGGCGATTTTTTTGTCTCCCCACAAATCGACCCGACCTAATATATACATATATATATATAATTTATCTCAAACCTGGGCTAATTTTGGTAATTGAGACATTTAGATAGGGTAAGCTTGAAGGAGGGCTTGGGCATGGAAGGTGAGTAGCATGAGGAGATTAGATTAAACTCCCTGCATCATCGACTGATGTATTCATTATTTGCGTACGAAGTATGATGCTGATATTCAGTTAGCAGTCGAGTATGCCTAGAACGTCTTATTGGGTTGTTGAAAGAAATAAAACTAGAAATAAATTCGTTGTCAATAGCACCTAGAGGTGGAAAACTATCGAAAGTCGGCACTATAGATAGTGCACGATAGTTTTTCAGAAACCATGGATAAACTATCGATAGTTTTCGAAAGTCTGCTTATTTCATTAAATGTATAAAAATATGCTTCAGCGGTGTTAATTTTACCAAAAAAACAATTAAAATTTACTCAATTAAGTAGTATAGTTTATACTACTTTAGTATGCAGTTGTATATTTTGATTTTCTTTTTTATTTTTCTTAAACAAAATAAAATTTTAAACAAAAATATTCAATATTTGGTACATTTTAAGTTAGTACTGAAAATTTCATTTATTTCTTTAAGTTTATAATGTTGTTAATGTTAGCAATTTTATGTTTGAATTCTAATCCATGAGCCATTGTTTTATTTAGGAATAAGAGCAGGCTTAGACGTGTTCTCCTGTCAGAAATAATTTGACCCGCTTTGCTGAACATACGCTCTGATTCAACAGGGGTGGCTGGCTCACATAAATATTTTTTGAATAGGATGCCAATTGGTAAAAATTCATTTTGGTTCACCTGTCATCAAAAAGAATAAAATGTTGTTATATCGATTCAAAGAAATTAAATTGTACCTTTATCCAGTAAAGAGGATCTGTGTCTTGGGGTGCTAATGCTGCATCTAGAAAATGGCGTTTTGTTACAATTGCATCTGACCGATTGTTAGGAATGTTTTCTGTCTGTCTCTCGGTTATGAAACCAAAAAAATTGAGTACCTTCAACAAGAGGTTGAAGTTCGTTATCTATGATGGGTGCTGCTCTGTTGATCATTGAATGAGTCAACTCATTTTCAAAAACAATTTTCTTGTTTCTAGTGAAAGCGAGCAAATAGCAAAGTCTTGGACAAAATGACATGTTACAGTAAAAAAGTTATCGTTTGCACTTGATGTCCAGCAATCGCAAGTAATACTGACATATGCTACATCTTCAAAATGTTTTTTCAATTTCGCAACGCTCTTAGAAAATACACCTTTCATTACCACGTTTCTTAAATATGTTTTGCTTGGCATTTTATAGCGAGGATCCTATAATAGCGAATATATCACAAAGCCTTATTTTCAACTATGTAGAAAGGTTAAACATCCTTAGCAATCATCAAAGCCAATACATTGTCGATTTCCTTCTTTCGCTTGGAATTTGGATCATAATGCATTGCCCTTTTAATATATGAGCTTATTGATTGCATACTTGATCTTTCGCTGCTACTCTTAGATGTAGCAGATGTTATATTGGTTTCTTCGAAACTTGGTTGAGAGCTATTAACTGCTTTTATACCCAAACCTGAAAGATATTATATATATATACAAATATACAGATATCTAATATAAATCAAATATATGTACCTGGATGAAACCTTTTTAAATGATCCTGAAGATTTGATGTATTTCCGGTGGTCTTATATTCCTTACCGCACTTTAAGCATTTCGCAAGTTTTTTATCATCAGACCTTTCGAAATATTTCCAAACTTTCGAAATGCCTTTCTTTCTTTTATTATTTTCTCTTTTAGCTGGGCCGCCGTCGCTATCGTTGCTGCTACAGCCACAGAAACATCTTCACCTGACAAACTTGGTGTGCGTGAACTTTTTGCCTTAGCTTGAGTGATAATTACTTTAGTATATTTTCTAAATACTATTTATAAAAAGAACGTATCTTTGTCATTTTTCTACAGAAACTTATCCATCTTATTTCACTTTGTATATTTATACCCCCACGCGTACTGCGTATTAATTTTGTCACGACGTGTGTAACGCCCATAAGGAGGCGTGGAAGGTATAGAAAAGTATATATATTCTTGCTCAGCATCACCATCTGAGTTGATTTAGCCATGTCCGTCTGTCTGTCCGTCTGTCTGTGGACACGATTACAGCCGTAATTTTGAAGCTATCGTGCTGAAATTCGATATTTAAGCTTTTTAAAAAAAACTAAGATCAAGTTCGAGAATGGGCTCAATCGGATGAAAACCACGCCTACTTCCCATACAACCCCAATGATGAAAACTCCATAAAGAAACGAATATTTACGCTACAAAACTTAAATTCGGTATTTGTATAGTCTATAACAAAACTTAGGTGTGTTAGAAAAATGGGCGTCATCCACCCACTAACACGCCCACCTCCCATACAACCCTATTATTGAAACCTATATATAGAGGCTTATGTCCAAGCTATAAAAGTAAAATTAAATATTTATTATTTTTATATTAAACTTAGACGTGAGAAAAATAGGCGTCATTCATTCACGAACACGCCCACCTCCCTTACAACCCTAAAATTGAAAACAATATAAATAGGCTTCTGTCGAAGCTAAAAAAGGAAAATTAGATATTTATTCTTTTTATAATAAAAACAAGATGTGTTAGAAAAATGGACGTCATCCACCGATGAACACGCCCTCCTCCCATACAACCCATAATATTGGAACTTATAAATAGGCTTATATTTAAGCTACAGACCTGAAATTGGGTATTTGTGTATATTTTATCAAAATTGAGGCGTGTTAGAAAAATTGGCATCAACCACTCAAGAACACGCCCACCTTCCATACAACCCCTAATTGAAAACTTTATAATGAGGCTTGTCTTTACTTTGCAGGAAAACAATTTGATATGAATGTATTTTAGACGTCATCAAAATAGTAAATTTTTTTGAAATCTCATATAAAAAGAGCTGCTATTTAAGATTTTGTACCATTGCGAATCGCCCGTGGGGGTATTTTAACTTCGGCCAAGTCGAAGATATATCTTACTAGTTTTATATATATTTCTCCTTTGATTAATAACTAAATTATTACTTTTGTAAACGCTTTGTGACGCTTAGAAACAATATGATTGTTTTAGAGATGAGAGATGCTTTCAAAAATACAAACTATCGATGGTCCAGGGCTACCATCGATGGTTGAACGTTAGTGAGAAACCATCGATAGTGTCGATAGTGCCATCGATAGTTCTACACCTCTAATAGCACCATTAATGACATCGAATGTGAAGCATGAGCCCAATAATGATCTCCTTCATGATAATGGCATCAAATTAAAAAGGCTGCGTCTATAAGCATATGATGGAAGGTTACAATAATCCCGGGGATTAAACATGTCTCTCAGTGCGTATAGTAAGAATTTTCTTTGAATAGATTCAATTCTTTCACTATGGGAATCGAAGGATGGATTCCAAATTATGCAGGCAAATTCAAGTATCGGCCGCACTAATGTAGTGACCCAAATATTCTTGAATTCATTTGCTCGTCTTTTTATAAAACCAAGCTGTTTACTGGCCCTGGACAAAATTTTATCATAGTGCTGATTAAAGCGCATCTTGCAGTCTAAGACAACACCAAGATCCACTATATGATTGACTCTTTTAAGCTCAGTATCATTGAGATGGTAGGTATTTAATGCTACGTTGTTTTTTCGAGAAAAGCTAATAACATTGCATTTATTGGCTTTAAGGTGGGACATAACATTCGCGGCAGAGAAACAGACCTTTTTTGAAAAATTCATAACTCAGTGAAAAACAAACATTTTTCCAAAATTGTTTTGTATTATTGTAGAGAATTAAACAGATTACAAGAAAACAAATTCAAAGAAAATATATTTTTCATTCCAACATGGTTTAATAGAGCTCCAAACCTGCGGCAGAGAAAAAAACGGGGCCTCGTGGTTGCAGCGCTGGGAGTCGCAAAAATTTTCCGATCTGAAAAAAAATGACGTTTTTAAATCTTAACAATATTGGTTATCGTATGACACGAGCTTTTTTAAAATTTGTTTTCAATTTTTGGTGATGTTCCAAATTTGAAAGTGTGTTTTTTCGAAAAAAATATTGACTTAAAAAATTCATAAAAAATCGAAAAAAATTTAAAAAAAGCTCGTGTCTTACGATAGTGAATCAAGTTTAAAAAAATAAAAAAAAACATTTTGTCAAAAAATGCAAAGAAAAATAAAAATGCGCTCTCACTAATCCCGCTGTAACTTTTGAACCCGTAAGAATTTTTCCAATTTTTTCCAATTGTTTTTTTGTGGTGACCGTGGCATGCAGGTTAAGTGTGTGGCTTAGCATGCTTGGAGCCCGATCCCCAGCCGTGGCGAAAAGTTTTTTCAATAAAAAATTTTTCTGATCGGTCACCACCTCTCTGCAGACAATGGCAAACCTCAGAGAGTAAATATTGCCATGTAAAGCTTCTTGAGAACATGAGCCGTTCGGAGTCGGCATAAAACATGTAGGTCCAGTTCTCGGTCAATTGTGTGCAAAAATTTAATAACACACACAACACAATCGATCCTAAGAAGCTCGGTCAAAGTCCTTTCAAGGGCTGAAATGGCCAATTTGTTTTTGTTTTGTTAAGAATTTTTCCATGAAATTTTTGTAGAATCTTAAAAATATTTACTAAAATACAAAATTATAAAAAAAAGTCAATTTCAAAAAACGGCCAATGTCATGTCCCCTCTTAAGGTGAAGTTTATTTTGGATACACCATTGCTCAAGAGACAACAGTTTTGACTGTCAAAAACTTACATCTACCTCCGATTTTATTGCATAGTACATTTTTAAATCATCTGCGTACATAAGATGTGGGATATCGTTTAGAACTTCTAACAAGTCGGAAATGAATATGTTAAAAAGGAGAGGACTAAAGTGACTATCTTGTGGAACTCCTGAGAAGACTACAATTTTTTTAGACAAAATTCCTTAAAATTTAACATACTGGGACCTGCAGTCGAGATATGATTTTACCCAACTTTGTGTCGACCCGGCAATAAAAATTTTTTCTAATTTATATATTAGAATGCTGTGATCCACTCGATCGAAGGCTTTACTGAAATCAGTGTAAACAGCATCTATTTGGTGCCCTTTTTCCATTTTGACTAAAACATCCGATACCATGATCATAAGATTAGTGGTGGTAGACCGTCCTTTTTGGAACCCGTGCTGATGCTCATTTCGAAGTGGGTTGATGAGACGTGTAAGCTTATCACAAATAGTTTTTTCAAAGAGTTTTGGAATGGCTGACAAAATTGCTATGCCCCTATAATGTTCAATTAACCGTTTATCACCATTCTTGTAAATTGATGTAAGATGGGATGTTTTCCACTATGAAGGAAATATCCCACAAGACAGTGATTCATTAAAAATTATGTGCAACAGCAAAAGCAGTTGGTCTAAACATCGCACCAAGAAGCTTGTAGGTATAAGGTCCGGTCCTGGTCCCTTTAATAAATTCAAGTCTTTTATTGCATTAGAAATCTCTTCCTGCGTTATATATAAACTTTCAACCATAACAGGTGCGCTTGGAGAAGAAATTTCAAATTGGGAAGATGGTTGACAAAATACATCCTTGAAATGTTCCGAAAATAAATTGCTAATTTCATGAGGATAAGACGACTTGACATCAGGGAAGATAATTCAAATTTTCGGTTTGGTACTTTACGGATTTCAAAAAGTACTAAAAGTACTGAATTAAGAATTAAAATCAAAATTTGCAGTTTTATATGTATTTATTTGTCTAACATAAAAAAGGTAAAAAAAACCATAACAAAGTTTTAAGTGTCTGAATTTAAATCAACTTACACATATTATGTATAATAAATATATATAAAGTAAATGTAAGTAATATTATGTCACTTTTTAATTATAAATACATTGCATTTCGTGCTAGGATCTTTGAATTAATAACATAATTGGTTGATAAAAAAACAAAATTTAAGTAGAAAAGTAATAGATATAATTAAAGTAAAAATAGCAAACAATAGCAAAAGTAATAATCTTGGAAGGGTGCGTACTTGAAGCATATTTCGACATTTTGTTTTGATAAATTTTAAGAAGAAAATATACGTTCAACGTTAACCGACGAATGATGACATTAGCCATATATTTATGTAATACTTTCTATATTGGCAGTACATTCAAGGTACATTCGCCAACATTAGAGTACAGATATAGTGTATTATGAGCTAGAAAATATATAAACGAATGTATCCGATATGAAACTTAAAAATCAATAACTCAGGAGCGGTGCTTTTATTGTCTAAGCATTTATTTTCATTTTTTTTCAACCAACTTCTGCCATTTTAAAATTATTAAAATTTTTTTAAGTTCAAAATCATCAACTGTTCTAAATTCGGCATTGATAATTTCTTTGTTTGGCCAGCAACTTCACTTTTCGGTGTAAGTTTACTTAACCATTTCAATAAATCGTCGTCAAAATTAAGAAAACAACACGGAATAATTGAACGCAGGAATTAAGTATTTTGCACAAAAATTAGCCATGATTCAATGCTTTAAAACGTAAATTATAATATATGACTTAGTATTGCATAATTCGTGGCAACTCGTACTTAAATTCTAAGATGATAAAGAACTGCTCATCTCAAAAAGGATCCAGCAATTTGGGCAAGCACATACTTTTTTTATATATTTTGCATAACTTTATATGCCAGGCTATTCACTAATGATGCATAACAATGATGCATAACCATTACACGTGAGTTAAAGCCAGAATTTAAGTATTAACTCGTATTAATTGAAAAACATGAGTTCCATCTATATTTATGAGTCGACTATGAATGAATCACACGCAAGTTATTTTCTCCGTGAAGTGAAAAATATTTTAAACAATATTTGTAAAAAGTACTGAAACTATCACGGGGGTACTGCGGTACTTTTGAAAAGTGAAAAGTACTGAATTCAGTACTTTAGTACTGAATTTATCATCCCTGCTTGACATTACCTTTAAACATAGATGAGGGATAGCCACTAGATTTTCGCTTCATGTTAACAAAGTCAAAGAATTTTCTCTCCGATAAGGTTCGTGTACAACTTGTACGTTTCTTTATAGAGAATTCTTTTGACAGCTCGTCATATCGCAGCTTCAGTTTATTGCTTATATTATTATTATCAGTGTTTTTGAGTACAGGTAACCCTCCTAAAACGCGTGTTCCTATAACGCGTTTTCACTCCAACGCGGTTCCCAAAATGCGGAAATTTTCTTACAACGCGCCTCCTACAACGCGATTTCTACGAACATTTTTTATGTTACGCAATTTTTTTCAAATCATCACCATCATCATCATACAATGTAAGAACCGCGGGGAAAAACCTTTTTTTATTTTTGTGATCGAAAATGTAACTAGCGATTTATGCTGCTCTCATTTGATGTATGCAGTAACCAGTGTGGCCATTTTAGCCTTTTCGAGGCTAGATTTAGCCTTTTTATTTGCGGTTTAGCCTCGAAATTTACGATTTAGCTTCGTGATTTTTTAGCTTTTTTTTACTTTGAAAACAGCCTTTTTTAGATTTATTAACAATTAAAAAATTTGCCGATTAAATGCAACACTGTAAGGCAAAA
Source organism: Tetanocera ferruginea (assembly GCA_958299015.1). Lineage (NCBI taxonomy): Eukaryota > Metazoa > Arthropoda > Insecta > Diptera > Sciomyzidae > Tetanocera > Tetanocera ferruginea. The sequence continues at coordinate 87,232,295 of OY282643.1, forward strand.
ATAAGTACACACTAAAAAATTTCCAAAATAAATATACACCGGTGAGCGAATATTAACATTTTTTACACCGAACGGTGTTTATTTACACCGCTTACCGGGTGTGATATGACAAACTTATCCGATCGGTGTAAGATAAGAAAGGCATAGAAGAAAAGCAACATGGAAATCATGTTAGCATTGTTAAACAAATTGAAAATTGAAATTTCACAAGGCTTAAAATAAAAGTCCAGAATTATAAGTCATGTTCGTAAAAACAGTTCTGGCCAAAATTGACATTAAAGTAAAAAAATAAAAAAAGCGGTTAAAATAGAATTAAATCCAATCCAAATTTCGAGCACGAATGCCATTATATTTGGTATAACATTATTTTTAGAATTTTGAATGAATAAATTAAAATTCTAAAAACACATATTTCCGAAAAGTAAAAAATTACACCTTTCGGTGTTGAAAAAAATCATAATTTTACGTATTCTAAATAAACACCTGACAGAGTCTAACACAAACATCCTTCGGATATTTAGTTATTAACACCGATCGGTGTGAAAAAATTTCCCCTTTCGGATATAAAATTCTAGCATTTTGACACGGTGTTTTTTTTTAACACCGAACGGTGTAGGACTCCCTGGAACACCGATCGGTGTAAAAATTCTATACAAATTTTTAGTGTGTAGTCATGAAAATTTGCATCTGGCAGCAACGCTGGGCCCTTGAGAGCTCTCTCGTTTAACATGTAGATAAATGTTAGATCGATTGTTTTCTATTGAAAATTCTCATAACATTATTAAGCCAAATATACTATCTCATTTTGCAAATGAAAAGTCCAAATATTCCGCATACGAAATTACCTCGATTGAGCTTCAATGGCGAAAACTATTGACACGTAAATGGTCAAGTCTGTCCTCTACAATTGAGTTTTGGGTAGAAGTAAAGCACTTTAAAAACTAGTTACCTGAAAATCCTTTTTCTGAGCTCGTTGAGCTGAAGTTGAAAGAATTTTTGGTGCAATGAAAATTTTAAAAACTAAGTAAAGAAATAGATTTAAAATTAAAATGCCTAACTCGTTGCTTAATATTCGATGTTCACTGAAAAGATTACAAAAATGTTGTCATGACTTTGAGGTAACTGAGGATCTCATACGTCTGTTAGATTCACGTAGTGCTTATGCAAGCTGCAGTTCCTCCGATTTATCTGATGAAGAGGGAATAATTATATCTGAGATATAAACCATGTTGAAATAATATAAGTTCCTAGCACGACAGTGATAAATTTTTCAAACCTTCAATTTCATTTAAAATTTCTCCCGAGAATTGGAAAAAGGAGATTCCCATTTTTTAAGCTCAAGAAATTTTAGAAAATTTTAAACAAATTTGTTCATCAACCTGAATATTCATGAGTGTTTTAAGTTAAACTTTTAACATAACATGTGATGTCTGTATCCTGCTGTCTTAAACATGAGAACTCCCTTTTACAATTCCCATGAGCAAATTATTCTTAATATGACTCAATATACATATACATCAATATACATCAATTCAATATACATATTATTTTCATTTATATTTAAATGATGAAATGAAAGTTAATGCAATGAAAAGTTAGTTTATTTAATGAAAAGTAAGTCATTCTGAATTAAAAAGGTTGGTATTATTTTGCTTTATAAATATATACCATATGATTTTTTGCTTTTTACAAATTTGTACCTATGATACTGATGTACCTATATTAAAAATGAATGTTATATTAAAACGAAAATAAAACTTAAAGTTGTATGAAAAATCTGGATTTTTTTTAGCTTCTTTTTTCAAAATTTTTAGCTTTTTTTGACTTCTTTTTTTGGCCAATTTAGCTTCTTTTTTTTCAGGTCGTGGCCACACTGGCAGTAAGTCTTATGTTAGTTTGCTGTCGCCTTTGCAAGTAAGAGCATCAAACAAAAAACACGATTTGTAAGCCAATAATCGTCGAAAGGATGCCTGAATGATATAGTGGATCAAGCTCAGATTTTGAACTAGTACGAACAAAACGTTCGAGACAAATCAAAATAAATAATGAGGAATATTAGAAAATGATGGTTCTATTTTGATTTTAAGTTATTATATCTTTCAACTTGGATATGTTACTTAGAATTGAAATTTAATTTTTGTGTTGTTTTGTTTTTGTTTAAATAAATGAAGTGTTATCAAATTACATGTTGTTATTACTCAATAAACAAAAACAACAAATACATAGATTATGTATGTACATTAGACCGTATCGAATAAAAAAATTTCGCCGCACACCAGCTAATCTAAAGCGTTATTGAAAGAAAGTTTCGAAAAAAATTTTTTTATTTTTTGACCGAACGTAGGGGTCGCGCATCGACATATTTCTGTATAACTTCGTTATTTACCGTCCGATCTTAAAGAATGATATGTTTTTGTCTTAGGAAGACCTATTTTTGGTTTGTGAAACTTATTGACCTCAGTTGACCCCTTATAGTACTGACCCACCGGACCTCAGTTTCTATCATCTTAACCATTTTGGTTTCTGAAATGAAAAGCCCATAAAAAATCACTAAACTTTTATAAAAGAATTTTTTCGGTATTTCCGCTAGAAATACTCAACATTTTTTATTAGTAATTTTTTTTGCAAATTTGTAAATTTTTTGTCATACCGTATTATTTTTATGAAATATCCACCGAAAACGTTCACATCCAAAAAAAGCATCCTAATGTACAATTCTAAAGTAATGCAATTAAAGCCTGCAAAAACTTCCTTCTTATTAAACTTTCTGGACTATTCTTTAAGATCGTGCTCTTAATGTCCAAGGTTTTTCGAAGTTTAAAATAACGGCAACAATTGCAGAATGATTCGGATACACCTAGAAAAAAACTCAAGATAAATTAACAAAAAACCTATGTTAGTTAACCTAAGGGCTTGGTCAGTTTTAAGCCTACAAAGTTCTTGGATAAGACAACAAAGTTTAATCTGCTTATTTATCGAATTTTATATTTATGGTGAATTAATGGTGAAAACCATAAGTTGTAAGTACATTTTCACAATTATATTAGTAGAATTGCACTGTTGGGAAGTAATACAATTGATTGGGAAGTATTATCCATACATTCCGATGATTGACATTGTAAAATGTAAAAAAATTTATTGATTGATAACTTTTTGCATCTTGCTTGTTCGCAGTGTCTGTATAAAAATTCTTTTCTAGCTACCAGACATACTTTGAGTACTTTATACATGAGTTTAGTTACTTTTACAAAGTTGTGCTTTGTAAATTTAAAAATTTTTTTTTTTGTATAAATTATCAAATTTATAATTTGAAAACCATTTTCAGCTCACACAAAAACTTTTGTAATTATAGATAGTTATTTCATTCAGTACATTTATTATTCTTAAAAGCCATCTTAGATAATTTTACTATGGTTTTTTTTCTCGGTGAAAGAACGTTTTCGGTGGATATTTTATAAAAATAATACGATATGACAAAAAATTTAAAATTTGCTGGTGTGTGGCGAAATTTTTTTGTTTCGCCTATAAGGCGAGACGGTCTAATGTACATATATGCAATTTTTCAGTTTGGAACCAAACTCTGATTTTTGTATGGAGCTAATATCTCCTACAACGCGATTCCTTTCAACGCGTTGTAGGAGGGTTACCTGTAGCTTGTAAAGTTTATTTCTCTGAATGCTCAAAAATCTGAGATTTTTATCTAGCCATGGTTCTGAAAGCTTGTTCTTTTTCTTTATTTTTGGCACAAAACTTTCAATAGCAATAAAAATGTGCTGATAAAATGTAGAGACAGCGCTGTCTACATCTAAGTTGGATAGAACATAATGCCAGTTAAGAGCATTAAGATGATATTTTATCTATACTATTATATAAAAGGCTTCTCACGTATCTACGTAGACGTGTAACTTTTGTAATTACTAATTTTTGTTGGCGTACTTTTTTTCTTTAAAACTGCTTTTAAAAGTTATTAAAACTTGAGTTTAAAAAGTAGCCATAAAAATCAAATCCAAAAAACATTGCTGCATTGAATCGTTAGATACACAACCAGCGCGCTGCAGCGTAAAGCTTTCTCGCTCTTTTCCTCTCCGATTGTGTTTGTTGTTATTGTTTCTTTTACTTAAAGTGCTTTAAATAAGGGATGTTTTACGTACAAGAGCAGACGCAAGAAGTTGTCTCATTCAGTTGGCGCTGAGACTTCAAGTGATTAAGTATTTGTTGCTTAATTTTTAGGTATGATATGTTTATGCTTCGTAAATGTTTATCTATATTGTTTTTTATGCTGCGTAAATGTTTATTTTTGCTGAGACAAAGAGCGCTACAAGCGTAAGTATAAAATCGTGTTATAAATGAATTACAGTGCGGAAGTAATTGAACATTGTACTGCTTTTAACATTTTTGGTCATTAATACTTAAAAAGGTCGATCCAAAATGTGAATTGTGAGGAATTGCAATTAAACGCAGTTATTGTTATTGTTTTTTATTTAATTTATTTAACGGTCCGGTTTACCCGTCCTCGTTATATTAATTTTTGTTATACAATACTAGCCGCAAGAGCCAAAAATGTCTACATGCGTCTAAGTATTTTTTTTAGTAATAAGTAGCATAAAGAAAAAAAACAAAGTGTTTAGTTGAAGTCAAGCTATGGACTTTATTTGGTGACGTCTCGATGCGAATGACTCTAATTTACAATGCATACCATAATTTAAACAATTAATTGAGTTATTTTATTAATGAGCAAAAACCTTAGTTAGAGAACATATTATTAACAATTGAGCATATTAATACAGCATCTAGTCTTACTCGCTACATATAATTTAAAGTCTCTCATTATATTTAGGCAACTATTTAACAATGAGCTAACAATAGAATAAGACTTAAATTAGAGAGTTAAAGAGTATAAGAAAAACTGGTTTACTGAGTGATTTAAACAAATACTTTTAGAAGTTATTTAAAGCTCAATGCGACTAACTACAGTAATGGCAATGAAAATTAATCCAAATAAGTAACTTAATATATTTTGTAAATCCAACTTTTAATAATTATAATTCATTTGTAAGTAAAGTAGCAATAAGACATTAATAATTTGAAATAAAAAGTTATAAATGAGATATGATAGATATGATAAATATATATCCGCTACAATCTCCCCCTCTGCTGCAGAAATCGTCCCGATGATGCGGCAGGATTTTAGGTGTATTTGGTATGCGTTCTAGGTCTAAGGACTCTATCCGTTGTTGTGTTGTTTTGTTGTGTTGCGCTGATGTTTGTACCTGCAGTATTTGTGTTGTTGTACGAATTGTGTTGTGTTGTATTTAGCTTTGGTAGTGGAGTAGAATTTTTAGGGCGGCCACGGCGCCTGATTGGATAAATTGGTGTTTCTTGCTCACCTTTGTATATGGTTACATCTGATACGTGATGAGTCGAATGTGGTGTATCTGGATCGTTTTCTAAGGCAAAAGTGACGCATGATGAACCTTTTTTCGCAATTACTTTGTATGGTCCATCTTGACGCGGTACAAACGTAGATGTTAACCCTTGCGCGGCTTTGCTTAAAATGTGTGTTTTCACTAAAACTCGATCACCAATATTTATAATAGGCTGAGGCCTTCTTTTTTTATCAGCGTATATTTTGTTTTTGTCTTGACTTAGCTCCTCTGTTTCTTTGGCAAGTTTTAGAGTATCTGCAAGTTGTAGTAAATGTGGAGTTATTTGTGGAAAAAAGTTTTCTGATTTAACTATTGTTTTTAAATCATATTGAACTTCTGTTGGCGTTCTTAATTCACGACCAAAAGTGAGATATGCCGAAGAATAGCCAGTGCTTGCGCATTTCGCAGTGTTCATTGAAAATCTTATGGCTGGTAATTGTGTGTTCCATTTAGTATGCTCCTGTCCAACGCATATGGAAAGCTGCGTTTTTAGATCTCGGTTTTTTCTTTCAACTGGATTAGCTTCTGGATGATAGACAGGAGTAAACGTTTGTTCAATCCCTAAGCAGAATGTGAGTTTTTGCATTACTGCTGAGATAAACTGGGTTCCATTGTCAGTGTGTATTCTCCTTGGGACGCCATATCTTAAAATGACTTCGTTTAACAAAAGTAAAGCACAATTTTCAGCTGTGGCATCTTTCATGGCAAACAGCTCAACCCAACGGCTACACATATCTTCGACGATCAAAATCCACTGAAACCCTTCAGATGTGCGAGGAAGTGGACCAAATAAATCGACTGCGATTATCTCAAATAGTTGGTTACTGGATACAGTTTGAAGTATGGTTCGTCGGCTTGTATCGTTTGCATTCAATACATGATTTGACGTAATTTTTAATTTCCGCCCTCATTCCTGGCCAGTAATAAAGTGGTGTTATTCGGCTTATAGTTCTTTCAATCCCATAATGACCAGCGGTGGGCTCATCATGATAACTTGACAAAATTTTGTTACGCATTGATTTTGGCACAACAAGCTGACCATTTTCAGACTCTTCGTCTGCACAAAATCGATAAAGAACTCCGTCTATCATAATATATCCTCGACTTGTGTGCCTCAATACATTTTCATCGTTGTTTTGAAATGACATAATAATGCTTTTTATATCCGGATCTTCAAGCTGAGCATTTCTGAACTCTTCTGCTCCTTTATGTGGAAAGTCAATCTCGATAAACATACACTCACAAGTTATTTCGTCGTGATTTTCGAGTGAACATGGTGGCCGGGAAAGCGTGTCAGCTACTACATTTTGACGTCCTGGTGTGTAACCAAACTGAATATTGTACATTTGAAGTTGTAGCGCCCATCTTGCAAGTCGTCCTGTGGGCGATTTTAAGCTAAAAAGCCACTTAAGTAGTTGGTGATCTGTTAAGACGGATATCTCGGATCCTTCTATATAACCACGAAATTTCTGCACGGCCCAAACCACAGCTAAAGCCGTTCAGTGCTCGAATAATTTCTCTCCGCAGGAAGTAGTAATCGGCTTGCATATTCGATAGGGTGCTCCTGATCTTTCTCCCCCTGCAGTAAAACTGCTCCGATAGCATAATTGCTTGCATCTGTTTTCAAAAAAAATGGTTGGCTCTCGTCCACTTGTTGCAATATTGGTGGCGACGCGAGAAGTTGTTTAAGTGTATTAAATGAATTTTGTTCTTCTGCTGACCATTTCCACACGGAACGCTTTTTTGTTAAATTAGATAAAGGCTTCGATATTTCAGCAAAGCTTGGAATAAAGCGTCGATACCAGGAACACGTTTGTAGAAATGATATGAGTTGTTTCAAATTTTTGGGATTTGGACGTTTTAAAATGGCATCCGTTTTCTCTGGATCGATTTTAAGACCGTCAACAGTGAGAATATGGCCCAAATATTTTACTTCCGGCCGACAAAAATAACATTTCTCTCTATTCAAATGAAATCCAAATTTCCTCAAACGCTCAAACGTTTGCTGTAAGTCTAAGTTATGTGAAACAATATCCTTAGAGCAGATAATAATATCATCTAGGTATGCTAGTATCAAAATGTTTGGCAGTCCAGAGCGAAATTTATCGATTAATCGCTGAAACGTGGCTGGCGCGTTTTTTAAGCCAAAAGGCATTCTGTTAAACACATAAATACCGAATGGGGTGGTAAATGCCGTTTTCAGTTTATCATTTTCCGCAATCTTTATTTGCCAATATCCTGATTTCAAATCTAAAGTCGACATATATGGTGTTGTTTTAGCTGCATGCAGGAGATCGTCCATCCTTGGTAATGGATACGTATCCGTTTCGGTTATGGCATTTAAGCGGCGGTAGTCCACACAAACTCTTATGCTTCCATTCTTTTTTGGAATGAGAACGACCGGAAATGCCCACGGTGATTCTTTTTCAGATATAATGCCTTTGTTTAGCATCTCATATATCTCTAACTTCAAACGTTCCTTCATTTTAGGTGAAATTCTATACGGACTTGTGGCAATAGGTTCGTGTGACCCTGTTTTAATAAAGTGTTCTATATGTGGAATCGGCGTTGTAATGTCCTCAAAAATATCTTTTTCTTGGTCTAACAGATTTTCTAGACAACTTTTCTCTTTTCTGCTCAAATGTGGTCCTTCATCTGAACGAAGCTTTATATCAAAAGAGTTTATATTTATTAATTGAGAAACATTATCTTGACATATTTGTTCAGTTTTCAATTTTTTCATAGGAGGAAACAAATTGTCATGTATTTTCTTGACTTTTGGTTGAAAATTAAGTGGAACTGATTTCTCAAAAATCTTATTAATGCCAGCAGGCGAATAATCATAGCAACTTGTTTTTAAGTGCTTTGGTGTTTGGTAACCTTCTTGAGAGTTTGTTTCTTCAAACCAATTTAAAAATTCATTTACATTTGGAGTATTTACTTTTTCAAACCAATTTATGAATTTATTTATATTTTCAGAGTTTGCGTTAATATTCGTATTATGCTCAACTATATTTGCATGTGTTAATGTTACACTGTCAGAATTTAGTTGATGCATTTTGAAGTCGAAATGCTTATCAGACTCATCTTTAAAATGCCAGTTTCTCTGAGCCAAGTCTAATACGATACCACTTTGCTCAAGAAAGTCAATACCAAGCAACGTTCTATTATCTTTTGCGTTCGGTAGACAAATAAAACGAATGCGTTTGAATCTATTTCCTATTATAATGTTTACAACAGTGGAATATACGATTTCTCTCCGTGGTATTCCATCAGCTAAAATGATTTCTGCATAAACCTTTTGAAACTTAACTTCCATTGTTTTTAATTTTTCATACAAATAAAACCCTGCAACGCTTGTTCTAGCTGCAGTATCAAAATATGCCTCGCCTTTCAAGCCATTTACATTTATATCCACTGTTGGAACATTTCGTCCAACAACAGTTGTATGTATAGCATTAAAATCTAAAAGAGCTGGACTATTCTTCGAGTTAGCCTTATTACAGTTTGGGCAGTTTGAGCGGTAGTATCCTGCTGCACCACACCCATAACAATTAATGCTTGTTTCTTGAACGACAGATTTACTCTTTCTATCTTCTTCTATCTTTTTAAAGCAGTTTTCCACAGAGTGGTTCTTTTTTCTGCAGAAAGTACAACGTGTAGTCGGCTTATCAACTCTTTCGACTGATTTAAATTTATCACTTTCAGCCTGATTCCTAACTTGAGCCTTACTTTCGTTAACCAACATCTCAATTTCCCTGGCTTTAGCTAACAGATCTTGGAAAGTGTTAACGCTGTCCCTAGCGATTTTTTCTCTTATTTTCAGCTGAAGTTGAAAAAAAATCATATTGATCATAGAACTTTCCGTCAACTTTTCCGATAATTGTGCAAATAATCTTCTTTTGTTGCATATTAAGTTGTCAGTTGTTTCGAAAATTTTTTGTTTTTCTTGACAAATTTCACTAAATATTCGCCAGTCTGGCTTAGGTGGCGCAAAAGCTTTTCTTAAAAGTTCTATTGCCTCATCAAACGATTTGGCTTCATGCTTAACCCCTTGCCACCATGACGATGCGTAACCTTCTAATAACAGAGGAAAGCTCGTTAATGCGTGAGTGTCAGAAATGCTTTCCGCTTCTTTATAGACTAAAATAGTCGCTATAAAATCTTCGATATTTGTAGTATACCTTCCACTACTAAATCGAGCAGTACACGTGCTAAACGTCGATATGTTTTCTCGTCTTATGCTTAGACCTCCTAATAACTCCCTAAATTGGACTTTTGTTAAATTTATATTAACTGGCCCATTACCTTGAGCGACAGAATTTTGGTTTTGCTGACTATTTGCGGCATTTGCTTCATTTGCAGCATTAGCATTAGCACTTGTCGGTGTATTACGTGGGCTTCGACGCATTGTATTAAAAGAAAATATGTTCACCTGGTCACCTTAATTTTAATACGCAGTTTTTCATCAAAAATGTATGTTCTGTAACAAAATATGCGAACAGCAATTAATCGCCAAATTACAACAACAACACCGATGAACCAACTAAGCAACAGCAACTATGAAAATTTTGCAACAACAACAACAACAATCGTTTGGAACTCAAAAACAGCAGCAACAACTCCAACTATGCTTCTAACGGCTTTACTGCAACGGCAAAGTTCAGTTGACTGCTTATAGTTTTTATTTTAGTTTAGCAATTCAATATGTTCAGAAAATTTTTTTTTTTTCGCAGGTTTTTAAGTTGGGCGCCAATTGTGAGGAATTGCAATTAAACGCAGTTATTGTTATTGTTTTTTATTTAATTTATTTAACGGTCCGGTTTACCCGTCCTCGTTATATTAATTTTTGTTATACAATACTAGCCGCAAGAGCCAAAAATGTCTACATGCGTCTAAGTATTTTTTTTAGTAATAAGTAGCATAAAGAAAAAAAACAAAGTGTTTAGTTGAAGTCAAGCTATGGACTTTATTTGGTGACGTCTCGATGCGAATGACTCTAATTTACAATGCATGCCATAATTTAAACAATTAATTGAGTTATTTTATAAATGAGCAAAAACCTTAGTTAGAGAACATATTATTAACAATTGAGCATATTAATACAGCATCTAGTCTTACTCGCTACATATAATTTAAAGTCTCTCATTATATTTAGGCAACTATTTAACAATGAGCTAACAATAGAATAAGACTTAAATTAGAGAGTTAAAGAGTATAAGAAAAACTGGTTTACTGAGTGATTTAAACAAATGCTTTTAGAAGTTATTTAAAGCTCAATGCGACTAACTACAGTAATGGCAATGAAAATTAATCCAAATAAGTAACTTAATATATTTTGTAAATCCAACTTTTAATAATTATAATTCATTTGTAAGTAAAGTATAGCAACAATATGTCGTTTTTGGAAAACGAAAATAGATTTCTGAGCTAAAAAAAGGTTAAAAACTATTTATTTAGACTTTTCAAGCAATTATATACAATTCATACATAATGAAAATATATAAGAATGGCGACATTGGTCAATCAGTTTTATTGGATCAAATAAAAAAATTTTAAATTGAGTGTACATGAGACCGAACCCTAATTTTAAGACCATTTAATTTTTCCTCAAGCAACGAAATTAGCTTCGGTTACACCTAAGAACATTTCGAACAAAATTTGGTCCTTATTGGATCACGTTCAGTAGACACGGCGTCTCCTTGGATTCGAAGGGACTGTGTATGCAAATGAACTGTTTATTAAAAAATATTTTTAAAAAAGTAAAAAAAAAAATTTAGATACTCGAAACCATTTTATTGAAAATTAAAAATTATACGTTCTTAGGCCTTACCGAATATTATTTCGTTTTTGGAGCGAAAATTTATTGTACATGAAAACCAAACTAAAACATAGAAATCTGCAGTAAGTCAACCAATTTTTAATTTAAAAGTTTAATGCCATGCAGCATCAGACGCTATAATTTTCATTTTTATAATTTTTATAATTTTCACGTTCTAGATGGACTTAGAAGATTGAAAACCGTGAAATATAAATGAATTTTCAATAAAAATTCAACTAGCTGTCATTACATTTCTTACATTAAATTTTCATAAAATATTTTTTCTCATTTGTTTTTGTATTAAAAATTTGTTGAATTTGTATTGAAAATTTATTAACACTTCACGTTGTATCGCTAAAACTTCCGAATTCTTTAAGAGTATACCTTAATTTAATATCGCTAGAAAGGTAATGAAACCTTAAAACAGCTTATATTATGAAAGTTAAAAAAAATTATAGAGTCTGGTGATGGCATTATACTTTGAAGTTAAAAATGGGTTGACTTACTGCAATATTTCCAAAAGTTTTATATTTTTCCTTTAAAGTAAACAAAAACTTTTCCAATGATAACCTATTTACGAAAATCGTATTTAAATTGACTGAGCTACGTTGTCTCAAAGAAGACCCTATTTTGGCCGCGAAAAATGATTGCAAAAATGTATAACTTCGGATTTGGTTTCTAATCATTAAACCAATTCAAGAAAAAAATTTGAGCCAATTCGGAGATGGTAAGTGCAACTAATAAAACACTTCAATATAAAATGGCCAGTATATTTTCTATCAACAAAAAAAAACCCCCGATTTAACCTGAAAAGGCATTGATGTCATCAGATTTTCTGCATTGTTCTGGCAAAATTATCAGTTACTATATCGGAAATATGGACAAAGGATTAAAAATGTAAGAATTCTAAAAATATGATCCGCAAGCAATGCGTCTAGCTAGATTTGTTTAAAATTTCGAAACGTTGCTGAAAATTGTGGTGCCGTTAAAAGTAATACCAGTAGGTGGATTCCAAGATTTGCTATCGCTAAAACTCTAAAAATCGCTAAAATGCTAAAAATCTTGTATTATCCGAAATTTTAGCGATTTCGCTAAATCGCGATTCTGAACTTCACATCGCTTAGCTAAAAACTAGTTGTTTTATCCACCGTAGTTGCGCACAAGTTTTTCAACGAGAGCTGTCAAATTTTCTGTTTGTGTGTGTAAGCATTGAGGTTAAAGTCAAAATAATAAATTCTTGTGCGCTTCAGTGTCGGTAAAATTTATTAAATACGAAACATTATTAATTATAATAACAGTATGAGTGTCTTATCAACTGTGTCTTATTAAATTCGCGTTCTAAACATTGGAATAAAAAAAATTTTGCTTTTTTGTTTATACGTTTTCTATTGGCGTACATATCTTAAAAAATATTTTTATGAAATAAAATTAGAAAAAGACAGCGTTACGTTGTTGATAACTGAAATTTGCCTTGTTTTCATTCCTATTATAAATATTATAAGGTTTTTAAAAATTTTAGCGGCTAAAATTTCTTGTTGCTAAAAATTTGATAATTTAAGCGATTTTTACCGATTGAAATACACTCAGAATCGCAAATTAGCAACTTTTTAGCAATAAATAAATGTCAAAATCAGCTGTTTCTTATCCGGTTCATTTTTTTCATTGCTTAATTTAAGCAACCAAAATAGGAGATGATATGTGAGTTAGAATCGCGATTGTCGCTAAAATTTGCTAAAACTGAAGTAAGCATTTTTTAGCGATCGAGATTTAGCGATAGCAAATCCTGGAATCTGCCTACAGTTTGTACATTCCAATGCATTGGAAACTTATTTATAGGATCAATTTATCTCCAAATTAACAGTGGTGTTTTCTTGAACGTTGCCATCACTGCTAAACTGAACGATAAAAGATTTTTTGAGCAGACGAAACGGGGATTTTTTTGGTCAATAACGTCCTTTGTTTAGGCTGCACACAAAAAATCACTTCACTTTGTGATCCTATCTGAAAGCATATATAATAAACACGCTGTCAACAAAAATTACAAATACTATTATAACAACCAAAATAAAAGACTAAAATGTTAATGCCCTTTTAGTGCTTTCACTATTGTGGGTTGTATGGGAGGTGGGCGTGTTAGTCGACGGACTACGCCCAATTTTTGAACACACATTAGCTTTAGTATAAAATACATACATACCAAATTTTATCTCTGTTAGACAAACATAAGCATATTTATAGTTTTAAATTTTTTGGTTTGTATGGGAGGTAGGCGTGTCCGTGGGCGGATGACGTCCATTTTTCAAAAACATCTTTGGTTTGTTAAACAAAACATACGTACCAAATTTTATCTCTGTAAGTTGAACAGAAGCTTACATATTGAGTTTTCAATTTTTTGGTTGAATGGGAGATGGGCGTGTTTTGATATAAAGTGAGTTTTCAATTTTTTGGTTGAATGAGAGATGGGCGTGTTTTGATATAAAGTATATACATACCAAATTTTATTGTTGGAAGTTTATTATGAGCTTAGTTTTGCAGTTTTCGATTTTTGCGTTGTATGGGAGGTATTCAGGTTTAGGGTATAACAAACTTGCAAACAGGTAAAAAAATCAAGTGTTGTATTCGCTTTTAAACCTAAATCACCCCAATTGGCTATGGGTGATTTTTTTGGTATTTTAAGTGCTTTTATTTAAGTGTAATATGTGGATTTGTTTTATTTAATGATGTCTTGATGTGCCAAGTTCATATGTTTAGTCTGTAAATATCAAAGAATTCACTCTTACAAGGTAAGCAAATATGTAAAAAAAGTGTTGTAGAACAGGGTCCGGAGAACTCTATTTGCAAACGATTACAGTATGCGTCACTGTTTTTGTACATGGCATCCCACTATATATCCCTTATAAATTTGGGCTCTCTTAACACGAAAATAGCAAACATTTTTTTTTATGGATACGTTTTTTGAAAAAATTGTTGTTACTTTATTTTATCGACCTTTGACTTTGTGTGTGGTTTTTTTTGACCTAAAGCCTGAACAACGTTTTAAAAAATTTAAGTTTTTTGTGTTGCTTTTTTCAAAATTTTGCTGTATAAAACCTCGGTATATGTGGTACTCCGAGGCCTTAAAATATGTTTTTTAACGATATTTTCCAGTTTGATCCTCTTACAACCTCACCCACTGCATCTGTTGCGCAGTGTACCTTTTTATATAACTATATTTTAATATAATAAAAATTAAAATTTTTTTTTAGCTTAATGAGGAAATTCTCTTTAACTTTACTTTTTTAATTAAAATCGGAGCTTTTTATGGTTAGTTATTCATTGCTCAGATACGATACGTTCACCAATGCGAAAGTGCTCTTTCAACCATCAAGACTGTATCCATTTCAACATCATATAACATTTTAACATTTCTTAAATTTATCAAAATTTACAAAAGTATGTAGTTTCTTTGTAGCTACTTAAAGTTTCATCGGACAGACATAAAACCCGAATTCTACACAAAGAAAATTTTGTTCTTCTAACATTTATTTTCATTTACAAAACGGACATTTTAAAATGAGCGAATGAATATTAAACGTTCGTTAAATATTTTAAAATGAAAATTTAAGAATTGAAGAATAATTAGAAGCTATTTTTTAAAATTTTTATTTTAAACTATCAACCGATCGTTTTAAAATCATACGTACGTTTTAGAAGCTAATTTAAAAATGTCCGTTTTTAGAATAAAAATACACTTTATAAACTTGCTCTTCTACAAAACTATTAATGCTATAATGACACAAATGATGCTATAACACAATATTTGTAAATAAAAAACAAGTAAAGAAACTCTAAAGATGGTCTAGCCCGACTATGGACTACCCGAAAACCACCTACTCCGAAAACAAACACAATGATATATACATATTGAAGTTTGGACAGGACAACGTCTGTCGGGTCAGCTAGTACTTTCATAATCAGCATTGAGGTAATTGTACGCAATGGAGTCATAATAGGATTGAGTGAAAGTAATAGCATTATTAGAGAAAACAACTGCTAAGGCTATATGGTGAACAGTGTTAGTTAGCAAATTTTCTGCTTCAATACATGGACTTACCTTCACCTCATCATACGAGTTAGAAAATATTAGGTCCAACCATCTGCCATTTTGATTTTGTACAGAAGAAATTTGCTGCCATAAAAGGTGCTAACAAATGTGAAGTCTATGACATTAGAAAGGTTAACAGGTTAACAGGAAGGTTATTCACAAAATAAATATTTGGACGATTAAATTCACCAAGAATAACAACCTTGTCTTCCTCTTCTTGGGTGGAAGAAAAGGAGGACAGTGTTTCACATAGCTCGTTGTAAGTTGTTTCGCTTGAGCCGGGAGAAACGTAAACGACACCTATGCACATACAAAGACTATTTCCTGAACAAACTCTAATTATTCTGTGATCGAAGAGTTTATGAGTTGGTGTATCTATTAGCTCACTTGAGAGAGAATATTGAGATGCTTTAAGAACTCCACCACCTCGAGAAAGACCTGTTGAGGCGTAGTCTCGATCCTTTCTGAAAACAGTCCAGTTACTGCCAAGAATTTCCTCCTTTTTTTAAGGTATCATGTAACCATATCAAAGTTTCATAGAGATGCTATAAGAACTCCACCTCCTCGAGAAAGACCTGCTGAGGCGTAGTCTTTCTGAAAACAGTCCAGTCACTGTCAAGAATTTCCTCATTTTTAAATATATCATTAAGCCATGTCTCAGTGAATACAAGAACATTGAAATGACATGATTTGGCGTCCACATAAAGTTTATTCAATTTGCTTCTCATGCCACCACAATTATGTTAAAAAATGTTAAAAAAATTGGAGTTAGGGACGATAATATTGTTGGTGTTCTCTACGCGATTTTTGAAGAAGGGAGACATGTTTAGACCTCCATAGTGCCATATGTGTATAGATCCCCCTTGACTTGATCAATCGTCACGCCGAGATTCCCGTGAAAGCGAACAAATAAATTACGCAAGTCATCAACATCGGTAGGCAGACCTTCTTGCTGAACCAACACTCTTAGATTGGTTTTGGTCTTGCCTTCTATGCATGTTGAATTCGGTGCTATCCTTCGAAGAGTCGATAAAGAGGCGCCATTGATCTGAATCATATTCGATTCCCATTTTTTTAATTAAGCTTCCCACATCTACGCAGTAAACAAATGTATTTTCTGCATTATTTACAAAATATTTCGTAAAGTTTTGCTGACGATTTCGATAAATGTGAACGGGAACGCTTGGTTCGATTGCATTTATGGCCTTCAACTCGCTCACAAAAAGTTCTGATTTTCGTTACGAGAGCTCCATTTTTCGCACTATTTTGAACAGGTTATCCTGTGACATTTGTGGAGCAGGTGATCGATGTCCAGTTGGAGCATATGTTGAAGCGTTGAAGACTATATTGTAGTTGCAAAAAAGTAGTTATAAATAAATTGGGTGCAAATAAGGAGCTAAATTGATGCAGTCCCAGCACCAAAAATCAAAGAATCGCATACATGACGGTTCAATAAATTCAGATAAATTGTCTGATTCGGCAACTCATCTGAGTGCGGACCAGGTAAAAAAGTCGACGCTGTGGCATTGTATTTATATCTGTATCTGTTAGCGTTGTAAAATTTCTACGCATTTTTTTCGGCGTGTGTTTACCACATATATTACAAAAAAGTTTAACTTTTATTGCGCAATCCGACATGATTAACAATATAAGGATTTTTTTGTGATACTATCACTATTAAAGTGACATTTTATTGGTTTAAAATAGTGAAACGGCAAATCGATTTGATGTAAGTTGGATAGTGGAAAATATTAAAGTAGACACAAAATTGTTTTAAAAAAGACCACCAAAATAATTTTCAAATATATTTTATCACAACAATTTATTTTTTTTGGAATCAGCGACAAAAATTATGTTAGGAAAGTATATTTTTGAATTTTTTCTCGACCACAACTTACGTTGTAAAAAGTATATAAGTGATCGCAACGTAAAAATGTTAAAATAACTGTATCTCGGAACCCAGATGTGACCCAGACCTCCGACTACCTATATTGCACTCCTAGAGGTGCCCGCTATCATTATTTTTTGGAATTATTCTAGAAGATTATATGTCTGAATTTGGTCACACCGTGTAATCAGAGTTTGTTTTTTTATTAGATCAAGTAAATGGTATTCATTTTGTTTCAATATATCTATTTGAGTATTTTAATATTCTGCATCTTCCTCGCTTAGTGTTCCAAATGAAGTTTTTTCCATTGTCCAATTGCACTAAATAGAGCTCTTTTGGATCTGTAGCTTGGTTGTAGTACACTAATTTTTTGACGAAACTCTGTAGTTATGTGGTTGATTTCGAAGACAGTGCTACACAGGGGCGTATCTGGAAAAAATCTTGGGGGGTAAATTATCAAAGACACACAATTTCGATTTGAGAAAATTTTGCCTTTTTACAAAGAGATAAATTGTACTTTTTTGAATTGAAATTATTGAATTGCTTAAGAAGCATTTTTCCCAGACACATACACGCACATTTCCGTATTTATTTATGTCTCCCTTTTTCTGGAATAATATCTCAGCGAAAAGTAAATAAAAACTCTAAATCTAACAAGAGCAGCCCACGTAAAATTGTGAAATTTTTTCGTCTTTGAACGTCGATATCTTCGAAACTGTCGAATATATTGTTATTGAATGTGCAAAAATTGAAAGGTCTAGTATTTCTTCATTGAAATCAGTCATAGTAAAATAAATCGGTATGTTGTATCCCACAACATTGCATTGTACACCCGACCTCACACCAATGCCAAAGAACCAACTCAATAAATATTATTACCAGATGTCGATATCAAAAATGCAGCGATCTGCATTTCGACACAAATAATAAACAAAAAATATAATACTACGAACGACAACAACCCAATTTGAGTACAGCGACTCAAATTGCCGGCGTTCAAGAAAAGAAAAACATACTGACCTAATTTAAGCGCATATGCTTAAATTACCAAAATAAACAAAACCAATGCTTTGTTTTTATTGTCAGGTGGTTCGACTTAAACGTCGGCGACAACAAAAAACAAAGCAAGTGACTGTTTGGGTGCATCGGCATTGGCTTGCACGGTCAGCAAAGGCCGTTCATTTACCTACCCTAGTTACTGCGCTGCTTGTAAGGTGCATTGCCTGCAACTGCATAACATGCAAAGTGTACGTGATCGCGTATCACTAAGGGGAAGTAGAACGATATGTAAATTTACATAATGATTTACATTTCCTAAATATATGTAGCTTATGTATTGATTTTGATTGGTTGGTATCTATTTGAATTTCCAATTATTGGAATTTGGAAACGCCCTCGAAAATTGAGGATTTTCCTTTATAAACCACCGACCGGCGTAGAAACGATCGAAGAAAGAAAGACAGCGGGCCTTTTTAGATTAAAATTATAACATAAAAATCAAAAAATATGTTTTTTAAGAATTATAAAACTAATATAAACAATTAAAATGCCACAATTTTTTAAGTCATAAAAATCAAACTTTGGTCGCAGCCACGCATAGACAGCGGGCCATTGTTGATATAAATCAAATAAAATAAAATATAAACCATAATCAACAAAATCCAATAAACGTCTTTTTCTTTCCGTCCATGGTCGCTCTTCTCCTAGTGAAAGCACGGAGACCATAGGACGTTAAATATAACATTGGTGGCAGCGGTGGGATACGCTACATCCCAAAAATCAGCAAAAGGAAAAATCCTTAATAACAAAAAAAAAATAAATTCAATATTCAAACAAAAAAATAATAAAGAAAATTTAAAAAAAAGCGTACCGAGGCTTCAACATCGGCTTTGAAAATTTTAAAAAAAGTGAAAATACAAAAAAAAGCGTGCCGAGGCTATAACAGCGGCAGTGAAAAAAAAAATAGTGAATAAAAAGTGGAAAAAAAGCCCAGGTTAACCAGCTCTAAGACGTGAAGTCTCCTGGCCCATCTATAAACGAAGACCAGGATAACCAGCTATAGGGCTACTAAGAGCCTCCTGGCATCAACAACAACGTCAAGCGGGAAAAAGGACTGAACACATCAACAACACCAATAACTCAAGAACACATCAACAACACATCAACAACACCAGGAAGAATTGAAAACAATAGTAAGCAAAGAAAAAAAAACAAAAAAAAATAATAAATAAATAATTATATACATATTCACTTATTTTAATAATATTTAAGTAGACTATACAATTGAAAGTTTTTGCGAAAAAAAAAAATAAAAATATATTTTTATAATTTTCTCCTCTGATATAAAAAAATATTTTCAAAATTTTTACTCGTCAACACGCGACTAAGGTAGTACAGAACTTTGCTTCTCTACCATTTTTCGAAAATTCTTTTTGTTTCGACGCGGATTCTGATCCTGAGTACTTAAATATGGATCTCAAGTTTTCGTTGAACGACATTTATAATATCGTACCGGTTTTTAACGGCAATCCAGCCGAATTAAATATATTCATTGCATGCGGTAATATACTTTTTTCTTCTGCTAAGACCGACGCAGAACATAAATTCATTCTAGAGGTTATAAAAACACGGCTAGAAGGCTCAGCTTTTGAGCTCATCCAATTTAAATCTTTTACCAAATGGAATGA
Organism: Tetanocera ferruginea; assembly: GCA_958299015.1. Classification (NCBI taxonomy): domain Eukaryota; kingdom Metazoa; phylum Arthropoda; class Insecta; order Diptera; family Sciomyzidae; genus Tetanocera; species Tetanocera ferruginea. The sequence continues at coordinate 87,252,201 of OY282643.1, forward strand.
TTTGGTACAAGATTTGGAGAATGAGTTCAAAGAAGTAAAAACGCGAGCCTCTGCTCAAAACGAACTTATGACAGCTAGACAAAATTCTAGAGAAACTGTTAGAGAGTTCGGTGAACGAATTGGAAAATTACTGCATTCACTTAATTCAGCTACATTTTCTAGCACTAGCGAAATTTCGATTCGTACATATTTAAAACGCGAGAACGATCACTTGGTAATACGGGTATTCGAGGATGGTTTGCGAAATCATAATTTAAGATTAATTCTTAAAGCTCACAATGAGCGGGACTTGAAGAAAGCCATCATGTATGCCGAGGAGCATTCAGTACGGCTGGAAAAAAAATCGCAATACCAAACCTGACCTTTTAAACCCACATGCCAATATTGTAAAAAGTTAGGGCACACTGAAAATTCGTGCTATCGCAAAAATAATCATGTCTACTCTAATTATAATAGTCAAAATTCCTATCAAAACAGTCAACTAAATATAAAGAAAGAAATACAATCTATATTTTGTTCATACTGCAAACGGTCGAATCACACGTACAAAGAGTGTAGATTGCGGCCAAGGCAAGAATATAAAGAACACCAAAATCACAGAATCTTAGAAAATAAAAGAGCTTTCAGACAATATCCAAATCCGTTTAGAGAAAACAACCAATTCAGAGGTCAATACAATCCTCCTTATCAAACTCACCACGTAAATCATGCATCGGGAAACGAAATAGCACGGGAAGAAATCAGCGGCGCTTCTCCCCGGATGCAAATAAAAGCCGATGTGCACCAAGCACAACATTAACATATTCAATTATAATACCTTTTTGCGAAAGATACGATGAGCCAGTGCTTCGTATTAAACTCGAACCTTCAGACAAACATATAACTTCACTTTTAGTTGACACAGGCGCACAAATTAGTCTTTTAAAAAACACAGAACAAAAGTACAGAATTAATAAACAAAGTAAACATACAGTTACAACCATTTCAGGTAATTCAATGCAAACATTAGGTGAACAGATAAAAACAATAAATGTTCCATATAATGACCAGATGATAACACTGAGTCACAATTTTCATATTCTAAATAAAAATATTAATTTATCCTATGATGGAATTTTAGGAAGCGATTTTCTCACCAAATTTAACTGTAAAATAGATTTCAAGAATAAACAACTGGGAATACCAGTAGACTGCTCAAACACAGCAGTAAGTAAAAATCAAATATTAAAATCAATTGTAGATTATTGTAAAAACACAGAAAAGGGAAACAATGTGTAGCCTACGGGTAACAAAGGGAATTGTGAAAATAGGAATAAAGAGAATCTTCAACCTAATGTCTACGGGCCACAATTCAACACATTGTCACCTCAAAGTAAAAACAAAATCACAAAAAATAATGTGAAATCAAAAAAAGAGGAAACTAAGGCATTATTCTTGGATAATGAAAGGAATTGTAAAAACAGGATTGAGTCAACTCAACCTGATGTCTACGGGCTGCAATCCTTTACCTTACAACCAAGTTGCAAACAACTTGTAGGGATCCCTTTTGCTTATTCAAAAGATGCAGTGATCCACAAGAAACAAATAAAACCAGGAGTATATATGGTGGAAACCCTGGTACGCCCGATTAAAAATAAAGTTAAAGTTCTTTTTATGAACACAACCGAAGATATTAAAGAAATAAATTTAAATAAAATTCAATATGAGTGGGAAAAAATTGAAAATTTCAATGAAATCAAATAAGATAAAACAAAAGATTTAATAAAGGATAGATTAAAAAAGATAGAAACAAACATTGAACTAACGCATTTTAACAAAGAAGAAAAGAAATCAATTTTAGAAATTTGTAGAAATTATAACGATTTATTTTATTTCGAAGGAGACCACCTCACGTGTACAGAAACTTCAGAACATGAAATTATAACTGAAGCAAACAAACCTCCATTATTTGTTAGACCATATAGACTACCTGAAAGTCAAAAACAGGAAATTCATAAGCAGGTTAATGAAATGTTAGAAGATAGTATTATTCGCCCAAGTTCAAGTCCATGGAACTCGCCACTTTTACTTGTTCCAAAGAAGGCAGATTCCGAAGGTTACAAACGTTGGAGAGTTGTAGTTGATTTTCGAAAATTAAACGACTTAACAGTGGGTGACGCATACCCATTACCCAATATTACTGACATACTTGACCAGTTGGGAAGAGCAAAATATTTCAGCACTCTGGATTTAGCCAAAGGTTTTCATCAGATTCCCGTTAAAGAATCTGACAAATGTAAAACTGCTTTCAGCACACCTTTTGGGCACTACGAATATAACAGAATGCCATTTGGTTTAAAAAACGCTCCAGCAACTTTTCAAAGGCTCATGAACAACGTACTAATGGGTTTACAAGGATTTGAATGTTTTGTCTACGTCGACGACATCGTTGTGTACGGTTATGATTTATCGGATCATAACAACAAATTAATTAAAATATTTGACCGATTGCGTCAACACAACCTTAGGCTACAACCTGACAAATGTAATTTTCTCAAACAAGAATTAACGTATTTAGGGCACATAATTTCTGAAAATGGTATAAAACCAGATCCCGAAAAAATAAAAGTAGTTAAAACTTATCCAACTCCAAAGAATGTGAAAGGAATAAAATCATTTTTAGGATTCGCAGGATATTATAGAAGATTTATTGAAAATTTTTCCAGTACAGCAAAACCATTAACTAAGTTACTTAAAAAAGATATCAAATTCAATTGGGACGCATTCTGCGATGAAGCATTTTCAAAATTAAAAGAAAAATTAATTAACCCTCCAATATTAGCATATCCAAACTTTGATGAAGAATTTATAGTAACGACAGATGCGAGTGATGCAGGACTTGGCGCAGTTTTATCTCAAGGTATAATTGGAAAAGACAAGCCAATATGTTTCGCAAGTAGAACATTGAACGATGCAGAGACACGCTATAGCACCACGGAAAAAGAATTGCTTGCAATTGTCTTTGCTGTAAAACAATTCCGACCTTATATTTACGGTAAAAAGTTCACAATCTACACTGACCACAAACCACTTGAATGGCTAATGAAGTTAAAAGACCCAATGTCCAGATTAGCTAGATGGCGAATTCTCCTATCAGAATATGAATATACGATCAAATATAAAGCAGGGAAAAGCAATACAAATGCTGACGCACTCAGTCGAAGCACTGAAGATGAAAAACTTTCAGAAATAGTAAACAAAGTTTTAGTTATGACACGCCAAATGACAAATAAAAAGGAGCAAAATGAAAATGTACATACAAAAATTGAAGAGCCCAAAAATACAAGAAACGAGGCAATCTCTAAAATAATAGAAACCCAAGATTCAATATATTTCAATAAAAAATCTGCATTAAAAATATTAATATTACCTCTAACAGAATCTTTAGAAGAAAAATTTATAATAAAATCAATTCCACAATTTATAAAACCTTTACTAGGTGAAATAGAGTTATACTCATTTAATAACGTAAATTTGCATACGACGACATTACCCATCCCTTTTAAAACGTTAAAAGATCAAGAATTAGCAAAGAAAACGCTAAACAAATAAAAAGCGAAAACCAAAATCATGATTCTATAGCCATATCAATTCCAAACATTAACCCACAGTTTAAAGAAAATTTTAAAATAATGCTTAAAGAAATATTTTCCGACAAAGCAATTAATTTGCATATCAACAAAAGAATAATTTTGGAAAAAATTAATGAAATAGAAACAATTTTACGAGAATATCATGAATCACCGCTTGGAGGACATCAAGGAGTAAATAGAACGCTAAAAAGATTAAAAGCAAACTACTACTGGCCCACAATGAAAATTGATATACAAAATTACATAAGAAAATGTGAATCATGCCAGAAAAATAAACTTAATAAATCTCCAAAAGTGCCAATGAAAATAACAACGACGAGCTCTTCACCATTTGAAAGAGTGGCTTTAGACATAGTAGGTCCACTTCCAGTGACTTACAAAAGTAATAAATAAATCTTAACTTTTCAAGATGATTTAACCAAATTTACTGAAGCTATACCTTTAGAGAATGCAGAAGCAACCACAGTTGCAAGAGCTTTTGTAGAACAAATACTCTGTCGATTTGGATTTCCAGATTCACTTTTAACTGATCAAGGTACTAATTTTCTTAGCGATTTATTTAAAGAAGTCTGTAAACTATTAAAAATTAAAAAATTGCAAACAACTCCATATCATCCACAAACAAATGGAGCACTTGAAAGAAGCCATCGCACACTTGCGGAATATCTTCGGCATTATGTCAATAATGACCCTCTCACTTGGGACGATTGGATCCCTTATGCAATATTTGTTTTCAACAACACGCCTCACAGTAGCACCAATTACAGCCCTCATGAATTACTCTATGGATACCCTGCAAAAATTCCATCCACTTTACAAAAAGACCCATCATTAAACTATAACTACGAAAATTATGCAAATGAGTTAAAGGCACGCCTACAAAACGGATTTAAAATTGCAGGCCAAACTTTGATATATAAAAAGGAAAAATCAAAAGAACAATATGATAAAGGTTCCAAACCAAAAACATTTAACGTTGGAGAAAAGGTTTTGATTAGAAATCAGACCAGGAAAAATAAATTTTCTTCTCTTTGGGAAGGTCCATATGAAATTAATAAGATTATTTCACCCGAAAATACTGCCATAAAAATTCGCAATAAAATGGAAGTAATACACAATAACAACCTGAAATTATTCTACGATTAAAATACAACATTTGGTTAACATTACAATATTACATAAAACACATTCATAAAAATACCAAAACTTAATACGAACACATCTTAAAATCAGAACTACAAATTTGGTTACGATTTTTACCAGCCTAGGGAAACATGTTATTTTACTTTTTTCTTTTTTTTAAAAACAGGCAGTCTTTTGTTTCTTCATGAACCAAAACCTTTATAACTTCTCTCAAATTTTAGCTGATACATAAAAAAAAGAAGAAATATTCCGCTTATAAGTTGAAAAAAAAAAATAATATAAAAAAAATTTTGTTTGTACAATACGCAAAAACTAGAAAATATATTCCGTTTAAATTAACAAATTGAAATTATGGGGCAATACGCAAAAACTAAAAAATAAATTTCGCTTACAAATTGAAACGAAAAAATTGAAATCATGCAGCAATAACGCAAAAACTTTCAAACTATATATAAAAATATTTTTTAAAACGTACAAGTAAAAAAAAAATACGTCCGTATATATGTAACAAATCAATTTTTTCTTCTAAATTATAATTATCATAATAATATACAAAATAATATCAATAATATCAAAACCAAAAAACATAATGAATAAAACATTTTTACTTACCTACCTTATAAGATTACAAAAAAAAAAACAAAAACAATATATATAAGTAGATTAATAACTATTAGACAAAAATGTTTAACAACAAATATTAGAAATCAGTCACATGATTTTACCTATATTATAAGATAAATTTAACTTCATATATACTAATTTACTTGTATAAAATTCTTAAAACGTATTTGTATATAGAAATTAAAAAAAAAATTATTCGTTATTATAAAAATTCATGTTATCCTCATTTCTGCTCACTGATCGGTGGTTTCGCGACAGAAAATTTTTCAACCTCTTCAAGGAGAAAAATTTTCTTTTAGAAGGGGGGAGGGATGTTGTATCCCACAACATTGCATGTACACTTCGTACACCCGACCTCACACCAATTCCAAAGAACCAACTGAATAAATATTATTACCAGATGTCGATATAAAAAATGCAGCGATCTGCATTTCGACACAAATAATAAACAAAAAATATAATACTACGAATGACAACAACCCAATTTGAGTACAGCGATTCAAATTGCCGGCGTTCAAGAAAAGAAAAACATACTGACCTAATTTAAGCGCATATGCTTAAATTACCAAAATAAACAAAACCAATGCTTTGTTTTTATTGTCAAGTGGTCCCGACTTAAACGTCGGCGACAACAAAAACAAAGCAAGTGGCTGTTTGGGTGCATCGGCATTGGCTTGCACGGTCAGCAAAGGCCGTTCATTTACCTACCCTAGTTACTGCGCTGCTTGTAAGGTGCATTGCCTGCAACTGCGTAACATGCAAAGTGTACGTGATCGCGTATCACTAAGGGGAAGTAGAACGATATGTAAATTTACTTAATGATTTACATTTCCTAAATATATGTAGCTTATGTATTGATTTTGATTGGTTGGTATCTATTTGAATTTCCACTTATTGGAAATTATTGGAATAATTGGAATAAGGAAACGCCCTCGAAAACTGAGGACTTTCCTTTATAAACCACCGACTGGCGTAGAAACGAGCGAAGAAAGAAAGATAGTTTTAAGCCTACAATATCTAAACTGGTCGCAGCCTCGCCTAGACAGCGGGCCTTTTTAGATTAAAATTATAAAATAAAAATCAAACTTTGGTAGTAGCCACGCCTAGACAGCGGGCCATCGTTGATATAAATATAATAAAATATAAACCATAATCCACAAAATCAAATAAACGTCTTTTTTCTTTCCGTCCATGGTCGCTCTTCTCCTAGTGAAAGCACGGAGACCATAGGACGTTAAATATAACAGGTAGATCAATATAATAGATATAGCAATATTATCAGAAAAAAAACTGATTATCATGTTTTTGCCTAAAACTCAAAAACTCGAACTGATGGAGAAAAATGGAGTCCATATTTGATATCAGCAGCCAAAATTCATTCGGGATTGTTTATCAAGATCTCTGCACCTTTCATAAATCTTAATTTTGTTACTGACAAAATCATCGCAAAATTATCAATAACTTCGTTAATATTTATTTAAATGTCTCTAAGTATATGCAATAATGCGAGTCCATTCAGTGGCGTAGCTAGGGTTGGGCGCACCCGGGGCGGATACTAAATTATAAATAATATATAATTTAGGTTATTATATATTATTTATTAATAAATAATTTATTATTTATATAGGGGCGGAATAAGATTAAAAAAATAAACAAAACTATGCTATCCATGAATATTTGGTAAAAGATGTAAGAATCTAAAATTTTCAGAGACTGGAAGAATTTTCTCTGAATTGTTCCAATATTTTTGTCTACCGGGCTTATAAGTTGTGAGAGAAAAATTTACTATCAGTACACCACACAAAATCAGTTTTAATATAAAAACTCAAGTTAGTTTAATATAGATAACATTGAAAAATTTACGAAAAATTTTGCATTATTGAAAAAAAAAAATAGGACCTGGAAGCAAAACGTTGACATATTTTCCCTAGTGACCCTGAATAACTATTAATATAAATATTTTTTCGAAATCAACCCCCATTTTCTACATAAAATTTAAATGAAAAATTAATATAAAATATTAAAATTCATTTATAAACATTTTTCACAATTTTTATCAATTTCTTTATAGTACACTGAGGAAAAAATGTGTTAAAATTAAATGAAAGTGTGTTCATATCTAACGAATTTGTTTTTCAAATAGAGCTTGAAACAAATTCATTAAAAATAAACAGAGCTGTTTTTAAAGTTAAATTCAAAACAAAAGTTTTTGTTTTTACAACAATGTTTTTGCTATGAAAACCAAATTTAAAACAAAAATTTTAAAATTCAAAACACATGTTTTAAAGCATATTTTTTTTGTATGCCATTTTTTAACTTTTCCGAGTTTTAGCACCAGATTCACAACCAGCTTCCCCCGGGACCTTCCGAATACCAAATGTTAACTCCATTCGATGAAATTTGCATTTGAAATATTTTAATATTAATTAATTAGTTTGTATTGTATCATATGTTCGATATTTGTCAAACCACTTCAAAAAATTCAAAAATTGTCATTGAATTCAAATTTTTGTTTGTTTTTTCAAAAAAATAATAAGAGAATAATAAAAAAGAAAGGAGTTTATAGGAGGGTGAAAATTAAACACACTTGTTTTTAATATTATTTTGTAGAAACGCAAAGGCGTTAAATTTCTATTTATTTAATATGTTTTTTCTCAGTGTATCTGAATTAATCTCCGCTTGGACTTTTATAGACAAGATTGAGGTCTGTTTCACCATAAATATCATCCATAATATCACCATAAATACCACCATAAATATCTCAGTATCACAATATTACAGTGATACCAAATGGTATTCCCTTAACGCCTCGGAAACAGCTTAAACCTCGTAAACTGCTTAACTTTAAGAAAATGGGAAATGATGGAAATATTTTGTGTGGCAATTTTTTTACAATTTCAGTGCTTAAACAATGTAAAAAAGTTTGGTTAAACTTTCAGCTGTCAAACTGTCAAAAAGTGTGTGGTGTGTTTTATTATTTATTTTGGCGCTTAATTCATCCCAATTGGCAAGCATAGAAGTGGATAGTGGCAGTGCTTGAAAACGGAAAATAAACACTCTACACATCGTTAGGTGCTCTGTCAGACAGTAAAACTGCTGCAATTGGTATTGGATGAGGCAAAAGATTGCCCGGAAAAGTTTGGAGTAGACAGCTAACTTAGTAAGTAGGCAGTAGGCAGCTAACTCAATTATTCCCATTTCAGAAACCTAGAGCAAACAGATTCTACGAATAAATTTTCGGTCGATTTGTTACGGCATGATGAATAATGAAGTTATATTATTTTTAATTTTTTTATTGATCTGATGTTTTTGACATATGCATGACAAATTTATCAGATGTCTAAAGGTGCGTTCCTTTAACAGAGGCTCGGAATTTTACGAGTTTACGAAATGGGAAATTTTGATCGTTAAGGGAATACCATTATTATCTACATAATTCCCAAAGCAAACTTGCCCAGGTTGGACAAGGTCAAGAGTCATGAATTGCTCAAAAAGAGCTGGCAATTCCAAGAAATCTGTTGATTCTTCACATTCGGTGATTGAGAACAAAATTTAATTTTAATTATTAGAATAATTTTTGAGGAACTGTGCATCTAATCTTCTCTTAAAACTGTATTTTTGATAGTTTTGTTTTTTGATTTGAACATAATAATAATTATTTTAGTAAAGTAAAGGAGTCAGAAAACCATCTTAGAGTTTTTAAAAGACATCTTCAAAATAAAATAAAAAAAGTCAGAACGCCATAAATTGTCATAGAACGCCATTTATTTAATTTAAATAATAAATGTACTGAATTTAAATCAATTTAATTTTTTTGAAATTTATTAAGCAAGTAATAAGTTTATTAATGATTTTTAAACTGGTAGTTTTATGTAACAGTATACCCAAAACATATTACTATTCAAAATTATGTTCTAGCAGGTTAAAAGCTGTAAATGAGGCTTGTTTCATGATATATAGTCTCAGAACTTAGTAATCACAAAATCATAAAGCATATTTTTATTTTTGACATTTGTGACATGAACATGTTTTTCTGAAAATTTCTGGAGAAATGTACTGCTTACAAAACAATTGGCGCCTCCATTCATCATACATTGAAAATTTTTATTCACTTTTGCACCCTCTTAATATTCAAATATAAAACCGAAGTCATTGAGATGTGTTCTTTTTATTAAAAAAATCAAAAATTATTTGGTAAAAAGTTCTTTTGCCAAATTTTGCACCCCATTTTGGCGTGCACCCGGGGCCGACCGCCCTGCCCCCCGCCCCCCTTGCTACGCTACTGAGTCCATTCAATCGTTCTCAATTCGAACGGAACCTATTTTTAATCGTCGCAGTATAGAAAAACTTCGCTCAGCTGTTTCTACACTGATAGGAAGCGTGGCAAAGATAGCAAACGTTATAGAAATTAATGGAAAAATTACATTATTACAAAGAGTAAAAACGGCGTTAATATCATTAACATTAGTGTCGCTCTCCTATTTACACTGCCAAATTTTAAGTTCATGAAATAATTGAATTTGAATTAGTTCCTTACTAAAAGTGGACTAAAAGTGGCATTTTTATTTCATGAAAGTCGGTTGTGGTTATTTGGTTGGTTTGTTGCAATTATAATTACTAGTACCGCCCTGGGGTCGCAAATCGACCAATTTTTGTTTGTTTATTTATAGTTGTATAAAATAGTCGGTGCACTCTTTCTCCGCACTCTAATTCATTTTAAAAACAGAATCATCAAAATCGGTTGAAAAACACGGGAGAAAATGGTTCTGAACCGTTTTTCCTACGCCTATTTATATAAAAATGAAGTTAAGGTAGACTTGAAAAATTTCAGAATTCCAAACAATTTAGAATTTACTCAAACAAAAATAATTGTATGCAACAAATTATTTGCGCAGTTGATACAATTTTAGCAACTTTAACCTAACATTAATTCACTTCAAAACAACCCTGTTATAAAGGGTGTTTTTTTAAGAGCTTGCTGATTTGAAAATTAAATAAAACACATGCCAAATTATGAAATAGCCAAAAAATTTTTATTTGGTAGATAATTTCTTGGCATTTAACATTTAAATATAATTTCGGTCATATGGCCACCACGACTATTTTGCACAAAGGGCATTCTGGAGGTCCACTTTGCGACCCAAAAATCTTTGAGGGCGTATTTCAACATCCATATCTTGAAGATTTGGCAACAAAAATTCATTGATCATGGTTCTGTATCGATTTCTATTCACGGTAACGCGTCGTCCTTCCTCATTTTCAGAGACAAATCGATAAATTAACGTTTTCTTCGAGACTGGCCTCAACGACAGCAATATTTTCTTCTGTACGCACTCTTTTCATTCTTCTCGGTGGCTTGGAATCCAAAAGAGTGAATGTAGACCGAAATTTGGTTATTACGTTCTTTATGGTGGTCTCAGACGGACGATTATGTGCATAATAAAATTCGCGAAGTGCTCTATAAACATTTTTAATTGAACACTGTGTTTGAAAATAAATTTCCACGATTTGGAAGCGTTGTTCTGGAGTTAACCTATTCATGATGATTTGCCAAACAATACTGAGTAGAGACGTCACTTCAAACTGTCAAAACAACTGTCAGACAATAGAGTAATCCATATTGAAAAAACCTCATAAAAAACACCCTTTAGTGGTATTCATGCAATGCCGAAAACGTGCCGAATATGCCGAAAATCGGAAAAAGCGTAAACGCCGTATATCAACTGTCAAAATTTGTATGGAATTTGATATACGCAAAGTTCCCAGTTTTCCTCACGATTTTGATGCGAAAACAGCGCCGAAAACTTTCGGCAAATAGTTGTTGCCACCTTTCAAATATTTATTACAAACTATAAACTTCTTACTCAACTTCCAACTTGAGAATCCTTTTCAACGACAAATTGCATGTTGTCAGTTGTCGAATAATAAAATAATTTATCTGGAATTTCGTTGTCTTCACCTTAATTATGAAACCATTTATTTATTTATTTATATATTTACTTTTCAGCTCATTTATTAAACCAAAGTGGCCACTTTTGCAATATAACTTTAAGAACAGCTGATTGATATACGCCACTAACCGAAAAATACAAAAAGGTGCCTCATGCAAAAACAGCGTATATTTTCCGATATACGGCATCGGAAAATATTCGGCATTGCATGAATACCACTTTTATATCATATATGTCAAAAAGTATTACAGATGTATATAATATTTTCATAAGTACTGAATATAGCTGAAATATTTCTAAGAAATAATTTAACTGATGATGAAATAATTGAAGTAAAACAAACTATTGGATTTTACATTCTTTGAATTTTTTTTTTTAAAATTTATAAAGTGAAAACTGAAAGTACAAGCACGTATTGTTTTCTTATGGTAAAATTCGTTGGCACATAGGTTGCAAAAAAGTTTGGCAGGTTTTCAGTAAAAATTTAGAAGAATAAAATATTTTAAGTGGCAATTTTGGTCTGCATAGCCAAAATCTTAATTGCACTCATAACAAATCAAAATCAATGTTGCTTGTTCAATGATTTCATATAAATGGCATTTTTAAACTAATCGTTAATGTCTTGCAAAAATATAATTATTATAAAGCAAACACTTACGCTGAGGTAGTGACTTCAAGTTTTTAATTTGTAAGAAAATAACGCGTCTTTAAAGTTGATTGTTTAAAAAATGGCTGTAAATTTGAGATCATAACGATCTGTTACTTTATTTTCAAGCTCATCTAAAAAAAAAAGCGAAGTTACTACCTTGACGTAAGTGTTTGCTTTACATATAAATTATATTTTGGTTTGTCATACAAGCAAAGGTTACAAGGTTACAAGTAAAATGGTCATACTCTTCTCGCATCGCTTCATAAAAACGTCATCTACACGCAAATGACGTCACAAAACAAAAATAAACACAATTTTTTTTTATATACTTTAATTATTGTTGAAATCAATAAAAAAACTAGAGTTTAACTATGTCTCTGACCATTTTTTTTAGTATTCTTTCAAAACACGCCTTTAGAATCGTTTATGTATACATAAAAGTACCCTTAAGCTGTGGGCATAATTATTTTCTCCAAATAAAGTATTAAAAAGAAAGTATTTGAAAGTTCTTGGGGGGGTAATTACCCCCTTTACCATCCCCCTTGTATCCGCGCCTGGTGCTCCTGCATATAGTTGAAAGTTAGGTGTGCAGTTATTTGGTTACAGATTTGGTTTATACTTTCAATAGTTGTGGCCATATTATTTATTCCTTGGGCTAAATCCGTTATGTTATAGTACGTTATTACTGTCCATTCATTCATATAGTTCAAGATTTTCGATTTCTTTGAAGTAAATACCCGGGTTGTGATCGATTGGTGTTAACTTTATAGATCCGTTCACTAAGGGCCGTTTTATTCACTTTTATAACTTAAGATTTAAGAATAACTTTGGGATTTTTCAGCGTTTCTAACTTTTTTCATTTTATTCACTTCAAGTTGTCAAACATAACTTTAGAAATTCAAGTTTATACATAACTTTTGTTCGATAACTGGAGTCAACTTGTGATTTTTTAACTTCCAAAAATATGAGCAGTTATGAGTTGTAACTTGGGATATTTGGTATAACTTGTGTTTTTGTTTCAATCACAAGTTTTTGTGTGAATGTCAGTACGATTTTAAAACACTTGTGTATTTATGTGCTGACAAATGAATTTATTATAAATTAATTTTCATAGCACGCATAGCACGGATAGCACGTATAGCACGCATCATTTTATTGATCAAAAGACAACAGCTTAGATTTTTCTGCATGTTTGTGGAGGTCCTCTTGTGTTCGACAAGTTTCCATTGTTAGACAAGTTTCCGCTATAGCTGAATTGCAATTCCAGCTTTGCCGTAAAGTGAGATATAGATGATAGATAGGAGGTGCTGCATTCAGTTCAATCAATGGTCTTCACACATAGTTCAGACTATGTCATCCTTGAAGCCTATTATTTAAGACCAACCTGATACTTCCAGACGCAGGACTCCATCATCAAAAATGTTCTAAAGAACTCAAATTTAGGAGATTCCATCCAAACCAACCTCTGTGTCAAAAAAGAACATACTATCTCGAGATAACCTCATATAATTCAATGCAGACAGAAGAAGACTTTGGAAGCACAAGAGCTTTTAATATTCAGGCCAAGGTTAATCGAAAATAAGGCAGTAATGCAATGCCTATAGGATTGATGTTAATGTTAAGGAGTTCCTTATTATAACAGAATTATTGCCGAAAAATAACTATTTAGTCTCAGTCTGTGTTGTAACTGTATAAGGTAGTTCTTTATTATGCACACGTTGCGGAAAGAAGGTTTTGTATAAGGTATGATGAATGAAGCTTTCATTAAAGCAACGCTGATCATATAATTTAATGTGAAACAACCCACAAATGAAGTGGTGCGATGTCAGCTTATCAAGCAAAATCGAAACAAAAATAGCTAAACTGACTATTTGACTTCAAGACCTTGAATGATTTTCGGAACTTAACATTTAAGGAGATGGTTTATAAGCCTTCTATAATATAATAATTTATAAATAATATATACTTTAAGACAAAACCAGTCTTTTCCTTTGGTATGCATTTCATCTGGTAAAATAAATTGGTATAAAAATGCAGGTCAATATGTAAAAATTTTCAAATGCATATGATACAACCTGGGTCTGTAGTCAAATTTTCAATAGACTGTATTTAAAAAATGCATCTCTGTAAGAAGTCAACTCAAGCATAAGTGCATATAAATCACGTCCACTGTCTATTCTTTTTTGAAGAACTGCATTTTAATTGGTCAGATAGCTAATATAATAAAATAATCGGTAATTACCGCATACATATATCTTCTTCAGTAGAAAACTTCGCTGAGATTTTAATAATTTTGTTACATTCAACAAATTTCGATTTCTCAAGTTATATATATCAAATTTATGTCAAATATCAATAAATTCCCTGGGATATTTTCATAACTTGAACATATATAACTTTACTCAACTTCAACGTCGAAAACTTCAGCTTGAATTTGTCGAGACTGAATAAAATAAAATTTTAACTTGAGAAATTAAAAGTAAAAACTTCGCAAGTTATACAAAAAGTCAAGTTATCAAAAGTTATTGAAACTTCTCAAGTTAGCTCAAGTTAGAAAAAGTGAATAAAACGGCCCTAATGGTGTCAGCGTTATGAGTATGACCAGCATCATTGCCTGAAAATAAATGTATTTGCTTTCGTAATTTATGCTTAATTGTTTTATGTATGTGTGTTGTTTGTTTTTTTTTTTTAATTGATTTCAAGTTATTATTGAGTACAACTTTAATTTTGTTGCGAATTTTTATGGCAGTATTTTCCGGTGATTAACGTTATTATTTTGAAAGGACGTTCCCATAATGTTGAAAATTTGTTTTTCCTTGTTTGATATTTAATTAATACTTTATCTCCAACGTTGAATGTCGTTGGCTTTGCTCCTTTATCGTAATATACCTAAGATTTTTGTTTTATTTTTCAAAGTTTGTCCTGCAATTTAAAATCCATGTTGAAGACGTGCTTTTAATTCATTAGCGTTATTATCATAGTTATAATTTATTGATGAATCTTTTTGTGAACTGGAAGGAATTTTAGCTGGGTATCCATAAAGCAGTTAGTGTGGACTGTAGTTTGTGCTACTATGTGGTGTATTACTGAAGAAAAATATAGCATACGGGATCCAGTCGTTTCAAGTGAGAGGATCCTTATTGTCATAATACCGCAGGTATTCCGCAAATGTGCGGTGGTTTCTCTCAAGTGCTCCATTTGTTTGTGGATAATATGGAGTGGTTTGTAGTTTTTAATTTTTAACAATTTGCATATTTTTTAAATAGTTCACTTAAAAAATTTGTTCCCTGGTCGGTTAATAAAGAATCTTGAAATCCAAATCTGCAAAGTATTTGTTCAACGAAAGCCGGTGCAACTGTTGTCGCTTCTATGTTTTCCAGAGGTATTCAGTGAGTCAGTTCAGTGAATTTAGGTTCAGTGAATTTAGTTAAGTCATCTTGAAAAGCTAAGATGTATTTGTTACTCTTGTATGGCCCTGGAAGTGGGCTGACTATGTCTAAAGCAGTGGTCGGCAAAATTAAAAATGAGACTGTAAGTGAAAGTGAGACAAAAAAATTGGATATTATTCAAAACAATGCTGCTTCGGCAAAACTTGTTTGTCGAGTGAGTGAAAGAGCATGAAAATACGTGAGAGTTTTGGCAAAGCATGTGCTTCATGGGTGCCGACCACTGGTCTAAAGCTACTCTTTCAATTGGTGTCGAGATGGTTGTTGTTATTTTCCAGAGCTGTAAATGAATCAATCATTTGAAGATTGAATCACGAATCAATCACATCCTGATTGAAAAAACAAAGACTGAATTCATTTTAGCCTTAAATCACTATGATTTAATTCTGAATGCATTCATTGGTGATTGATTTAAGTTGAGATTGAATTCATTTCGGAGCAATCATATTGATTTAAATTTCGAGTGCATTCATTTGATTTAAATCAGATGAGATTTCAATCATTTCAATTAAATCCAAAATGATTGCAATTATTTGATTTAAATCAGAAAAGATTTCAATCATTTCAATTAAATCTAAAATGATTGCAATCATTTGATTTAAATCAGAAAATATTTCAATCAATTCAATAAAATCCAAAATGATTGTAATTATTTGATTTAAATCAAAAATGATTTCAATCATTTCATGTAAATCACAAAAGAGATTAACTCTGTTTTCATAACAGAATTAAGTAAAATTAATTTCAATTAATAAGAAATAATTTGAATTAATCCTATCACTTCATAATTAATTTAAGACTTGAGTTAACAGTAAAAACCAGATAAAACAAAAATTATTCGCAATTATTTGATTGTATTTTTAACATTTTCAACCAAAACTGAAAGCTTTCTAGGTGACAAGTGTGAATGACAGGGATTGGTGTTTAAATTTTTGTATAGATTTTAGATAAAACTTAAAAAAATACTGTAATATTTTTAAAAGTAGAATTTTAAAGTAACGTAAAATACTCATAATATAAAATTTTCAGCAGGTTGTATTCGTTTCCAATGGACTGCTAATTTCTTAATATCGCATATAAAAGAATGTCAGCGTTTGTCGTGCACCATTCAAATTCGTAAAATAGCTATTCAAATAAAACAAATTTTGTTGTATTGCTTTTTATAAAGAATTGTTATTACAAAACAAAAGTATTCACTATAAATACAAAATTCTCAAAAAAACGTGCATCAGAGAAACAAACAACAAACAATTTTTAACACAGAAAATTAGATGTAAGTTTTTGGTTAAACAATGTTGTTCACTTTCAAAAGAAGTAATTTTTCGAAATTTTCGTCTGTCAGGCAACCTCGTCGAGGTGTGTTTAGAAGTGATGCATGGGAAAAAAGTCTTTCCACAGCAGCTGAAGATGGGAGCGGACAATTAAATTTCAGAAATGCTTTTTTAATAAAGTGATGATTGTTTAGAGTTTGGAAAGCTTTTGAATTGTCAGCAACGTATGCACACAGATCCGATAGCCATTGGAGAGAGCCAGTTGGGGACTGGTCTTCTGTTGTTTCTAAAAAAATCAAGTAAAAATGTTAGATAAAACTAATGGATCAAAAGTTTTCAACGAACCTGCAATATCGAAAGCAAAATATTTCGAAGCATCAGAATCGTCGGGCTGATTCAACTCTTCGGCAACCGCATCCTTAAAAAAGTTTTTGAGTACCGTCTTAGTCGTTTCTATTACTTCTGTTTCTTTACAAGTACCAAAAGCTGGATTGATAGCCTTGACCCATTTTAGTCTGACGGAAGGGCAGAGAACGGAAGCCACAACAGCTGATTCCGAACCCTTTTTTAAATTTATATATGTGTCGAATCTGTTGTCCAATGCTGATAGCAATCGATTTGCCATTTCGACAACATACTCTGTTGAACTTTTCAGTGTCAGCCTCGCATATTTTGTCTTCATTGTTGCCAACGTTGGGAGTAGAAAACCATAAAACATTCCGTTTTCAGATTGTAAAAAATCGATTGCTTCAGCTATAGGTTGTAGTAAAACTACGTACTCTTCCAAGTAGTCAAAATCACAGTTTAAGAAAGCCTCTACTTCTAGTTCGTGGCATAGTTTATTGATGTTTGTTTTGTGGAACAAAATATTTTTGATTGAATCATGCAACGAATTCCATCGCGTGATGACAGGATAAATCAACTGTGATCCCAAAACAGAAATAATTTTTTCTGAGGTTTTGGGGCGATTTATTTTATTCCATAAACCAGAACATTTTTTCAATATCTATTGTGAGCAAATGAAAAAATTTAATTTTAAGAAATAAAAATAAGTAAATTCAACCCAATTTTGAAAATATCTCAATTTGCAATAGTCACAAAACAATCGAATTATTTTTAGTATTTCAAAAAATTTCATATCTGGGTACGAGTTTTCTGACCATATTAAATTAAGAAACTTTTCAGAATCACGTCTTACTCTTACATTTTTATGATTTTCGTAGCCAAGTAAGTTTGATTTCAAAATATTATTAAAATCAGTAGTGGCAATCAGATTTAGTGTATGTGATGCGCATCTCACGTGGTTTGGCAACAAAATCTCTAAAGATTGACTTGAAATTTCAGTACTTTCTTCTAAGTCTTTCCATTCCTCTTCCAAGTCAGAATCTTTTACAATATCTTGTGGATAGGTCAAACCGAACTCTTTAAAAGCTTTCACAAAGTTTGAGCCGTTATCTGTCGTTGTTGCAACAACATTTTCCACAGTAAGGCCAAAATCTTCATGAATTTCTGATATTTTCCGATGGATGGCATCATGTGTATGACTTCCACTAAATCGTTTGCATGCTAACGCGACTGAATGCCTCTGAAAACTTTCGTCGATCCAATGGCACGTATAGCCAAAGAAACTTCGATGCTTAGTCGACCAGATGTCTGCTGTTGTGCAAAAAAAGTGTCCGGACTTAATTATGTTCCTGAAGCTGTCTTTCATATTTGAAAATGTTTTGTCCAATAGTTTTAATGCACTTGACCGGCTAAAAACGTTAAAAGTTGGATTGGCATACTTAATTAACTCTTTAAATGAGGCAGATTCAACAATTGATATTGCCAGCATATTTTTGACAATAAGTGCTAAAACGAGCTTATTGAACTGAGATTGGCTGTTTGTTTTAACTTTTTCTTTTAGAAGCTTTTTTACTTCCTCATACTCTTCATATTTCGTAGGGTGCTGCTAGCGCAGATGACGAAGCAAGTTAGACGTCACTGTCAAGTAGCCCGTTAGAACGGCCTTGCAAATTCGGCACTTTGCTGACATACTTTCCCTTTTGTTTTTATTTGCTGATTTGGATGATTTTTGCTGAGTGGATAAAACTATGAAAATTCGCCCAAAACCAAACACATAAACAGTTTAACCTTAAATGTTAGTGCCTACTTACCTTTTCAACTATTTCGAAGAACTCTCGAAACAATAACGGCACTTCTTCGGCAGTAGAACGCGATGGCGTTGAGATTGAAGACTCAATTTCAACATCGTTTGGCAAATCATTTTGTCCATTCATAGTTTTTTTACCTTTAATACGAACCCCTGAAGAAGTGGTACGTACGAGCAACCGCCTTTTTTTTTCTGCATTGATGGTAAACTCTGGATCTAATAAATCATCATCGCACGAAAAGTCATCATCCTCATTAAAAATATTATTGTCCGACATTTCAAACATCTTAAATTACAATCGATATCGTAGTTCCGTAAAAAACTTTTTGTTTTTTTTTAAGCTAAAATCATAGCTAACTATATCAACAACATTCATGTGTAGCATCTATAGCTCC
This sequence comes from Tetanocera ferruginea, assembly GCA_958299015.1. Lineage (NCBI taxonomy): Eukaryota > Metazoa > Arthropoda > Insecta > Diptera > Sciomyzidae > Tetanocera > Tetanocera ferruginea. The sequence goes on from OY282643.1 coordinate 87,271,464, forward strand.
ATGGAATACATAAAAGTTCCAATCACTGTCCTGAGATTACAAAAATGTGATCTATTTTGTCCACATGCTATACAGAAGCCATAAAAGTCCCAATGACCCACCTGAAACCTGAGATAATCTCATTTCACTCGATTAGCCATAGAAGCATCCATTTTTGTCTAAATGCGCCATCGAATTCATAAGTCGCAATATTTTGCTAGTTTTATTTTCATTTTTGTACTGCTAAAATATACCAACAAAAAATATCGTGTTGTTGTTGTTGCTGTTAATTGGAAATACAGCAATTTCTGCGATTTTCCAAACACTTTTTCGAAAAGAAAAACTTGAACATTATGCCCACATTATGCCCCATATCATACCAGTTAATTCATTTTGGGATTTCATTAAAATGATTGAAATCGTTTTTGATTGAAATCAAATAGTTGAAATCTTTTCTGATTTAAATCAAATAATTGCAATCATTTTGGATTTAATTGAAATGATTGAAATCTTTTCTGATTTAAATCAAATAACTGCAATCATTTTGGATTTAATTGAAATTATTGAAATCTCATCTGATTTAAATCAAATGAATGCACTCGAAATTTAAATCAATATGATTGCTCCGAAATGAATTCAATCTCAACTTAAATCAATCACCAATGAATGCATTCAGAATTAAATCATAGTGATTTAAGGCTAAAATGAATCCAATCAAAAGGTTAATAAATCACAACGATTTAAAAACAAAATGATTGCAATCTTTTACAGCTCTGTTATTTTCAGCGGCACTTTTGAAGATTTAGAGTTGAACATTTTTCTTCATCGTTGGCCAGTAGAACTTTTTCTTAATTCTATTGTTCTATTTATACCTTGATGTCCTCCGAACGAAGATTGATGGTATTCCTTTAATATTTTGTTTATTTCTTCAACATTTTCCACGGTTGTTCTCTGATTTGTATGTAAATAAATTGTTTGGTTTGGAAATACGGCTTTAAGCATAGTTTTAAAATTTACATTAAATTGGGAGTTAAAGTTGGGGATTGTTATTGCGATTGGTTCTTGGTCCTGTTTACAAATACGGTTTTAATTTTTTGTAAAGTTTTCTGTGCTAATTCTAGATCTTTTAGGGTCCTAAATGGGATGGGTAAAGTGGTTGTTAATAACCTAGCATTATCATGAGTGTAGACTTCCGTTTCCAATCTTATTGGTTTTATAAAATTTGGCAGAATCAACTTTTTCCTCTATTGATTCTGTGATAGGTAATATTATTATTTTTGTTTTTGGATACTTTATTTGAAAGAATCGGCTCCTGGGTTTCTATGATGCTGTATTTTCTAGCTTTTTAAATTTCCTGATTAATTGGCTTTTGTGTTTCTTTGTTTTGATTTTTGTGTACCATTTGCCTACCATTTACCTAAAAGGTCGGAAATGTTTGACGGCAAATTGCTATCAATTCCTTTTCCGTGGTACTATAGCATGTCTCTGCGTCGTTCAAGGTTCAACTTGCGAAACATATTGGCTTGTCTTTTCCAATTATACCTTGGGATAAGATTTCGCCAAATCTTGCGTCACTTGCATCTGTGGTTACTATGAATAACTCATCAAAGATTGGATATATTAATATGGAGGATTGATTAATTTGTCTTTTAATTTGTAAAGGCTTTGCGATGCTTGAAAAATATTCTATACATCTTCGATAGTATCTTGCGAATCCTAAAAATGATTGTATTCCTTTTGCATTCTTTGGAGTTGGATAAGTCTTTACTGCATTCATTTTTTGAGGATCTGGTTTTATTCCATTTTCAGATATTATACGTCTCAAGTAATTGAGTGCTGCTTTAGAAAGTTACATTTGTCAGGTTGTAGTTTCAAGTTGTGTTCACGTAATCGGTTAAATATTTAAATTAAAATTTTGTTGTGGTTCAACAAATCATAACAGTGAACTACAATGCCATCGACGTAGACAAAGCATTCAAATCCTTGTCATCCCATTAATACAATATTTAAAATTATTTGAAATGTTGCAGGCGCATTTTTCAAACCAAATGGCATTCGGATGTACTCGTAGTGACCGAATGGCGTACTAAACGCAGTTTTTCACTTATCAGATTCTTTAACAGGTATCTGATGAAATCCTTTTGCTAGATTTAAGGTACTAAAATATTTTGCTCTTCCTAACTGATCTAGCATGTCAGTTATATTGGGTAAAGGTTAAGCATCGCCAATAGTGAGGTCATTTAGCTTTCGAAAGTCGACTACTACTCTCCAACGTTTGTTACCTTCGGATTCTGATTTCTTTGGTACAAGTAATAGTGGTGAATTCCTAGGGCTAGAGCTTGGACGAATAATTTCATCTTCTTACATTTCTTGCACTTGTTTATGAATTTCGTCTTTTTAACTTTCCGGGAGCCTGTGTTGCCTAACGAACAAGGGAGGTTTATTTGCTTCAGTTATTATTTTATGATTTGAGGTATCTGTGTAGGTAAGGTGATGAAAATAAAACCCTAAAAATAAAATAAATCGTTGTTATTTCTACATATTTCTAAAATTATTCTGGTTTCTTCTGAATGGGAATGCTTTAATTCTATAGCATTTCCTATATTTTTTTAATCTGTTTTTAATTTCGTCTTTCGATATTTCTAGATTAATTGTCTTGAAATTTTCTATCTTATCCCATTCATAATGGATTTCGTTCAAATTAATGACTTTATTTTCCTCTGTACTGTTTAGAAGAACAACTTTTACTTTATTATAAATTGGGCGAACCAGGGCTCCCGCCAAATATACTCCTGGGTTTATTTGTTTTTTAATGGATCACTGCGTCCTTTGAATATTAAAAGGGGGATCTCTACAATTTGTTCGCAGCGAGGTTGCAAGGAAATATATCGCAGCCCGAAGACATCAGGTTGAGTTCGCTCAATCCTGTTTTAACGTATCTTTTCATTATCCAAAGATAATCACCCCTATCCTTGAACCCGCGTCAAGTAAATATCGTCGTCGAGAACTTACTCTCACTAGCTGCTCGTCGTCGAACATCATTTCTGCGATAATTTTCACTTCCGACATTAGAATTTCACCCTATCATTGAAAACGCGCGACGAAACTGTTTTATTGGTATTCTCAATTTTTTTTTGTCAATAATACTTCAAAATGAATTTTTAATTTAAATAAATTGTGCGTGAGAAATTTTAAGTAAAACGTGCTGCTTCATGAAGGAAACCTATCAAACATCCAACACAGCAAATATTCATGTACCTTCTGCAGCAAAGATTCCACAAAGCGCGGCTGCATTGGTGCCTGGTTATGCAGCGTTCCAGGCTTGTTGTTGCCGGTGGCGCTTAGGTGTACTCCTTCACCGTTGCGGCTTTCGTTCGCTCAACTGTGCTACCTTGGGAAACTAGTCGCTCCTAGAATATTTGGCGATAACGCTTAAATTATGATTTGTTCGTTGCTGTGCTTATAATTTAATATTCACGAACTGGTCGGCTATACCACGAGCAACTTGTCCAATTTTTAGCTTGGTGATAGTATTGATTGGTGCTTAAGCATGCACAATGTCCTCGACAATATCGATCGACCTTAAAATTTTAGTCACCAACTGCGTATTGCAAATTTATTGGATACTTTTACGCCAGCTATGACCCTTGAACGATCTGCTCTCATTGAGTCCGTGCTCGTTTCAGTTTTTTTACTAAAAATACGTTGTAGTTTTAGAGAGCAAAGTTGGAACATCAACAAAAGGTCCTTTTAAAGAATTAGATGAAGAGTTTAAAATGGGTATCGTTTTTATTGTAATCCATAATAATTAGAGATGTAATGGATATCCGGTTACTATCCAGTACGCCGGATATCCAGCCTAAAATTACTATACGGTCGGATACCGGATATTGCTGTATTATCCGGTATCCGGCAGACATTGTCAAAATATTCTTAGAAAGTCTTACGTCAAATTAATAAAAATTGTTGAAATTATAAGCACAAACTTTAGTCAATAAATATGCTAATTCTTAAACTTTAAACGCGTTTTTCTCGAAAAGTGCTCTTTGAAACCGGTGGACAGCATTTCCCAATGATCGCTACCAAATTTTTTTCACTTGTAAAGAAAATACCATTGCTACTATTTTTTTTAGAGAAATAGTTTTTATTTTATAACCTAAAATAAATTAATATTTTAGTCAAAAATCGGTTTTTGAACTACCATTTTCGTAAAAATCAGCAGTTTTCTGAAAGCTTCGATTAAAAGCTCAAAAAATTTCAAAGGAACAAAAAGTGTTAGCTTGTTGGATAAACAAACTCCGAAAAATCGTGTCCACCGCATATTTCAGGTGCTTTAATAAATTACAGATTCTGGGTATATTAATTTATATTTTTTATCAAAAAACTTAAAAAAATGTTCTTAAAACGTTAGATTAGATAAGATTAGATATGTTAGATATTTATAAGATATGTGGTGACCGTGGCATGCAGGTTAAGTGTGTGGCTTAGCATGCTCGGAGCCCAGTCGCGGCGAAAAGTTTTTTCAATAAAAAAATTTTTCCGATCGGTCACCACCCCTCTGCAGACAATGGCAAACCTCAGAGAGTAAATAATACCATGTAAAGCTTCTTGAGAACATGAACTTTAGCCGTTCGTAGTTGGCATAAAACATGTAGGTTCAGTTCTCGGTCAATTGTGTGCAAACATTTAATAACAGTCACAACACAATTGATCATAAGAAGCTCGGTCAAAGTCCTTTCAAGGGCTGAAATGGCCAAATTGTTTTTTTTTTCTTAGATATGTTAACGGTGAGCTAATACAGCTCTGACACTGCGGCTGTGTGACTATTTCGCTACCTAAGTTTCTCTTCCTTATATGGAGAAGAGCTGGACATTCAGTGAGAATATGTCTGGAGGTTTCTTCATCCTCGAGGCATAGTCTGCAGAGCGAATCAGTTGCGAGATTCATTTTTTAAGAGGCTTCTTTAGTTTACAGTGTCCAGTTATAATTCCGGTCATCGCCTTTAAGTCTTTTTTCCTTAAGTTGATAAGGAATTTCGATTATTTAGGTGAAGGTTCTGGGAAAATTAGTTTAGTGCATAAATGTCCTAAGCACTTCTTCCAAAAATCTTGAGATTCGTGGAATGAGGTTGTTCTGACGTGCTGCTTGAAGAGATTCTTGCCAACACCACAGAACGGTTCCGGTCCTGTAAATTGGGATTCTGCTCCCTGTTAAGCTAGAGAGTCTGCTTTCTCATTCCCGTCAAAGCCACAGTGGGCAGAAATTCACTGTACAGTAATTTTGTTGTTCTGTGTGGCCAGTTCGTTGAGGGGGCGTTGACAATCTCTAACACTAGCTTGGATTTGATTATGGGTGATGTCAGAGCTTTAAGTGCAGCTTGACAGTCGGAGAAGTCGATAATCGATAGAAGTGGCTCTAATTGGAGTGTCCTCCAAAGATTCCAGCTCCCGTGCCTTCCACCTTTGTGGAACCGTCCGTATACCCACACAAGGTCGTTTTCGGATGAGTTTAGTTTCTCGTGTTTGGGATGGTTTGGGACAATGCTACCCAAATGGAAGAGTCTGTGCAGGCTGAGCTTCGCCTCCATCTGGATGTCAATGTGTATAGGTGTAAGTCCTTAGATGACATTCAGGGCCGCTGTTGGCGTGAACATGATGCAGCCTGTCATACATACCCCTGCACATCTTTGAACTCGTTCTAACCGCTTGATGGTTGTTCTTTCGAGGGTTTTCGACCACCACACTACAGACGCATATGATAGTGTGGGTCTGACGATCAAAGTGTAGAGATTGTACATCATCTTAGGAATTATTACCCAGTTCTTGCCGCAAATTCTTCTGCAGGTCCACAATGAAGCTGTTGACCTGCTGATGATGCGGTCTATGTGGAGGTTCCAGGTCAGTTTACTGTCTAGGATCACCCCAAGATTACTTTTTCCCTAAAAAGTTCCGGGCAAATAAGCTTGCGCCGTTTTAACAGAGAGGCCTTTGTTAAGGCACCATCTTTGTACTGTGTTCAGTGCTGCTTGTAGAACCTCAGACACTGTACTCTCAAAGCTCCCTCATATGATGACTGCTACGTCATCGGCATACCCAACCACATCTGTCATAATGTCTTTGAGTTCAACTAGGAGACTATTTACTACTCAGGACCAAAGCAGGGATGATAGGACGCCTCCTTGAGTGCATCCCCTGGTTGTAGTTGCTTTGAGGGAAGTGTTATGCAGACAAGTCTGGATAACTCTATTACTTAGTGTCGTCATAACCCACCTGCTAACTGGTAGCATGTTAAGGTTGTTAAGAGCCCTTCTCGTCGACTCATATGACGTATTATTGAAGGCTCCTTCGATGTCAAGGAAAGCGACAATACATATTTCCTTGCAGTCAAGTGATTTTTTAATAGTGCCTTTAAGGTCATTAAGTGCTGACTCTGTTGATTTACCCATTTGATAGGCATGTTGTGCCTTACAAAGTGGAAACATTGACAAGACATTCTCTGTAACGTATTTATCAATGATTTTCTCCATGCTTCTACTCCATGCATCTTCTCCATGGGTCTGAAAGATTTTGGATTGCTCTCCAAACTTCTGCCAGCCTTAGGAACGTATTTTACTATCACTTTCCTAAGCTTCAGGTATGTAGCCATAGGGTAAACTGCAGCTGAATTGTTTTGATAGCAGGGGTGTTAGAGCTGGAAAAATACCATCTCCACGAGCAGACTGGAAGGGTTTGAAGGAGTTAATGGCCCATTTAACTGCTGATGCGTTGCATATTTGTTTACATAATATCCACTCTCCTCTACTTGGCAGATTTTTCTGTTCGTAGTAGTAAGAGTTGTTTGGATGGGGACCGTTCGGAATGACGGAGTCCGGGAAGTGAGTTTTGAGAAGGAGTTCTAGGGTCTCTTTCTTGGTTTTTGTCTGGTCATCATTCTCATGTATTAGACTAGCTAAGGATTGTGGTCTGACAGTAGCTTAGATTTTCTGAAGGCAACAGCTCGTAAGAACATCCTTGATCGAACCACAAAAGTTCCTGAATAAGTTCTTACGAGCCTTGTAAGTCCTTTTTGCCTTCCTGAGTCCTTTTTAGCCTTCTTGATCTCTTTATTGTTATTGGTGAGAGATCGACAGTAGGATTGCCAGTCATTATTGCGCTCAGCTCTGTTGAACAGCTTCCTTACTCCTTTTCTGAGATCATTGAGGTGGTTGTTCCACCAGGGTGCTTGTCTCTTGAACTCTTTCAGTTTAAGGCGACAGTTATCCTCAAAATATTGGTTGATGGATGATTGAATATAGTCTGCTGAGTATTCCAATTTGCATACGGAATCAATTCTAAGGGGAAGTTTATCGAGGATGACCTGACCAAGCTGCTCTTTGTAAGAGTTCCAGTCAGTGTCTTGTTTTCTACGATAGGAAGTATTTGTATAGTAGCTGACTTTATTTCAAACCTAACGTGACAGTGATCTGAACACGAAGGTACTTTTGAAACATACCAGTGCGTTATTTTGTCATTATGAATGGATGTTGTAAGAGTGAGCTCTAGAACATCTCTTCTGTTTACGGTAATAAATGTTGGTTCATTTCCAATGTTGCATGAGTAAAAATTGTTACAAATAAGAAAATCTAAAAGCTACTCACCTCTCTGATTTGTATCTGCGCTGCCCCACAGTGCAGATGAGCGTTGACATCACAACTCAAGACAACTTCTGTCTTAAGGGTGGCAGCATATCTCAGAAGATCAGCTATGCAGTCTGGGGGATAAAAGGTCTTGCTTCCCGCAAAGAAGGCTGAGGCTACAATGATTTCCTTCTGGTCATTGAGCTTGATCAGGGCCGCAGTAAGGTCCTGGTTGATGAACTCTATCAAGGGAAAGAGAGATATGTCACTGTGTTAGACAATGCAGGTTCTGGGCCTAGAGGATTAATTTGAATATAAAATCCTACCTGCATGGTTTATACCCAGGATGTCGCCATTTGTGCTGGTCCAAGGTTCTTGCACAAATGCAATGTCTAATCCGTCTCGGAGCATCGTCTGAACCAGGGCTGCAGAGGCTGCTTTGGCGTGGTGAAGGTCAATTTGTACAGCCTTTACCATTAGTGCCTTTTCTGGGGATCCGTACTGAAGGAGTCCCATTTTTACCACCCCGTCATATACGCTGTGGTCTCCGATTGTCGTTCATGGGTATGGTAGGCGGTTTAATGTGGTACTTGTCTGACCCTTGCTGTCTCGCTGACTTGCGGCCATGGCAGAGTGACGTTTTGACTGTTTTCGTCAGTTTAAGGTCGGGTTTTTTGCCAGCTTGCAGTGTAGGGGCAGGTCTTCTTGTCTCTGCATTGGTTGAAAGCAGTGTTGTTGTGTCAGAGGGGAGATGTCTGTTCGTTCTTCCCTCTTCGTCCACAGAGGCTACTGGTGCTGATGTGGACCCGGAGCAGGAAGGGCGCTGGTCATCCACCCTGAGTCCAGGAGTCGAGACAATAGTATTAGTCAGTTGACTCGTTGGAACTGAGGGTTGGCGATCAGCCCCTTCCGTCCCAAATCTCCACTCACCTTAGCCGGGGGGATGGACGAGAGTACGGGTTCCACTTGATGCGAAACTGGACCCTGTTCATATCATATAACGGATAAATCTGTGTCGACAAGGAATAACAGCTAATCTCATTTTCAAAACTTCAGAAGAGCATTTTTCAGATGAAAATTGCTCCCTTATATCAGGGTACCCTGACTTTTGTTGTTTAGATTTGATGGCCCCAAACATTTAATTTTCAAGGTACAACCACACAAATTTGCGTACAAGCGTATTTCGTTGCGAAAAAAAGCAATGAACGTAATAAACTCATTTTGTCCTAACTCGACTTTAGCGGTTATTCCTTGTCGACACAGAAATATCCAATTTTTTAAGCAGTTTTACTGAGTTTTCAACCATCGAGAACGTAAGGGCAGTGCCTTGAGGGTACACTACCTTCCACAAGACTTTCCAGTCTGAGGTTGGCAGCATGTTGTTTTGTACGTTGAGTACACAGAGTATTTCGTTTACACCACAGCCTGATCCAGGGAAGTACGCAGTGGCGACGCATGGCGTTGGGAGGTCATCTCTCTCCAGCATGCGCAGCTAAGCATCCTTCCAAGGGGCCATGACTGCAACTGTTTTCCTCAACCAGTCTCGTGATGCAACGTATGCACATTTGACAATCATCCAGCCTGGTTTGAATGAGCAGCCCAGAAATCTAATCTGAGAACCACCGGTGGGGAGCTTGTGCTGCTCCTTTACGATGGTGGTTTCCACTGCTTTTCGTTCATCCTGGGTTAGATGACTGTTCGGAAAGTCCAGCGGAACCACAGCCGCCTGCTACCTCAGCGAAAAAAGGTTTTTCTGGCCTCGACTTCTTTTTCACTGTGATGACTAGTGAGTCGTCACTAGGCCTTCTTCTCCTTCCAGAAGGGACAGGACACCAGATGACGGCACCGCCAGGACCTTCTCCAGTGCTTCTTTGTATGCCATTTTGTCTACCAAAAGGCAATTGATCATTTTCTTCTGTAATGTACGCAGTCTCTTTTTAGAGATTCTCAAGCTGCCAAGGTTCAGTTCGCTCACTGACTCTCCTTTATAGGCATTAGCTCTGTATATGCAGGTAACGTCGGTGAGTTCTGAGCCTACTGAAGTGAAGGATTCACTGTCACTGTCAGAGAGCACAATCGAGCAGTCAGGTCGTTTAATTGGCTCAGATTTTTCAGCCATAGGCTGACAGACAGAGATCGATACAGAATCTCTGTCAGGTGTTTAGTTTTTTGTTGTGTTTTATCTATTTTGGACCCACGAGAAGCTAGGGAAAGGGTAGTCCACCACGCAAGAGCCCCACATACCATGGTAAGGCTAAAGTTACTCACTGAGGTGGCCAGATGTCAGTGAGGCTCCGTTCCAAAACAGCCGGCAATAATCCCTGTCTGCAAACCATCCAATGGGAACGGTACGCTTGACACCTTGGATTAAGGGTTGGATAGCCTTTTATTCATTGCTACATCGCAGCATAACGAGGGTGACCCTATCAGAAACCGGAGCTCCCGTCATCATAGCCTGTTGTGTCTTGGCAACCTAAGCCCCTACACCACGTCAAGGTATCTATCCAGATAGGGGATGATAGTACGAGGGCTGGATTTTGACCATCTAAGACCGTAGGCGGACTTTGTGGTGGGCCCTTATACTGAAAAAAAACTTTCATAGATAGATAATAATAAATAATTATAAAATAAAAAAGCTATTTTCCAATTAAAATTCAATGGACATAAATGTCCATCTATTTTTATTGTTAATTAACGCATTTATAATATCTTCGAAGACCATTGTTTTAAGAACATCGTTTTCTAAACTTAATAAAGCCTAAGCGTTTAATCTTTCTTGCACCATGGACGTCCGAAGTCTGTTTTTAATAAGTTTTAATTTAGAAAATGTTATTAGTTATTATGAGAGACGGATAAGGCGCTTATCAAAATTATAAGACACTTCTATAGCTTACCTTCTACCCGCGCGAAAGCAGCGCTGTTTGTGTTTTTGCAAAAACAAAATATATTGAAAGAATGTTCAAAGATTAAGCCTGAAGAAAAATTTCGTTTTTATATGTTAAGCATAGCATTGGAAAAAACCGTTACTTTTAGTTGGAATGCATTAATTTTTGCCTGCTGTCAAGCTTATCAAAATTATAAGACACATATTAAAAAGTGCAGCAACAGTGAGCGGATCAATTTATTCTTATAATTTGTTCATAAAAAACTTAATATTAACCATTTTTCAATATAATTCCACGTTCGACGCTATTGACAGATGACAAATTGGTAGGAGTCGCACCGTTATTACAAATTTTTTTAAAAATCCTGAATGTTATGGGAAAATATGCAATTCAGGAAGAAAACCAATCCTTCCAACACGCGATAAAAGGACAATTGTGAAAAAAGCAAGCAATGCCTTTTTATCATGTGCCCAATTTGCTGCTTCTTGCAGTAAAAAAGTGTCGCCAATGACTGTTTGGAGTACTTTAAACGCATCACCAAATATTGTTCGAGGTGTGATTAAAAGATTTCCCCACCTTAAAAAACATGACAAAGCTGCACGCATTCTTTTTGCACAAAATAACTTGGAAACATGCTGGGACTCGGTAAGGAATTTTTACTTCACAACATTTGCATTAAGCTTATTGCGGCTTTTCTAAAAAGGTTATTTTTTCCAAAGAGAAGAAATTAAGTTTGGATGGACCAGATGGATTTCGCTATTATTGGCGTGATCTGAGGAAAGAACCTATGGAATTATTAACAATTATAAAGAACTCTATTAAGTATCTACTTTATTTACAAGATAAGTTAAAAATGAATTTAAATCAAAAATCAAAACGTGTTATATTATGTCCGCGGTTCACGAGCAACTGAACGTTAAGGCAACATGGACCAGAGTCCATTCCACCAGAGCGCGTTAAATAAATACTGCAGCGCACATACTTAGGAGAATTATCATTAATTTACTCGCGTCCATTATTCAAATACTTTGCTTTCTCTAGTGTCTGCTATTGTTAACCTTAAATTTGTAAAACTGCTACTTCCTTATATAGCCCCGACTCTTACACATATATTCAATTACGCTATTACGTCCTCGAACTTTCCTAAGCAATGGAGGATTGCAAATGTAATACCCATCGCTAAGAAAAACAACCCAACTCGTCCTGAAGATTTTCGTCCAAACTGACTGCAAACTCATCTGGGTATAAGACTGGACATAGTTGCACAACCGCGGTTCTAAAGATAATGGAGGATATTCGACCGGCATATGATAACGATGAGCTCACCGTCCTCGCTCTTCTAGACTTCTCGAAGGCCTTTGATACAGTCAAACATGACATTCTTTTGCAAAAACTAAAAGACTTTTTTGATTTCGGGTCTTGTGCTATTAAATTAATGCAAACATATTTGAACAATCGTTGCCAGCAGGTTATTAAAAAAAATTGCTCGTCGTAACTGAAAAGTACGTTTTCTGGCGTTCCGCAAGGATCCATATTCGGACCCATTCTTTTCAGCATGTTTGTTAACGACATGGTATCTTGTTGCCACAACACATCAATTCACCTAAACGCTGATGATGCGCAAATATATATTTCAAGACCAATAGGGTTGTCAGAGGATTTAATATGTAGAATAAGCTACAAATAATATAAATGAAGACTTAATTTCTATAGAAGACTGGGCCGCTAAAAATCTTTTAAATTTAAATGCTTCCAAAACTCAAGCTCTTACCATTTCGCACCAACGTTACAGCGTCGAAAACTTACCGCCCATAGTTATGGCCGGCGCTAACGTTTCATTTGTCACCTGTGTTACTAGTCTGGGGTATAAAATTAATAGTACTTTGAGCTGTGTTGACCATATAAACCTCACAATTTCTAAAATGTACTGTGTCCTTAGAAAACTATGACACACGAATGAATTTATACCTCAGGAAACAAAACTAAAACTTATGCGTTCTCTAGTTATTCCCCATATTACATATGGTGAATTAGTTTATGGAAACCTCGATGCGGCTTCAAAAAGAAAGCTGCAATTTGTGATAAACAACTGTGCAAGATATGTTTTCAATAAACGGAAATTCGATCACATATCCGAATTTGCCTTGAGAATTCTTAACTGTGATCTTACAAATTATCTAAATATACGCAATCTCCTCTTTTTGCATAAATTAGTTAATACGCGTTGTCCCGAATACTTGTTTAGTAATTTACGTTTTGCGTTGTCTAGTCGTTCACTTAATCTTATAGTCCCCAAAGTCAAATCCGTTAGTTCATCTAGAATGTTTTTCGTTAGTGCTGTGAAACTGAGTAATATGCTACCTAAGTCCATAAAAACCGAAAATAATAGAGTGCGCTTTAAAATGGCTGTTTTGAATTTATTTAAATAACTTTAACATTTAAGTTTAGTAATTAAAATCTATTTTCTTTGTTTAAGAATGGGGGGAAATATTATTAGCATTAAGAAATATTATTAGCACTTTAAGCTTGTTCTGTTAGAGTCTGAAATCATTTTTGTATAATTTGTTTAATGATGATGCTCTTTAAGAGACATTTAGTATCATGTGTGCAATTATATTTAAGCAAATAAATAAATAAATTAATAAACAAATAATTAAATAAATATTTATTAACCTGTCTTATTTCCACCGTTAGCAATCAGACAGGCTAGAGACGATGCGGGGAAAGTATATAATGCTCAGCCAGTCATGGTACTGGCAGCGCACTAGCCTGCAGGTTGGTTAGCTACTCCAACACACAGGCATACGTACGCTTGCATTATTTGCATTAAAAGCTTGTTGTTGTGCAACAATAATACGAGTGCGTCACCACTACCGTCGTTGCAGTGATTTGTCATTAAGTGACGACGCCTGACACAGCGTCACTAAGGCAGAAAGACGATCCGTTTTGAGCGCTGACTTTTGAGTCACACAAACTGTCGATCGACGAATGTTTGTGTGGCCGGCGCAAATGACCGTTAGAGCGATAACGGCAACGGCAATGTGTTATGCTAGCGTTGCATTAATCACCACCGGCTATGTAGGCAGCACTAGCAATAATTCATAACAAAAATTCAGCAACAATGATTTTGCTGGGATCATCACTTGTCGGATGAGTCAAACTGTGTTACTGGAATCGCGTTATCAGAAAAGTATTAACTTACGACTAAATATCGCTGAAAAAAGAGAAGCAAAAGTTTGGACTAAATTATGCGCTAGCTGAGTGAACCGTGGACTGAAAAAGGGGTGACGGAACAGACAGTACCGCCACAAACCCCTTATTTTCTCTAAGAGAAACATTGGCGGCAGCTCAGTAATGGTTAAAGAAAAGTGATGTGCTGGAATTGTAATTCAAGAGCTCAAGAATTAATAGTGTAGCATGTATTGATGTGCTTGAAAGAAGCCTACTCCCTTTTTTTTGGTTAAAAAAAGAGAAAAATCTTATATTTTTATGCAGGACAATGCATGCATTCATACAAGTCACCATACAATGGCTTTTTTACAAGACTGCTCCGTTGAGATTATTGATTGTCCTGCATGCTCACCTGACTTAAACCCCATAAAAAAATATTTGGGGAGTTTTAGCACGGTGAATTTATGTAGATAATATTATATATGAAAATGTTTCCACTCTTAAAAGGGCAATTTCAAGTGAATGGAACAAACTCAAACCAAATTTGTTTATAATCCTAACAAATTCGATGATAAAACGCATTTTTGATGTTGGAACAAACCGAGGTGGTTATATTGGCTACTAATTTACATAAATTTAAAGAATAAATACATTGAAATTGCGTTTGTTTTGTTTTAAAAGTAAAATAAGGAAGATGTCTTATAATTTTGATAATGATGCCAGTAGGCAAAAATATGGGTATTTCATATAAAAACCACAGATCTTTTCCAATTCTGTACATAAAAAACATTACATATTTTTTTACGCTTATTATTTGTTTATTAGTCTGTTATTTTTAGTTTTTTGCAAAAACATAAGCAAAGCAGCTTTTTCGAGTGTGAAAGGTAAGTTGTACAAGCGTCTTATAATATTTAAATATTAAAATATTTAAATAAATATTAAAACGGAAGTCAACCAATTCGTATGCCTCAAGCCTCTGCTGCAACGAAGCTTGAAACTGATCTATAACAGGAATAAAGTTTTGCACTCTAAATTTTTGTGCTGATGTGAGAACAGCCTCTGCTTCTTGAACACAATCAACAGACAATCAGTAGACAAACGCTCGTTAATTTTACACTAACGTTGCGCTGTACATTGATATTCAGTCCAACAACTTAATTCAGCTTCGGCAGCTTTTTTTCATACTCTTCAAAATTATTTCTTTTGACCTCTATGTCTACTTTTAGTGATTTCAGTGTTGCAACTGCTGTACATAGATCTAATGTTGGACTCTGTAGAATCTTGCTTGTTTTATTAACTTGGCTCAAAATATCATCCCAAAATACGGTGTAAATCCCAATTTATATTGTTGCCATTTTGTTATGCAAACCTAAAGCAGTAGGGCGCGATTTACCCGTATCTCCTTTGTCTTCCGAAATTTCAAAAACTGCATCTTTAATTTGACTATAACCACGAACTATAGCACTTGTTGCGTCTGCTCGACATCGCGTTGTTGTTGTTCTTTTATCTCTTTTGGCCAAACATATGCTTGTGTATGAAGTTTTAGATTTTTGGATTGTATGGGAGGTGGGCGTGTCCGAGCGTAAATTCCAAAAATATTCAATAGTGCAGATCTTGGATCCATTTCAACATGTGTACCAAGATGGAGTTATCTCAACTCCATCTAATCCTATGCTTATGGACAACACGCAGACGGACGGATGAACGGACATGTAGATATAAATCAACTCACGAGATGACATCTGATCAAGAATGTATACACTTTTCGATACCATACTCGCTTATTTCTATGTGTTACAAGCGTTTGCATATTTGTATGGTATATAAAAGGTTTCAAATGCGTTATAAAAGAGTTTGGATATATCTATGGAATTACATAAAAATTAATCTCAAGAGTCTTTTTTTTGAGTTTGTCTAATAACTCACGATTTTACTTAGAGTTTTAAATTATTAAAAAGCGAAAATATCTTCTATTGATTTCGAAACAATTATTGAACATTAGCATTATATCTTAGAAGTTGCTTTGTTTTTCATTAGGATTTTCTTGATTTGAATTGATATATATTTAACAGTGCAATATATAAAGATAAACTGAAGATCTTTTCGTTTTATAAAACAAAATGTCAGAAGTAAAGTCATAAGTAATAAATGAAATGAAATGAAATGAAATTATCGATATTGTCCTTCATTTGATAAAAAACTACTGAAACGAGTTTTATTTCAAAGGCTGAGGTATGAAATAACAATTAAATAAAAAAGAGTACACTTTTTTCAAATTGCCCTATTGGTTTCCGGTAATATTTAAAAATAAAACGGAGTCCCATAAATTTTTCGTGGCTACTTTGTGGTAAAATAAAAAATGTTTTCATAGGGGTATGGTTAGAAAAATATAAAATGGTATAATAAATCAAAGACAACTTCAATCATGTGAGTTTTATAAGTAAATTTCTAATCTTCAACAAACAATAACTTTTTTTTTACACAGGGTCAGTATTAGTTATTTTAAAAAGCTGTGTTTTATTTTAAAGTTTGTATTGAGAATAAAAAGAACATTTTATGAAGTAATGCTCGGATGATATTGTTTTTTTCGGCGATTTCGGGCGATTTTAAAAAAGCTTCCTTTAAAAATCCTTGGTTTGGAATAAAGATATTGCACTTGAGATATCTTTTAACACGATTGGTGAAATTTGCACGAAATACAGCCGCTGACAGTTCCAATCATAGAATTGTCAATTTTTTCATTCGTGCTACCTTTGATTTCGCTCACAACAAACACGTAGTAATAGTTTTATCCTTGTAAGTGGCTCGAACATATACAGCTGCCCCATACGCTTGTTTGGATGCATCCACGAACGTGTGAAGCTGAATGTTTTATGGTATTTGACCATTAAAAATGTGCCTTGATGCTTTTAGCGTGTTCAGTGTCAACAGATCCTCTCTAAAGCGTGTCCATTGTTGTGATAGTGGAGTTGGTAGCTCTTGGTCCCAAAACAAATTTAACTCCCAAAGTATTTGGATACAAATTTAGGCTATCGATCTTTTTGTTAACCGTTCGAGTGTATTTAAATGTACCCTTCCACACAGTTCGTCTGAATTCGGAAGCCATATGAGTCCCAATGCTTTATGGTTTGATTTGATGAGTTATCTAAGTCCAGATTTACTTCTTGGTCCTCCCGTGGTATACCAGCTAAAAGCCGAGGGTGATTTGAGAACCATTTTCTCAGTTTGAAGTCAGCTTCCTACAATATCGTTGTGATTTAATGTTGAGTTTGTAATGCTGTTGCAGTGTCGTTTGTACCGCTCAATCAATCATCCACATAGAAATCATCAAGAATCGTTTTTGCTCCATACGGGTATCTGGTCATATTTTGTATTTCTAAATGTTGTATACATTTTTTTGCCACATAAGGAGCTGATGTCGTACCGTACGCAGCGTTGCCGCTTTGGTTAAATTCAACCAAATTTGGTAGTTTTTTTTCTTCAAATCAGCTTATGGTTATTTGGTAGATTTTTTTTTCAATTTGGAAGATTTTGGTAGATTTTTCAATTTTGTAGTTAATAAAAATTTTTAGCTAAATAAAACTCAAAGAAAATAAATGAAAATAAAAAAAGGCGTGATAGAAGCACTTCTTAAGAATGGTTAACTTAGGAATATACAAAAAGTATTGAAAAATATTTTTCGTTTAATCTTTTTTATGTATTTTTCACCAAAGAATATTTTGGTGTTATTTTGTTTTATATGTTTTAGTGTGCTCAGATAATTTTCAATTTATATAAACTTTAATATATTATTAAACAAGGTTATTATTATTTCATGCTGTTGAATTGATATATATTGTAACTTTAAAAATTTATGGGCCAAGGTCACGTGTGAGGTCATTATATATACATAAATTTTTATTGGCCCTAATAAGGCAAACATTTTTGTTGAAGATTTTGGGTAAATATCTCAAACGGTATAGAAGTTATGAACGATAAAGTGAAGTGGATGTCAGAAAAAATTGAGATTGCGAAAAAACTTATCATTTGACCTAATTTTTTGTTGGTAAAAAGTTTACATATTCTGCTTTAAAAATTACAAAACAAACAAAAGGTTCACTTTTTGAGATATGAGCAAGTTAAATGTTTTTCAAAAAGTTTTCAACTATAGCATAAAAATACCAAAAATATTTATTTTCTTAAATCGCTTTTTAATATCTTTCTAAAGATACTTCATTTACAAAAATAGGATAACAGATGATAGAGATATGATTTATGGGAAATGAATCTATTTTAAAGATTTTTACTTTTATTAAAAATGGGTATCTTCATAACTTTCGAAAAAATGGCGAAAAAAAAACAAATAACTTACATTCTTATAAGTGGAAAAAGTACCCTTAGACAAAATTTTAAGCCAATCGAAGAGCATGAAGCAATCACGACTTGTATTGGGCGTGGAATGCCCGTATTGGGAAAATATTGAGATTTGATTTTACTTTTTAAAATGGGATTATAATAAAAAATGTGACTTTTAATTTACTTGTTTAATATACAATAGAAAGTTTATATAAATGTAAGCATAACAACATTTTTACAGTATTCCTAAATGAGTTTTAAAGCTTATATTGATTTGGTAGTTTTGTATCCATTTTGGTAGTTTTTTTTAATGTGGTTGGTTGCAAAATATTTTTTTCGGTGGCAACTCTGACCGTACGTAACTGTTTGTAAGCGGTAGTACTGAAGGTCTTCAGAATCATCTTTTCTCCAGACTATAAATTGTTGTACTGTATCGTCATCATGCACCAAAATTTGTCGATACATTTTTTCAATATCGGCAGTAAAAACGTATCGATGAGATCTATAACGAAGTAGTGTGGTGAATAACTCGCTTTGAACAGTTGGACCCTTTTGTAAGATATCGTGTAGTGACACCCCTGTTGCCTGTTCCCTGATGTTTTTGCCGAATCATCAAACACGACTCGTAACTTGATTTTACTACTATCAGTCTTTAAGACTGATATTTATTTTACTACTATCAGTCTATCATAGTGGAGAGGAATGAAATAATTTGATGCTGGGATGGATGGATTTTGAATCTTCTGCATGTGTCCTAGAGCGTATCTGTGGAAGTCTCTAAAGTCGATGTTGCTGCTGAAGTTTCTATAGTTTGATGCATTGGTTTATTTTACTTCAAATGCAATAAAGTGTTGTGCCTTTTATTACATTTCTTGCAAGATCCTAGCTTACAAGTTGTTGCTTTATGTTCTGATTTGAAGCAATTTACACATATACCTTGTACTTGAATCCATATGAGGCGTTCTGAAGGAGTCATTTGTGTTTTAAATTGTTCACAGTTTTATATTGGGTGGCCTTTTTTCATTGTAAAGTTTGCATGCAGTTTATGTCACTGTCGATAATGCCAAATTATAAGTTTCTGTTGATGCTGTCAGTTTTTGTTGTTTGTTGCTACTTTCCATAGCTTCCAAAGCTTGAAGGTGATTTTTGAGGAACGTTTAAAAACTGGTTATTGTCTGCAATTCTCTGGGGTCTGCTCATATAACATACGACTCTGCTGATCCTATTTCTTTATCAAGATGTGCAGTAATAGGGGATCTCCGTTGGTTGTGTGGATTCAAAGATTTTTAAGAGCAGCCAAGCTCTCGTTAATGGTATTATGAAAATTTCTGTTGGCCTGGGCTTCTGACATGAGATTCGTCAGATTTAGTAGTCGATGTAGAATGGCTGAAGTAAGAACCTTTTTGTTATTAAACCAATCTGCTAATGCTGCCTATTTTGTAGTTGTCTTCTGTCAAGTCCAAATGTCGAATTGCCCGTTCTGCCTCGCCAGTTACATTATATATCAAGTACCACATTTTTTGCATTTGTGGAGAGGTTGTTGGTGGATCATCCGTGTGAAAACGTCGGAAAAAGTCTGTCACTGCACTACACTAGTAGCGAACTGAGGGACATTGGTGACTGTCAAGCTCAAGGACTGCTCTGGATGATTTTTGATCGTTTGATTTATATCTTGTTGATAAGTCGGTTTCAAAGGTTTGGCTGCTGCTAGACCCTGATTCCTTATCTCTGCTATCGTCTTGGAATGAAGTTGAAGTGATCGTTTGCTAGCTCATTGATTTTTTTGTAGTAACCAGATGAGAAGTATCCATGATCCATTGGCTCATGAATGAGTGTTCGAAACTGTAGTGTCTGTATCCTCGAATTGGTCCCAGGCTGTACGCAGACACCTAAGCCGTTCATTGTAATACGCAGCTTTTGTCTTTCTGCTTGCAGACTCCTTTTTGAAGTTCACTATGAGTCTCTGGATTTCAGCACCCTTGCCTTGTTGGACCTTCACAAGTTCGTCGAGAGTAGCCATGATTACCATGTTGTGTTTTTGATCTTTTTTTTTTTTTTTTTTTAGCTTTGAACCAAGGATTTCAGGTGTCAAACCTATTCAGTCAAGTCTGCCTTGGTTCGGAAATTGGGAGATAGATAAGTAGGAGAGAGAAAGGGGAATCGAGAGAAACAATTGTAGAATGTTTTATGTGTGGCGGATCGCTATATCAACATGCGAATTGAATCTGAGGCAAGTGTTATGCCTTTACCTCAGTCAATTCCAGTTATAAAGCAATCACAGTCCACAAACATCTCTACCACCAACTACAACTTCCAAAGTCGTAATATTGATGAATTATTAATTTCAGTTGATTAGAAATGAGGAAAGAATTAAAGAAAGGTAAAAGCGTAGGACCATGGCTTGACCGGGATTCGAACCCGGAACCTCTGGGTTGGCAGTCAAGCACGCTAACCACTCGACTACCGAGGCCCCAAACGCAGGAATTAAAAAATTCTTGATCGGTGTCACCAAATTTATTGTGTGGTTTGAGGTGATACACCTAAGCCTGTGTTTGCAAATGTTTTGTATTGCTTTAGGTGATACACCTAAGCCTGTGTTTGCAATTGGCAATCTGACACTTGAAACCATTTACCGGAAATAGTAAAATGAGTTTTGTTGATTTTGGTAAACTGGCACTTGAAACCAGTTACCGAATATAGTTTAATGATTGAAAGAGAGCTAAGACCGTTCTGATGAAAACTGATTTCTTTATTGTTAAAAAAACTTATTTTATAATAAAGTGAAACTTAAATTAAGCTTAGCATGCAATATACAATTAAATATACAAATTTAAAAATGAAATTATTCTGCTAAATGCTAAGTTGACAAAACAATTAAAAACAACATTATTTAAAAAAATATATCATCAACAATTAACGCCACCAAAGAAGGTCAATGCAGCGATCCTGCATAACTTACATTAAGCGGAACAACAAGTAGGCACAGCATAATTATTTTCATTTACTTGGTTTTATGTTTATTTAAAAACCAAAACCAAAACAATGTCGTTCGGATTGTTTATCTGAACTCAACTTATATATCGTTTTGCTTAACAAATTTAATTTGTCTTTCATTTGATTTTAGACTGGAATTCTTTATTACGAGTATTGAATCCTGTGTTTTAAGATCCTTTTATTTTTATTAATAGTTTTCATAAGAAGTTTTTACTCAAAGTATTTTTGCTCAAAAAAATAAAAAAAAACAAATTTGCCATTGTATCCCTTGGAAGGACTTTGACCGAGCTTCTTATGATCAATTGTGTTGTGTGTGTTAAAAATATTTGCACAAAATTCACCGAGAACTGAACCTACATGTTTTATGCCGACTCCGAAAAGCTAAATTTTATGTTCTTAAGAAGCTTTACATGGCATTATTTACTCTCTGATCTTTGCCATTGTCTGCAGAGAGGTCAGAAAAATTTTTTTGTTGAAATAACTTTTGCCTCTACTAGGGATCGATCTCGGGCATGCAAAGACACACCCTTTACCTGCATGCCACGGTCTCCATAAGTGACCAAAGTATTTTTACTAAAATATTTTAATCGTTTTTTAATCGTTTTGCCTTATAAATTTTATTTTCGTTCATTTGAGGGAGGTGGGTGTTTTAACCCCCTGCGTTCGCGTCCGCCTACAACTATGCTGTAAGAAAATGTGGTAGGTCAGGCTGATTTATCTTGGTTTATTTGCATGATTGTAAGCCGTGTGGTTCAACTTAATGTGTATACAGATTTACATTGTATTCTATACAGTATTCATACATAGTATTCTATACATAGTTCTTTTCCCATATTTCTTTTCTTCTTCTTAACTTTAAATAAGAACAAGTTAACTTAAATCTATTATTCCCTATTATTCCCTATCTATTAACCTCCACAAGCAAGGATACGGTTCATGGAGCATTGTTTAAAAATAGCATATGCAATTCAGTTTCAAGAGTTAAAACAAAATAATCCTGAATTTGAAAATAAGAATGCCCATGAAAAAGAAGCTGTAAGAAACGCGTATATGGTTAGAGAGAAAAAAGAATTCAACAAAAGTTTCGGGAAAGTACGGGAAATAGTAACGATGGCAACACTGCAAGGCGATTGATTGAAGACATTGAAATAACAGCAACAATAACTTAAATGAATGCAGAACTTTAGGTTGGTTTCAAGGAATTTTATGTACCAAATTTTTTGCTAACTAATCGATGATGGAAAAATAAGAAAGTTCGCTATAGAAACCCAAAATTTATGTAAACATTTTTATGGTAATTTCAGGGAAAGAACTAAAACCATTTCTTCCAAATTCTTGAGTTAACGGAAGAGGCTTAATGAAAGATTATAAGAATTACAAGTTAAACCATACGAGAAAAACGAGTGAAGTAAAATCAAAATACGGATTTAATGACAATGCTTTTGATATTATAGAGCCCTCTTATACGATACCCTCTTACGATATAAGGAGGTGAAAATAAATGTGTTATTGAAAATTAAGACAACGATTTATTAATTGAAAACTAAAAACCAAAACCAATCAAGAGTTTCGTTACTATTTTTGAATTAGTGTTGGGTCCCTTCATTTCTATCTTCACGTTAAGAATCACAGTGTAAACTCATATCGGCACGTTTAAAATATTTCATTTCATTAAAGTCTACTTAAATCAGTTTAATATGCAACAAAAAAAGTTTAAAAGTATTAATTCTTTAACAGTTTTGAAGTCAAACAAAGAGAGAAAAATGCATTTGATTGCCATGATTAGAAGCACCCAGTAAAAGTTATTCCAAGATTTTTTTGAATGTTTTATTTTATAAGAAACTACCTAATCTTCTTTGCAGCACAAAAAACCTTTTTGAAAAATCTCCATCCGTTAAAAAGTTACAGATTTTTGGACAACTAACTGGTCGAAAGTGGTACTTTTTTAAACATTATATCAATATTATAATGTTTTTTTATACTTTTAATGCAATTAAATTTTTTCTTTAAGGAAAATAAATGCATTTCAATAAAACAAAATTTTTATTGTAAACAGTGACAAATTTAAAAAAACAAAAAAAAAGGTAACTTTACAAATTGCATTAAATTCAACATAAATTAATATGAAATAATTGTGTCAACATACTTCTTTGATATCGACTAAACATTACTAAAAATTACAACAACAAAATTACAACAAAATTTTCTTATAAAGAATTGATGCCATCGTGTGTGGTTTTGTAAGAGCTTTTGTTTGGTACCAAATTTGTAAATGTTTCCATGGAAAATAGCGATATTATAGCAAAAAAACGAAATTTTCGCTGATTTTTGAACGCGAGTTTGAAACCCTAAACCATCGATTGAGCACATATAAAAAATACGTCAACCTTAGATTTTTGTCTTTTATCACATATCCGAAAATCATTCAAATCGGAGACTGTCACCTGGGGACCTTTCCTTGTAAGAGATAATCAAGATAATAATTTTTTATATATATTTTTTAATATTTTTTAATCAATTCATGCTTTTATTTCATATACTATGTTACTTTAGATGTGGGGGAGGGGTTTTTAAATATTCTACAAAGAGTAACGGAGGGGGAGGTGGAGCTCCAAAAAGGTTGAAAATCGGTCACGTAGTTTAAGAACAATCCCTTTTTTGTTAGAATCACTAATTAATTAATTTTAAAAGCGCTTACATACAATTTGATTTATAAACTGTTATAAGAAAACAATATTTATATCTAATATTTTTTCCTATTCTTTTTTGAAATGAGTTAGGGTTTTTGCTAGCACTTTGACAATGGGTTGAACGTGGTAAGTTCTAAATCATTGCTGAACTATTATGAGCTGAGTTAGAAGAGTGTTTAAAGTATTTTTTTTTAAAGTAATATATTGGAAAATATTTTATTGCGTAAAAAGTTGTTTTAAAGTTAATTGGTCAAATTATTATTGATTTTCTTAAATTCTTTAAACCAAGGAAAAAAATAGACGCCAACATTTCTTGATTACATTCCAAATTGGGTTATGAAAGTTGAACGCATCTGTTAAAACTTGTATTTTTAAATAAGAACTCAATTTACAGATGTCTGCATAGACTGGAAGAAAATACAAGCTACTAAAATGCTTAACATCGTTGGTTCGATACAAGCAGCTGCCATTAATTTTTTTTTAAGTGAGCAACTACTTTACTACTTTGTTTAATACGTTCTAAAACAAAGTTGAAAATCCCATAGCTCAATTTGCTCACTTTGCTCACTTACAACAACTTCAATATTTTCGAGTGTGTTGTAATTCTGAGAATTGACTTCGCCGGCGCATCGCGCTGCTACAGCAAGAAAAAACATTTGCATAGCATTGTTGGTACTTCCTCGGGTTGATATCAAGGTTTTTGCTGATGAGTGTATTTTGTTGGTATTCACACTCAATGTGGTGGCTAGTTTTTTGTTGACATAATTGCAATTTGTTTAAGGATCATATTAGATCAGAGTCACATGTTGTTGTTTTTGCTATTTTTATTTTGTTTTTGTTGCCATCGAAGTTATAATTTTTTATTTTTTTTTTCAATTTATAATTTAACTCACTGCCACAACACCTCTGTTCTAAAAGTTGCTTTACATTGTCCTCCTGTGTATTACGACATGTGAGATAGAAAGTATTTATCACATTTTTTATAAAATTGTTTGAGAAAAAAAAGATAAGTCAATTCAACTTTGACGACCATCCAAATGAATCGCAATCTAACTGGTATAATAAGCATAATAAGTTTATTTTTGGACATAAAAAAAACCAAGTTAAAATGCATAGTTATCTAAATTCAACTGAATGCAACGCAATAGAATGTGCCATGAAATTCGAAACAAACCTAAAAACACAATGTAGTACGACTTGTCAAAAAAATCAAAACAGATTAGAATACACATTCTATTTCGTTTTTTCAACATCCCAAATTCTAGCACACATTAAAAATTTTGACATGTCGTAACACACAGTAGGACACACTTTACATGAAAAGTCAGTGTTTAACCTCATTAATAAAAAAAAAAAAACAAATTGGCCATTTCAGCCCTTGAAAGGACTTTGACCGAGCTTCTTATAATCAATTGTGTTGTGTGTGTTATTAAATGTTTGCACACAATTAACCGAAAACTGGACCTACATGTTTTATGCTGACTCCGAACGGCTAAAGTTTATGTTCTCAAAAGCTTTACATGGCATTATTTACTCTCTGAGGTTTGCCATTGTCTGCAGAGAGGTGGTGACCGATCAGAAAAATTTTCTTATTGAAAAAACTTCTTGCCGCGACTGGGGATCGAACTCGGGCTCCGAGCGTGCTAAGCCACACACTTAACCTGCACGCCACGGTCACCACCTCATTAATAGTCATTGGAAAAAAATAAAAGAAATAATAAAACTGAATGTAAGATATTGCTAGAAACAAATAAATTAAGTAACATCAAACTATTTATGTTAATTAACATTATTATTGTTATGTCTTTATTAAACTATATAATATACTTCTTATTATTTAGTTATTTCGAAAAGAAAATCGTCTAAAGAAAAAATCGGAAGGTATCCTTATAATTAAATTTTGTTCACAAAGTCGTTTCCGGTTCTTTCAATTTTTAATCCCGTAAACTACTCCCGGTCAGTGACGTGATGGGTATGCTAATTATAATATAAGTTATAGACAAATACAATAAGCTAAGTGCTTAAGAAATAAAAATGGAAGGCGTAATTCTTTAAACGTTGTAGTGTGATATCAGCTTAAATTATTTTGTATCACAGATAACGAACTCGAAAAAACAGCTAAAGTTATATTGTTTGTTTTAATTAAAATACATACATACAATAACAACAAAAACTTATCAGCTGTTATAGAAATTCAATAGCCCTACATAAATAACATTGCATTAAAATTAATTTTTTAAAAACAAATTTTATAAAAATGCATACACCCCTTAATTTACCATGGAGTATTATTTTAATAGAAGTACCAGATCGTAACAATAATTCTTTACTTGCATCGTGATATTTATATTTTTATGATGCGAAAAGGATATTAAACGAAATAAAAAGAAAATTAAACGAAATAACTTAAATAAGCAAACCTTAAATAAGCAATAACCTTTTGTTAACAAAACATAATATCTTCACAATTTTTCCCACATTAAGGGCCAAATTGTTCACTCTGGATAACTTTAACCAGTGGATATTTCCAACTATTCCAGTAGTTTCGTATTGTTCACCTCTGGATAGCGAACTTATCCAGAGTTTCTCTAAATATATAACCAGCGAATAAAGTTATCCAGATAACAAGTTAACCATTGAAATTTTATTGGATATCGAAGATATCAGAGTTTTATCATGGGATTTGACAATTTTCATATTGTTAATTTCTTTGACAGAAAATAATATTGAAATGTGTGTGTTGTGCTTGACAGATATTTTTGCCTTTACACACGCGCAAGCATACAAGTTTCTGCAATATCTGCACTTTTTTCTGCAAAAAAAAATTGGCAGCAATAGAAAAGTGTAAAAATACGTAAGTATTAACTTTTGTTCTCGCGTGTAAAAGTTTTTTTGTAATGAGAATTACTGTAAACGACGAAGATTTTTTTGCCGTTCGTTTCTCGAAATTGACGGTGGCCCAAGTGCTCAAGGTTGGGATGATTTGGTCGATTTAATTGGTCGGATTGGTCGGATTATCACAATACAGCATACATGACTTTGCTAATTTTGCAATGTAACACGGAAATCGAATATCTTTATAACGAAAGACAGAATCGAAATCATAGCATTGTTGAAGGCGCTTATGGTGTTATGAAGCGCCGATTTCATGTGTTATCGCTAGGAATGCGAGTAAATATCAATACCGTTTAACAAATATTCATATATTTTTCTGCATCTCCAGTATTTTTACGCGAAGCATAGCATAGCTTTTGACTTTGACCGATGGCTTACATTTCATTGCCAGGGTAGTTGTTTTTATGTCTGAAATCGGATAAATAAGGTCCCGATTTTTTTGATGCATGCATCTTAATAAATGCATAAATAACAACCTGTCATTAGTTCTCATAAAACCATGGTATCATTAGAAGATTCAAAGTTCACTTACTTACTTACTTAGATGGCGCTTACAACCGTTGGTCGGTTTTGGCCTCGTCTAAGAATTTTCGCCAGCCTCTTTTGTCGTGCGCTTGCTGGAGCCAGTTGGAAACTCCAAGCGTTGTCAGGTTATCCAATGCCTGGTCTTTCCAACGGAGATGCGGTCTTCCTCGTCTGCGTTGGCCACCGCTGGGTACCGAATCCAATATCTTTTTCGCTGGAGCTTCGTCGTTCATTCTCTCGACATGACCTAGCCAGCGAAGCCGCTCAATTTTAATACGCTTGACTATATCGATGTCGGCATATAGCTCATACAGCTCATGGTTCCATCGTATTCGGTACTCGCCATTGACGCAGATTGGGCCATAGATCTTGCGAAGGATTTTTCTCTCGAACGCTTCCAAAGTCCTTTCATCAGAGCTGCTCAACGTCCAGGTTTGTGATGCGTATAGTAGGACGGGCATGATTATTGACTTAAAGAGCGTCAGTTTTGTTCGTCGAGAAAGAGCTCTGCTTCTCAATTGCCTACTGAGCCCAAAGTAACACCTGTTGGCAAGAGTTATCCTTCGTTTAATCTCAATACTGATATCGTTGGAGGAGTTAATGCTGGATCCCAGGTAAACAATGTCCTTCACTACCTCAAAGGAGGTGTTGTCAACAGTGACGTGGTTTCCAAGACTCTGGGACTGTTTGTTTGTTGACACAAGATACTTCATTTTATCTGCGTTCACTGCAAGACCCATTCGACTCGACACTTTTTCTAGCCTGGAGAATGCTGCACTGACTTCGCGCGTATTTTGACCAATGATCTTCTCCATGACTATATTAAAAAAGTCGCACGATAAGGAATCACCTTGTCTGAAACCTCGCTTGGTATCGAAAGGAAGGGAGAGGTCCTTCCCGATTTTCACTGCACTGCTGGTGTTGTTCAGTGTCATCCTGCAAAGACGTATTAGCTTCGCAGGAATACCAAATTCAGACATGATTGCATATAAGTGACTCTTTATTGGACTGTCGAAGTTCACAGTTCACCAAAAAAGAAATCATACATAGTACGAAATTTCTTATTACTCTGTTCAGAAATTTCTAGTCTAATAGCGTGAAAACCCTGTGCTTTTCGTCAGAGCGTATTTTTGAAGAGAACTATCTAATCTTTAATTTTGTTTCGAAGATATTTTCTGTCTGATACAGACAAGGGGAGATATTGGCGATGAACCGCGTTCGGTGAACTTTGAACCCAAATATCTTCTAGGACGTACATGGTATCATGATAACATAGGAACTCTGCTCCAGCCCTTGCCCTATTTTTTTTTAATATGAATCTTTACAACAGTTTCTTTTTTTTCCAGTTCTGCTGTTTGCAGTTCGTTGCTATTATTTCCTAAAGCATTTTTTTATTTAATTTTTTTATAAAATTTTTAAGCAAATCGAAATCAATGTCAAAGCTCTGGATAACTGTTGTCATAAATTAAATGATTGGCTGGAAATAAACTGGAAAAATAACAAACCAGTCGTTAAGATATCCAGACCGGTTAAAGTGCTATCCAAAGAATAAAAAACTGAACAATACGAAATTTTGGGCCTTCAAGTTAATGCTGGAAAATCCGAGAAAGCTGTACTAAACTTATTTATAACGGTGAACTTTTTTGTTATAGTGTGGGTAAAAAACCATTTTGAATACTTTTTACTGTGGAGTAAAGGAATTGATACTTGATTTCTCTGGCAATCGCTCATAAGCAATACTGGATACTTTAAGATAGTGAAAAATGTCAACATAAAAATATATGCCTTATCTATTTTTTTTCATTCTCAAAGCTTATTCAAAAGACCACACTTTTCAATGTAGGGTATGATTAACAGTTTATATGTATAAATTATACTATAAATTGAAAAAAATACATAACTATGCTTTACTTTAAAAGTTTTTTAGAAATATCATCTGTTTGTGAGTCTTAAGGAGATAGTTTTATAGTATCAAATAATTTTAACATTCACAGAGATGTTTTTTAACTTTTTTTTTATATTGCGGCTATGTTTTATGTCATATTTTATTTCCTCGCTTGCAAATTCAGGACCTTCGGAAACATTTTACTCCGGACAGGAATCTGAAACAGGCAGTTATTTTCAATTTCCTCAACAGACAACCGTTGTAAATGAATGTAATCTTTCCAGCAAATATGGAAGCTTTAAGGAATTTATTAAATTATTTGGGTCAGCAGATATAAAACCATTGCGCAAGGGAACATATCAATTTAAATCTAACCTGAATTTAACCACATATAAACAATTTAAATGTCTTACGTTGGATGAAGCTGAAAATTTTACTCAGGAACAGCTTATAAATAGATTAACAGCGCCATGTCGATACGATCGTTTGGAAAGTCCAGTAAGTAATTTAAAAACTAAGCATCCTGTGGACGTTTACGTTCGTACACTTATATATGAAATAATAAATACAGCCCAGAGCACTTTTCATTTTCAAGTACGTGGTTTGATGCAACTTCGATACAACGACCCTCGATTAGCTTATGGAGACTTCGTAATTCATAAAAAGCAACCTATTATAAGCGAAGTCAATCTTGAAAATAAGATATGGGTTCCTAAAATATGCATTGGCAATCGATACGACTCAAGTATATTAGGGCCGAATGAAAAAAAAAAAATTATATCTTTATCGTCTGACGGAAGTGTTTTAATTTCGTTTATGATTGAAGAAACTTATAACTGTATGGTGAAGCAAAAAGTATTTCCATTTGACGAAAAAAAATGTTCTGTTTTTTTAAAAAGTTATAAGTACAACTCATCTCAATTACTTCTCTTCTGGGAACAAACGACACCAATTTTGTTCGATCCAAAAATGGTGTTATCTCAATATGTCTTAACGAATTTTTGGAGTAACGAAAGTATTTTTACTGCTGACATTATTGATGTAGGATATGGATTGTCTCCTGGAAATTATAGTTCCCTGAGTTTTACTATTCATTTAACTCGGGAAGTGGATTTGTACATGATGGACTATTTTTTTCCTTCAATGATGATCGTTGCTATCTCTTGGGTTTCTTTTTGGTTACAAGCAGATCAAACTCCTGCCCGTACAACGCTTGGTACAAGCACAATGTTATCGTTCATAACTTTGACTTCATCTCAAGCTAAAAATCTCACTAAGATTAATTCCATATATGCTTCAGAAGTTTGGTTTTTATGCTGCACTTTTTTAATTTTTGGAAGTTTAGTTGAATTTGCTTTTGTGAATAATATTTGGAGACGAAGCAAAAATTTGGAACTAAAAAAATTAAACAGTAGATACATATTTAAATCAACATTAACACCAAACAATAAGTCTCAAAAAATTGGTAAACGGTATCGTTCCATTGCTTGTAAACGGAGATATAAGCACATGGATAAACTTGAAGATCCGACTATCATATATTTAACAAAAGAAGTAAAAACCAAACACGATATAGAGTCAAAATCTGTGCCAAAATCTCATATAGGAGATATAAAAATTCAGTCCGACAACTCTTCATTATCAAAAATGACACCACATGATGTTGCATTATGGATTGATCGAAAAGCAAGATTTGTATTTCCTCTGGCATTTATTATTTTTAATGCCATTTTTTGGACATTTTTTTATTGTTTCTAAACGTTTATATATTAATATGTAAAAATATTAGGAACCACATCCAAAAACTAAATAAAAGGTACATATGCACACAATTTTAATAATAATACACACTTATTCATACACATGTAAATATGGAAACACATGTTGTAAAATAAATACAAATACAGGAATGCGCATTCTAGCTATGCCCACATTTCAGATATAATTTTTCCTGAGTTGTTTTGATAGTAAAATTTCGTGTGGAATGGCTTGAGTCACTTAGGAACGACTCAACTGATATTACTTGAATTTTGTAGTTTTTTGGTTCATCGGAAAAATTTCGTTAAAAATATGTTAAATGAAAAAAAAAAACTGAAAAAGCTTTTATGGGTGGGAATGTTCATCAAAAATAAAAGTTTTTACACTATGATTTCATTTCGAGAATATTTGAAAATCTTTTGGAAATGTGACCGTGGTATATGTTATAAAATAACATGTTATAATATGTTATATTATAAATAATTTGTTGTATATGTTTTAGTAGTGGCGACAGTGGCATGTGTGTTATTGTGATTGCATCCCCGGAGTGATTGCGAGAGATTGATTCCCTCTCGCGGCAAAGTTTTTTTTCAATTCTCAGTCAATTGTGTACAATCATTTAATAATACACACAACACAACTGATCATAAGAAGCTCGGTCAAAGTCCTTTCAAGGGCTGAAATGGCCAATTTGTTTTTTATGTTTTATTGGAAATCTGTTAACAAATTAAAAATGAAAAGAGAAGTATTTCTGAGTGATCATTGAATCTTATATATTAGCCTTGTGACGTGCATCGAATGTGGTTGATTCGAAACTAGCAAATGAATAAAATGAAACATGATGACTGAGATTTAATCATTATTTCATTCATTAATCATTCGAAGCTAGCACATGAATAATATTAAAACATGATGACTCAGGTTTAATTTCCCATTTAATCATTATTTCTCACAAATATGGAAACAGTCCTATGTAATTACCAAGTTATTCGCTTTGAAAGTCATCACTTTCATATTTGGTTAATTTTTCTTTCATTCCATTTCATGAAACAATTACTTAAGTAACATTGATGTTTCTGTCAAAAACTACTACCGTGAAACAATTTGAGCCCGTACGAAAGTGCTCAGGCACAAAATTTTGTAAAACTACGAGTAGCAACGAACAACTGTGAAGCTAAAATAAATAATCGGTCATTGATATGATTGGTGTGCGAAAAGTACTTAACTTTTCAACAGAAATTTTTTTTATTTTACTGCCTGTTAAGTATGTACCTATTTAATTAAATTATTTTATAAGAAACACATTTTTTATAAATTATTTTATGTACGTCTTTATTTCTATATCACAATCAAAATTCTCCTTTTTAAAATATTTTTTGATTGAAACATTTATAAATACAAAACTTACATAAAGTATAAACGATGTCACTACATTACTCCCTCCAGTAAGACGAATTAAAAAAGAAATTAAATAGAGAAAAATTAATTATTATATGATATTGAAAGTAACCTTATTTTTATTTGAAGTATTTTTTGTAGATGAAGGAATTGTATAAAAAGAATTATTTGTAGCATGTGCCGGTCTTAAAAGGTTGATTGATTTGTTTTAATTTTATTGCCTTGTTGAATTTTAAAAGTGTTTTTATGTTTTAAAATTACTTTAAAGGGACGATCGTACGGTAGACTTGTTGTTCTATTTATTTTAACAAAAACAAACTCACAAGTATCGAGTGTGTTCGGAACGAAATTATTTTGTTTTGTTGTGGTGATAAACTTTTGCTCGTACATGTGCAAAGTGTTTTCTAAGCATTTGAAGAGTTTGATCTGTGTTATCGTTATTGTCATTATTAGATACAACTAATTCTCCAGGTAGTCGAAGGGTTTGACCGTAAACCAATTCTGCTGGTGAGCATTTAAGATCTTCTTTATTCGCTGTACGAAGACCAAGAAGAATTAATGGTAGAAGTTCTGACCAGTTAGTCGCATTATCTATTGTGAGAATTGATGTTTTAAGTTGTCGGTGGAAACGTTCTATCATACCGTTAGCTTGTGGATAGTATGGTGATGTGTGTATTTTATGTGAGCCAAGTAAATTTGTTAGTTCAGTAAAAAGACATGATGTAAATTGTGTTCCTTGGTCGACAGTTATTTTAAGTGGAACTCCAAAACGTGGAACGTAATTATGTACGAAATTATGTATGCTCGCGATAATGTATCTGCTCCAATATTTTCTTTTCCTGTTATGTATTGAATGTCATTTGTAAACTGTACTATGTATTCTAAGTGTTGTGTTTGTCGTGGAGTTCTGTGTGTTTTGGAATTAAGAACATAACAGTAGACCCTAATCGAATGCGTGTTGCGTTGCGTTTCCTATCGACACGCAAATTTTGTATACGCTTAGCCTAAACAAAAGCGCTGCGTACAATCGAAAACATATATGTTCCCAGTAGGAAAAATCGTAAGGTGCTTACTAAATAATTCATGTTTAGCTTATGGTGGTGAAAACAGGATCATGCTGAAGTAAGTATGTTGTTTGTTACATAAGGAGCACCTTACATCTTCACTTATGACTGCAACTGCCAAAGGAATGCACGTTTAAGCCGATCATGTCTTCGTGTGATCATTTCCATATGTACATTATTGCGTAAAGCAAGAGACATGCAGTGGTATGATGACGTAACGGTATTTGACTATCGTTACGAAGATGTTAAGTGTAGCAAAAAACCAAAAGAAAAAACGAATAAAGAACAATCTTATGGTGAACGGCGGTGTAGTAAGATCATCCGTCGTTGCGCATACAAAAATGGCTATGTGTAAAAATAAGATTTTTTATTTATTTTACTGTTCAATAGCCATATGTATGTACAATTATATATCTTCTCTATAAAAATTACGATTTAACCCTTCATTTAAACCTTCTTCGCAACGGAAATTGTAAGCACTGCTTCCGTTTACACTTACAAAAAAAAGGTGAACGTAAGGCCACAGCTTACAATTTCCGTTGCGAAGAAGGTTAAAATGGATTATATGCACGTCGTATATCAATACAGTACGGGTGCCTTACGCTGTCTTGCATACATCCTGCTTATTAAATATAGTGCATAACAATGGAAGCCCGTTGATTCCGATTGTCGAAAGTACATTCCCTGCACTTTATTTTAGTAAAGGGTTACGTAAGCACGTATGATGCATATCATACATTACAAAAGGAAGCTTATAGTGGCGATCATGCCTGTGTAAAAGTAATGGGCATTTGGTATTGAAGTTTTCATGCCCTGCGGATGAAAAATAAGTAAAGAATAATTCATTATGTAAGGATGGATTTTCCCACTGGGGTGTCCTTGTTGCTTTTATATGTTTGTTGCTCTCTGTTCGAATATTTTTGTTTTATGCAGCCAACTTCACAACCGAACGCACTGTCAAAATAGGAAATTCGAATCGAGTTGCGCTAGTGCGTTGCGCATTTCGGTAGGCTTCATATAAAATGTATGTGCATGAACCAATTCTGATAGAAGCGCAACGCAACACGCATTCAATTAGGGTCTACTGTTAGTTAAAGGTTTATGGTCGGAGTAAATAGTGAAGTTTCTTCCTTCACGAAATTGTTTGAAATGTTTGACTGCTTGATAAATGCCTATTAGTACTCTGTCAAATATTGTATTTAGTTTCTGTTGTACTTAGTTTTCGTGAAAAATATGCGAGAGGTGCCCAAAAGCTACCTATGGATTGTTGTAAAACAGCTCCAATAGCAAGGTTGAATGCATCACCTGCTAGTGATAAATAACCATTTTTATCAAAATATGTTACCAAAGTTTTTTGAGCAAAAAGTGATCGAGCTTTTTTAAACGCAGTGGTAGATATGTCGGTCCATGTAAATTGTTTGGTTTTGTTTTTTTTTTGCAAATGTAAGCATATCGTGCAGTGGAATGAGCTCGCTGCTAACATTGGGATGTAAAAAAAAACAATTCAGCCATTTCAGCCCTTGAAAGGACTTTGACCGAGCTTCTTATGATGTGTGTTAATAAATGTTTGCACACAATTGACCGAGAACTGGACCCACATGTTTTATGCCGACTCAGAACGGCTAAATTTCGTCTTTTCAATAAGCTTTACATGGCATTATTCACTCTCTGAGGTTTGCCATTGTCTGCAGAGAGGTGGTGACCGATCAGAAAAATTTTTTTATTGAAAAAACTTTTCGCCGCGACTGTGGATCGAACTCGGGGATCGAACTACACCTGCCACGGTCACCACAACATTGGGATTTATCGATGATAATACTTGATCATTCCTAAGAATTTTTGTAGCTTGTTAGTTGAAAAGTTTTTCAAAATTTGTGATTGCTTCAATTCTATCTTTTGAAGGTTGTATACTTTTGAAGAAATTTCGTAACTGAGAAAGTCGAGTGAGGTAACGCCAAATGTACATTTTGTTGGCTATAAATTTAGTCCATATTGATCTAAGCGTTTAAAAATTGTTTTTATATGCTCAAAATGTTCTCTTTCATTATTGCTTGCAACCAATTCTTATATTTTTCATGTCAACAATTAAGCTGAACTTTTCTAAAAAATTGCACCTATTATTGCGGTAGAAACATTAGCTAAAACAACAAAACTGTTGGTCCTGTATCGATTAAGAAATTTAATTTATTGTTTTTGTCGAAAATGAAAACGAGGCGTGCAGGTTTAATGTATTTTCCATTATCAGCCACCGTTATGATAGGGTTATTTAGTTTAAATAATTTGAATTAGAGTTGTTGTTGTCAAAATTTGAATAAATATTAAAAGTACAAGTTTGAATGCATGTTTAAGCATTTCGACCGAATCGTTGATGATACCAACAAATGTTACGGTAACTTTGTTGTGAATTTCCTGAGAATCTTTTTTTAATGTTGTTTTTATATTTTTGATCATTTCTCCATTCAGATTTTAGGTCGGAAATTTCGAGATTTATTTTGTCAACATGTTGAAAAAGGTTCGTTGTAAGTTGAGTGTGATTTGTATACATTGTTCGATCGGATTTGTTGTTAAACTCACAATAACTGAATTTTGTATGTTACCTGATGTAAGTTCATAAGGTTTATCAGCAATAATGAGTTGTTCATCGATACTCTTATCAAAGCTTGACGTTAGATAAATTTGAAATTGTTGTGGTAGTTTTCGAAACCATAACTTAAAAAGAAGTTCGCGATTTATGGTTGATTCAGAACTCACCAGAGATTTCATGTCTCTAAAGAATTCCGATGGTTTACGATCCCTTAGTTTATTTTTGCAGAAGAGTAGATCTAATTTCTTCTCTGTGCTAAGAGAAAACCAGTCAAGAAGTGTTCTTTTATTACAATGATATTTTATCTCCGAAGGAGGTGGATTTAATATATCGTTTATTTTATTTATAACTTCTTGTGGAAGTGCTCGAAGAACATAATAAAATTTTAAGTAATCATCAGTTATGTTCTGTACAACAAATTGTCCTTCTATAAGCAAAAACCATGCATCAGAACAACCTGTCATAAATGTTGATAATTCAGGTAAATAATAAAATAAAATTTTTTTTGCGAAAATTTTTTACAAAAAATATATATTTAATTTTTCAAAATGATATCTTATTTCTTATTCAACTTATACGCATTTTAAAACATTAAAATAAAAAATGTTTGAAGGTGTCACTTCCCCTTAAAGAAATTATACTTAGTTATTTAATGTGGTAAGTCTTCTTTTTCAATTAGCTCCTTGTCTCTCTTGTAGAGGTATCCTAAGTATGAAAAAGTTTTAAATTCTTACTTTGATGTAGTTGAAAGGTATTCGCATTTGCTGTGATAGTTTTGTTAGTATTCCTTTGGACAGCACAATAATTGAGACGGTGGAATGTAAATTATTCTCTGGGAATTGGTTGCTGGTAAGTTTATTGGTTTTGCAATTAAGTTGATTGGTTGATATTGATGAATTTTTAATTTCGCATTAATTTGTAAATGTTATGTACTATTGTTTAGTTTTTATTGTTGGTTCAGTGCAGGATCGCCATTTTAGTATGTATATAAAAAAATTATTTTTAAAGAAAAAACTTTTTTATAAATTATTTTATATACGTCATTATTTCTAGATCACAATCAAAATGCTCCTTTTTAAAATATTTTTTATTGAAACATTTATAAATACAAAACTTAAAATAAATTAAAACAAAGTAGAGTAACATAAAGTATAAACGATGTCACTGCCTGCAAATTTCAATCTAGCAGTGGCAGCGTCAGCATCAATAGCAGTGAATGTGAAATTTTCCTTACTAGTTTAATTATCTGAATGATGCCTCCCTGAATATTTTCATTTGTTTGTTTGGTAGCACTGCGGCAGTGGCAGTGAATCTAGAGATAGGCTTCGCCAGTATGCTTACTGTCACTGCAGTTATGTAAGTTTCACCATGTAAGTTTCACCATTGAACAACATTATTCCTAAAATAACAGCTGATCGCTGTTATCGAACCACTGCCACTGACGCTGCAGCATTGTAATTTAGCTAATACACTTTATCCATTATCAATATTATGTTGGTATGAAATGAGTAAAATTTTTTGTAATTCTTTAAATACACTGGTTTACAAATAACGAAAAGTTGTTTGTACTTTGAATGCCACTTTTCTTTTCTCATGTAAAATCGGTCGCTGATTCCGAAAAAAAATTTTTTTTTTTTCTGTCACTCCGTTTTCGAGATATTGCCCACTGTAGGGTTTTCAACGAAAAAACAAAGTTGGTTTCACTTAATTGCATATATTTCCTGAACCAACAACAGTAATCAAACAAATGTTATATCAAATAAAAGCTAATAAAATTTCTTACAAACAATGCACGTATCATTTTTTGGTAGAGCTTTTAGTTTTGGCGGAATTAATTCAAATATCGGGGATTTTTTTATTTTTCAGAAAAATTTCCAAAAAAAGACAAAATAGTTGCAAATTTCGTTAAGAAATCAAAATATTTTGTTACTTTTGATATTTTTTACTAAGAGCCTTTATTTTTCTAAAAAAAATAAGCTATTGTTGAAGAAAATCTATTGAGAAATGAAAAAGTTGTGTTCAATGGAACGAAAGAACCCAAATGGTGTGATTATCAATTTATGCATTTGGACTTATTTTATTGCCATAAAAAAAAAAATGAGAATTAAAGGTTGTTGTTATAAAATCATATATTCTTAATTTTTATTGTTCTTTTAATAATTTACATTATTCGTCGCCCATCATTCCTTTGTCCCAAAATCCTTGGTAGCGATTCTCAATTACTTTCATCTGTTGGTGGAATCTTACCCCATGTTCGTCGCTCAAGTCACCGAGATTCTTCGCTTTCTTTGTCTAACGCCTTGACAGTGATTTTCATAAGTCCAAGTTTGATGTGCAACGGTGGGAGAATTATGTTTTCCTTTTTGACGAGTGGAACGTTTTTGACGTTGCTCTCTCCAACTTTCGACTCAATTCTTTCTGGCCAGTCCTTTTTGTCTGGACAATAGTGGTGTTCACGTGCTCGACTATCCCACTTGCATAGAAAACAGCAGTACTTTGTGTAGCCACTCTGTAAACCACAAAGCATACCAACGACTTTGAGATCAGAACATATTTTCCAGTCGTGTTGTTCATATTTAATACATGTCAATAGCTTCGCCATTGTTTGGTACGTTTCCTTTGTGTTGACTGCATGTGCGATCGGAATCGATGGCTTTTTGTTCCCTATATGAAGTAATACCGCCTTCAAGCTCACTTTGCTGCCATCAATAAAAAAACGCCACTCTTTGGGAATGTACGGCTGACCAAAGGTATTAAATAAGCCAGGAATGTCTACGCAATAGCAGATATTGTCATTCTTAGTAATGTGTATAGCAAACGGTTTTTCACGATTTCTGTAGTATGTCACCTTAACATCGGGTCTCAAAAAGTTCAATTGTTGCAAAGAAGAACCATGCAATTCCGATTTTTCCTTTGACAGTTCCAAATCTCTTATCCAATCATTCAGCTGCGCCTGCGATAAAAGGTGAGTTGTGTTTTCAGTTGTAATAGTACTACCACTTGTGGTTCCTTCCGACTCCATTGAATCTACGGATTTTCGATTGTTTTCGCGTGTTGAATCGGGACAAGTAGGATATGGAACATCGTCAGAATGAGATACTGGCAATGAAACATTCGGGACAGTGGCGTATATCACTCGTTTGTGTTTTCCAACACCAGTCACTTTGGCCAGACAAAAATAGCAATCGTTTAGGTGGCAAAACGGTTGTCTCCAGATCATCGGAACATCGAATTTCATGTATCGTTTTTTACCCGAGCTCCATTCAGACAATATTAATTTGCACGATTGACACAAAATACTTGGCGTCCATGATTCACCAATGTTCTCAGCCGCAATACCAAAATAATGTAGATATGGCATTTGGAGTAAATTCGTAAAATTGACTCGTTTCTTTTCGAAAGTAAATTCACCGCACACGTAGCAGAAAATATCTGGGTAGTTTTTACACTGGAATTCTCGCAGTCTTGTACTCATTTTATTTGAAGTATATCTTATTTTTTCCTTTCGTTACAAATTGTGCATCCCTTTGTTTGCCACGTTTTTTAGTATAATGCATGAATGTTTTTGCTTTTATGCATCTCGAAAGTGCTGCAGGTACAATAAAGGTAGGTATGTCCACGACTCAGAGCGCGACCGCCGAAACTGTCAAAAAAACACAAAATAAGTATTCACATGGCATAATAAAAACAGGTAGACTCTCTTTCTTATAGCCATAAGTGTCGAAATTAGACGTTTTGCTGTGACGGTTTCGACGGGTGCACTCTCAGTCGTGAGCCTACCTGTTTTTATTGTAGCGTGTTTGTTCTTATCTTTTTTTTCGCAAAACTCTTGACTTGATTCCTATGAACAATAAAAATGAAAAATAAAAAATTATAGTACAATAACCCAATTTATTTATATGACAATCAAATTTGTAAAAAAAACATAACTTGGGTGCTTTCGTTCCATCAAACACAACTTTTTCATTTCTCAATAGATTTTCTTCAACAATAGCTTATTTTTTTTTTAAAAATAAAGGCTCTTAGTAAAAAATATCAAAAGTAACAAAATATTTTGATTTCTTAACGAAATTTGCAACTATTTTGACTTTTTTTGGAAATTTTTCTGAAAAATAAAAAAAATCCCCGAAATTTGAATTTATTCCGCCAAAACTAACAGCTCGACCAAAAAATGATGTTGGCGGCATTGTTTGTAAGAAATTTTATTAGCTTTTATTTGATATATCATTTGTTTGATTACTGTTGTTGGTTCTGGAGATATATGCAATTAAGTGGAACCAACTTTTTTTTACGTTGAAAACCCTACAGTGGGCAATATCTCGAAAACGGAGTGACAGAAAAAAAAAAAAATTTTTTCGGAATCAGCGACCGATTTTACATGAGAAAAGAATAGTGGCATTCAAAGTACATATTGGCTGTAAACTAGTGATATCAGTCTATATTTCATTTCGCCTACATACACGCTTCACCAACAAATTTTTTATACGAAGTTTTTGTTTTTGTTTCAAATATGAACGGTTAATGCCCACACATGCGTGTGTAAGTAAGCAAGTAAGGGTAAGAAACTTGCAAATTTTGCTGACCAAGGTTTACGTTTACAAGTTTCAGTGAACACCGATTTCTGAAGTCTTTTTCTCTCTTTCTAAATAAGCAAATTTGTGAAATGATGTTGAGTGTCAGCAACAATAATAATATCAAATATAAACAAGTGGTTTTGACAGATAACCAAATTACTCTCACAGCTTGAACTTTGTTCGAACTTTACTTGAAGTACGTATGGAAAGAACTATTACATGATGAAACTTCAAAAGATTTCTATAGAGATTCATGGTTGTTTTTGAATTAACATTTTCAATTTTAAAATTCATGGTTTTTTTTGAATTGAAATTTTCAATTTTAAAATTTTAAAATCAATTTTAAAGCGATTAAAAAAATTTTCCTTGAAAAATATCTTCATATTTGCAAAAATAAAAAAAAAAATCAGGACTCAGGAACCGTATAAGCTACCAACAACATTGGCAGGATAATCAACAACAATAATCCTCATCAACAACACAATGCTTCTGCAGCAACAACATCAGCTGCATTAACAACAAAATCAGCTTCCTCATCAACAACATCAGATGTATCAACAACATAAGTTGCATCAACAACAACAAACACTTCATCATCAACAACAAAACGCTTCTTCAGGAAGAATATCAGCTACATCAACAATAAAATCAGCTTCGGTGACCATATAAGCTACCAACAACATTGGCATATATTGCGTCACTTACAATCATCAACAACAGTGCCAGCGACTGCAACAGCATCTACCCTATCATCATCTTCAGCAGCTACCATGCCTACACATCATTAGCAACAGCATTTTATAGCTATATTAACATTATATTCGCAATGTAGCAAGCTTTACCAACAACAGCAGCAGCTTAAGCATTATAATCGAAATTTATTAAAATAACTTTTGGCTATTTGGACTCTTGCTATTAAAATACAGGACCCGTCAATAATTTCTTGAGAATGAATGAACCCAAATTTTACATGCTCTTAGCATTAATAAAGCAGATACACAACGATAAGATACGCTAATGAGAGACTCAATATCTTGCTCTGAAAAGCTTTCAGTTACCATTAAGTTCCTTTCTACAGGCGAAACTTACAAGAGCTTGAGTTATCAGTCGAAGCTCTCTGAGGCGTATCTTTGTTGTAATATTCCAGAAGATTGCAAATCCATTTGGAATAATTTAAAAGCTAGATTTTTACGTTGAATTTATTTCCGATTAGTGCCATCTGTCGGTGAGGTAGTCGTCAGCGACACTCAGATATGGCAACCTCGTGTCTGGGTTATAAAAAACATGACGGATACTGGCATTTGCAAAATTTGCTTGGTTCTGCATCAACCAATTGAAAATGAAGGCACGAGCGTCAGCCATGTTTGCTTGGTGACTGATGACGTGGCATCCCACTCCGGTAAATAATTACCGTAGACTGGAACACATAGCATGCTGTCGGGTGCTTACAGGCTGTCGGCAGTATTTGAGTCAAGCAACCCTGGCTTACATACGACCATCATGTGGCACCACTGACGCAACTTATATAGACACAACGGACACGAAAGAAAAAAAATCAACAGCACGACAGCGAGCTCGATCCATCAGATCGGCCATTAAGTTGCTGGGCCGAAAATAATGTGGACGTGTCGCGGAAAAGAAAAAAGAAATGGCGCTTTGATTTATCGTGAACATGAATAGAAATGCAGAAAAATCCGAATAAAACTCAAGAATTTTCTAGTTATACATGTGAACTATTTTTTAATGTAAAAAGAGTGATAAAGCGGTTCCCATCGTCATTTGCAGCTACCCACAACGATGGACAAACTGCTGAGTACATTTTAAAAGCAATCCATCGCTGCTGTCGTAGTGTCTTTAGTTGCGGCTGCAGCAGCAACATCGAATTATTATGGCGAGAGTTGCGAGTTGAG
This sequence comes from Tetanocera ferruginea, assembly GCA_958299015.1. Lineage (NCBI taxonomy): Eukaryota > Metazoa > Arthropoda > Insecta > Diptera > Sciomyzidae > Tetanocera > Tetanocera ferruginea. Next base: position 87,313,726 of record OY282643.1, read on the forward strand.
CTACTCCTATCACAGCAGCAATAACATCAACAACAATAAGTTGGAATAATTCAATGATATCGGATACATTCTAAGCTATGCATCAACAACAACAACTCCAGCAAAGTCAACCGTGCCACAGCAACTCAATGCAAGAAAAAAAAAATATAAGTCAAAAAGAAGCAAAACGAAAAAACTCGTAATCAAATAAAAATCTAAAAAAACTAAAGCTAAAATTAAAAAAAAATTGTGGAAACTAAAAGTTCGAAAGCTAAACAAAATTTGTGTTGAAACTTAATACATCAAATTAAAATCTAAAAACCAAAAACCTTCAATTGAAAAAAAATTAAAGTAAAAGAAAATGCGTTCAAAATAAAATCTAAAATGTAAAAACTAAAAAGAAACAAAGTTTAAGGTAATTAAAAGAAAACTTAATGAACTAAAAATTTAAAATTAAAAAAAAAAGCGTAGTAGGAGAAAAATTATTCAAAATAAAATTTAGAAATGAAAAAGAAACTAAAACGAAGAAAATTAAAAGCAGTTAAAAGACAACTTAATCAACTAACCACTTGTAGAGATGAGAATAGTGATCTGGTTACAGACACACAGTGCACATTGAGATTATGGAGACAACATTTTTCCAATCCGATTGCAGGCGACGATACCAAGAATTCCGCCCTTGGAGAATGCAGTCTGACACCACCAATCGACGATGATGCAGTGGAAATTCCACCACCTAGCCATGACGAGGTTAAAGTTGCTATCCAGCGACTCAAAAACAACAACGCCGCAGGTGCTGACGGCCTGGCTGCTGAATTGTTTAAAACCGGCGGCGGTGAATTGATAAGGTGCATGCATCAACTCATCAGCAAAATATGGCTAGCGGAAAGCATGCCCGACGACTGGAATCTCAGTGTGCTTTGTCCTATACTTAAGAAAGGAGACCCGACAACCTGCGCCAACAACCAAGGTATCAAAATGCGTATTGCTGACGATATCGATATTATCGGCAGAACCAAGAGAGATGTGACTGCTGCTTTCGCCGCTATCGAAAAGGAATCAGCCAAATTGGGTTTGACGGTGAACGAGGGCAAACAAAGTATATGTTGTCTGCAAATAGGGAAGCGTGGCGTCTAGGCTCAAATGTTACAGCAGGCAAATATAACTTTGAAGTTGTTAAGGAGCACATACCTTGGCACCGCCGTAAACAGCAACAACAATGTCAGCCTGGAGATAAAGCGAAGAATAACAATTGCTTATTGGTGATACTACGGGCTAAGTAACCAATTAGGTTCCAGAGCCCTCTCTTGATCGAAAAAACTAATACTCTACAAGACGCTCATCATACCTGTGCTTCTCTATGGCGCTGAGGCATGGGTGGTATTTCAAACAGATACAGCCGCTCTTGGGGTGTTCGAGAGGAAAGTTCTTCGCAAAATCTTTGGTCCTGTTCGAGTTGGCGACGACTATCGCATTCGAACGAACTGTACGAGCTCTACGACGGCATTGACTTAGTCAAGCGTATAACAATTCAGCGACTACGTTGGCTGGGTCATGTCTTTCATATGGATGAAGAAGCTCCAGCGAAAAAGGTGTTTGTGGTGAAAGCCGACGACGCAGAGGAAGACCATGCCTCCGATGATTTAACCAGGCCGAGGAAGCCCTTATCGCGCTTGGTGAAAGAGATTGGAAAAGGAGCGCGCCAAGCAGAGACGCCTGGCGAGAGCTGTGAAGTCGGCAGTAATCCGACAACGGGTTACCATGGCCAAATAAGTAAGTAAGTAAGTAATCAACTAAAAATCTAAAAACTAAAATTTAAAATTAAAAAACCAAAACGAAAAAACAATATAGTACAAGAAAAGTTGTTCACAATAAAATATAAAAAAAACAAAAAAAAAGCAAAACGAAAAGTAGTTGAAAAAACTTAATCAAACTTAGTTCTGAAAAATAAAAGCCTAAAATAAAAAACAAGTTATAGTAAACGAAAATTGGTTGCAAAGAAAATCTTAAACGTAAAAAACTAAAAGTGTACCAAAAAAGAAAAACTATGCGCACCAAAACAAAAATTGAAAATGAAAAGATAAAAGTGAACAATAAAGCAAAAAAAAGCATTACAACAGCTAGAACTACAATTAAAACAATATAATCAATAACAGCAACAACTATAAATGCAACAGCTGCAGCCACATAAAAAGACAACAACAACAGCAACAATACCAACAACATATAAAACAGCAACATTCCACAAGAAAATACAACAACAACAACTATGTCAATTTCAACGTTCATCAACAGCAGCTACAGCAACAACAAAAATGATATAACAACAACAAAACAACAACCACAAGAAAATGCAACAACAACAATTGCATCAACAACAACAATCATCAACAACAGCAGTTGCAACAACAATAATAAAAACATTCAGCAGCAACATATAGAAGTACAGATTCAGCAGGAACCGAGCCAGTGAACGACTCACAGCGCACTTTTTCGTCCAGATATGTGACGGAAAATAAGCTTTATGCCAAAAAAAATTTTTTATAATTTTCTAAGCTTTTTTGCTATAGTTTTCGGTATGTTTTATTAAATTATAATAAAATGTTTTGCGTCAATTATGTTTGGTAACACCACTGAGCATACAATAGATAGAGAACTCAAACCATATAAAAATTTCAACCCAAAAATAACTATATGCAATGGCTCCCACACTCTCATTTACGCTCCCATCGTGCATGCGTTCAAACGAACGTAACTTCGTGTTTTCATTGCCGCAGCTACCATATTGTCGTGAACTTTCAAATGATCGTCAGTTTGTGTGTTGTTGTGGCTACCAGTGCTACGACGCATTTTTGTTTTGCCTGTCCCTTTCCCTTGCTGCAGCTACCACGATGGCTACCATATATTTTGTTATTGTAGAGTTGTTGTACATGAAACAGGTTATTGTTGTTGCTGTTAAACGAAAATCAATGGATAATGAATGAAGCTCAAGTTTCTGAATTTTGCGATTTCAGCATTTTTTCGTTTTTGTGATTATGATCTTTTTAATTGTAATTTTAAAATATATATTTAAATTAAATTGAATGAACTTAAATTAATTAAATTCATTAAATTAATTAAATTAATTAAATTAATTAAATTAATTAAATTAATTAAATTAATTAAATTAATTAAATTAATTAAATTAATTAAATTAATTAAATTAATTAAATTAATTAAATTAATTAAATTAATTAAATTAATTAAATTAATTAAATTAATTAAATTAATTAAATGAATTATATGAATTAAATTAAATTAAATTCAATGAAATTAAATTAAATTGAATAAAATTTAATGAAATGAAATTAAATTAAATTTAATAAAATTAAATGAATAAAATTGCATTTAATAAAAATAAATAAAATTAGATTAAAAACATTTAATAACATTTAATAACATTAAATCACATTATCTTTTCTTTATTTTCATTTAATTAAATAAAAGTGCATTAAATTGCATTAATTAAAATTACATTAAAATGCATTTAATTAAATAAATTAAATTAAATTAAATTAACTTAAATCAAATAAAAAAAAATAAATCAAATTAAATAAAATGAAATAAGTTTAAATAAAATGAAATGGAATTAAATAAAATTTAATAAATTTAATTAAAATTAAAAATTAAATTAAATTAAATTAAATTAAATTTTATTAGATTAAATTTAATTATATTAAATTAAATTAAATTAAATGAAATTAAATAAAATTAAATTACATTCAATTAAATTCAATTAAATTCAATTAAATTCAATTAAATTCAATTAAATTTAATTAAATTCCATTAAATTCAATTAAATTCCATTAAATTCAATTAAATTCCATAAAATTCAATTAAATTCAATTGAATTAAATTAAATTAAATTTAATAATATTAAATTTAATTAAATTAAGTTATAAAATTGTGGCAGTTTACTGTGTTTATTTAAGTTTATAATTCTTAAAAAACATATTTTTTAAGAATTATATTTTGAGCTTTTAATGCCAAATAATTCATGAAGTAACAGGTTTTGCTACAACAACAAAATTCTTAGCAGAACAACCGAGCAGACTATACCATGGTTTCGTCAGACGCTACTCCGACTCATCAGTAGTCTCTGGTGGTTCATGCAGTCCACTAACTTTGAGAAGCTAATAAATGCAACTGCCGCAAAACCAAAATGGAATTCCGATGCACTTTTCACTTAATCAAAGCAGTGTTTTTCTACTCTTCTGCTAGTCGCAGAATTTCAAAAAGTTGACTGCATTGATTCTGCAAAGATTTTGTTGTTGCGCTTTTTGTTTACTTCTTTATCACGTGTCCATCTAGGTTCCAACATTTTGTTGGTATTAAACCATAGAAGGCGTGAAGAAGGTTTTTTTGAAAGCCGATGTTTATTATATGCGCAAACATATAATTACTCATCATGTTTTCGTAGGTTTAGCTCGCACCAGTTTACATGAGTTATAAAATTGTGGCAGTTTACTATGTTTATTTTAGTTTATAATTCTTAAAAAACATATTTTTTAAGAATTATATTTTGAGCTTTTAATGCCAAATAATTCATGAAGTAACAGGTTTTGCTACAACAACAAAATTCTTAGCAGAACAACCGAGCAGACTATACCATGGTTTCGTCAGACGCTACTCCGACTCATCAGTAGTCTCTGGTGGTTCATGCAGTCCACTAACTTTGAGAAGCTAATAAATGCAACTGCCGCAAAACCAAAATGGAATTCCGATGCACTTTTCACTTAATCAAAGCAGTGTTTTTCTACTCTTCTGCTAGTCGCAGAATTTCAAAAAGTTGACTGCATTGATTCTGCAAAGATTTTGTTGTTGCGCTTTTTGTTTACTTCTTTATCACGTGTCCATCTAGGTTCCAACATTTTGTTGGTATTAAACCATAGAAGGCGTGAAGAAGGTTTTTTTGAAAGCAGATGTTTATTATATGCGCAAACATATAATTACTCATCATGTTTTCGTAGGTTTAGCTCGCACCAGTTTACATGAGTTATAAAATTGTGGCAGTTTACTTTGTTTGTTTAAGTTTATAATTCTTAAAAAACATATTTTTTAAGAATTATATTTTGAGCTTTTAATGCCAAATAATTCATGAAGTAACAGGTTGTGCTACAACAACAAAATTCTTAGCAGAACAACCGAGCAGACTATACCATGGTTTCGTCAGACGCTACTCCGACTCATCAGTAGTCTCTGGTGGTTCATGCAGTCCACTAACTTTGAGAAGCTAATAAATGCAACTGCCGCAAAACCAAAATGGAATTCCGATGCACTTTTCACTTAATCAAAGCAGTGTTTTTCTACTCTTCTGCTAGTCGCAGAATTTCAAAAAGTTGACTGCATTGATTCTGCAAAGATTTTGTTGTTGCGCTTTTTGAAATTCTGCGACTAGCAGAAGAGTAGAAAAACACTGCTTTGATTAAGTGAAAAGTGCATCGGAATTCCATTTTGGTTTTGCGGCAGTTGCATTTATTAGCTTCTCAAAGTTAATGGACTGCATGAACCACCAGAGACTACTGATGAGTCGGAGTAGCGTCTGACGAAACCATGGTATAGTCTGCTCGGTTGTTCTGCTAAGAATTTTGTTGTTGTAGCAAAACCTGTTACTTCATGAATTATTTGGCATTAAAAGCTCAAAATATAATTCTTAAAAAATATGTTTTTTAAGAATTATAAACTTAAATAATTAAATTAATTTGAATTAAATAAAATTCATATAAATTAAATTATATTAAATTAAATTCAATTACATTAAATCAAATTAAATTAAATTATATTAATTTACATTAAATCAAATTAAATTAAAATAAATTAAATTAAATAATTTAAATTAATTTTATTTAATATAATTAAATTTAATTTAATTAAATTTAAGTTAATTTAATTTAGTTTAATTTATTTAAATTTAATTTGATTTAATGTAATTGAATTTAATTTAATTTAATTTATTTAATTTGATTTAATGTTAAAAAAAAAAACAAATTGGCCATTTCAGCCCTTGAAAGGACTTTGACCGAGCTTCTTATGATCAATTGTGTTGTGTGTGTTATTAAATGTTTGCACACAATTGACCGAGAACTGGACCTACATGTTTTATGCCGACTCCAAACGGCTCATGTTCTCAAGAAGCTTTACATGGCATTATTTACTCTCTGAGGTTTGCCATTGTCTGCAGAGAGGTGGTGACCGATCAGAAAAATTTTTTATTGAAAAAAACTTTTCGCCGCGGCTGGGGATCGAACCCGGGCTCCAAGCATGCTAAGCCACACACTTAACCTGCATACCACGGTCACCACTTGATTTAATGTAATTGAATTTAATTTAATATAATTTAATTTATATGAATTTAATTTAATTCAAATTAATTTAATTTAATTTAATATAATTTAATTTAATTTAATTCAATTGAATTTAATAGAATTTTATGGAGTTTAATTGAATTTAATGGAATTTAATTGAATTTAATTGAATTTATTTGAATTTAATTGAATTTAATTGAATTAACTTGAATTTAATTGAATTTAATTTAATTTAAATTTTAATTTTTAATGAAATTTATTTAATTAATTTTATTTAATTTAATAAAATTTAATTTAATTTAATTTTTAATTTTAATTAAATTTATTTAATTTTAATTTTATAATTTATAATTTAATTTTATTTAATTCCATTTCATTTTATTTAAACTTATTTCATTTTATTTAATTTGATTTAATTTTTTTTTATTTGATTTAAGTTAATTTAATTTATTTAATTAAATGCATTTTAATGTAATTTTAATTAATGCAATTTAATGCACTTTAATTTAATTAAATGAAAATAAAGAAAAGATAATGTGATTTAATGTAATTAAATATTATTAAATGTTTTTAATCTAATTTTATTTATTTTTATTAAATGCAATTTTATTCATTTAATTTTATTAAATTTAATTTAATTTCATTTCATTAAATTTTATTCAATTTAATTTAATTTCATTGAATTTAATTTAATTTAATTCATTTAATTCATTTAATTCATTTAATTAATTTAATTAATTTAATTAATTTAATTAATTTAATTAATTTAATTAATTTAATTAATTTAATTAATTTAATTAATTTAATTAATTTAATTAATTTAATTAATTTAATTAATTTAATTAATTTAATAAATTTAATTAATTTAATTAATTTAATTAATTTAATTAATTTAAATAATTTAAATAATTTAATTAATTTAATTTAATTCAATTTAATTTAAATATATATTTTAAAATTACAATTAAAAAGATCATAATCACAAAAACGAAAAAATGCTGAAATCGCAAAATTCAGAAACTTGAGCTTCATTCATTATCCATTGATTTTCGTTTAACAGCAACAACAATAACCTGTTTCATGTACAACAACTCTACAATAACAAAATATATGGTAGCCATCGTGGTAGCTGCAGCAAGGGAAAGGGACAGGCAAAACAAAAATAAACGATGCTAGCAACAACTAAGCGCATGCGTCGTAGCACTGGTAGCCACAACAACACACAAACTGACGATCATTTGAAAGTTCACGACAATATGGTAGCTGCGGCAATGGAAACACGAAGTTACGTTCGTTTGAACGCATGCACGATGGGAGCGAAAATGAGAGTGTGGGAGCCATTGCATACAATTTCGATAGAAGCATATTTTTATGCGATTTGAGTCCTCTATCTATTATATGCTCAGTGGTAACACTTTACAAGCCCTTTCTCCTATTCGAGACACTGCGAGGCGTTTCTTCGAAAATATTGAAATCCGCATCAATCACAAAACTTAATTCAGAACTTTTGCTGAGGTTCAGACTGATTTTGTGTGCTATAAATTCTTGCCAGATAATTGACGCTGAACATTTTGATTATTTTGCTTGGGGGACGTAGAAGTTACATCGAATTAATATTTAGAGATCTTACTCCAACTCTTCATAAGGTATTCTGAAGATATTCCATGGAAAGGAAATAACACAATATCACTTTTTTCCATTTGGAGAGTTCTCAGAAGAGGCGAAAGAAGCCAGGAAAAAAAATTTAAAAATTTTAGGATGCATCACACAAGAAAAAATAGTAAACAAAATCAAAATTCTCATTTAATGATGATGCTATGATATCATCAGACCCTCTCATATCATCACTGCAGTATACAGAAGTGAAAAATAAAATTAGTGAAGAAAATTTTCTAACAGATATTGAAGGTATGCACCGAGAAAAAACTTAAGAAAAATTAACAAAAAACCTAGTTAGCTTACCTAAGGACTAGGTCCGTTTTGAGCCTACAAAGTTCTTGGATAAGACCACAAAGTTAAATCTGTTAATTTATCCAATTTTATATTTATGGTGAATGGGCGATATTTTGTTTAATTTAACCATTAGTTGTTAGCACGTTTAAACAAAAGTTTAATTTTTGGATTATATATTATCTTTATATTTCCATGATTTCACACTGTTAAATGTTAAAAACATACAGTATATTTTGTTATAACCTCTAAAATAACTTCTTAGATATAAAAATGGGAGAATAATTTTTATTTAAAATTTTGTTGAATTTTATTGAAAAATATTAAAAGAAATTATTGTTTTGGCGATGGTGGTCATGTGGATGATTGTGTTGGCGGTGGTGATGGTTGTCGTAGTGATTGTGTTGATCGTGTTATTGATGTAAGTTGCGGTTGTTGCATTAGTGACTCAAAACAATTTATCCTGTTAACGGGCATCTAAGTCTTGAAATAATTGAAATATTTGGAATCAAAAGGTCATAGTGGTTTACAAAACTTAATATTAAGTTTTCCATTTTGCAAAGAAATGAAATCAGCGAAAATTATAACCTTACTTTCATGTGCTAATAATCACCCTGTAAGATTGTTGTATCATATATAGGACTTTTTATTGCAATTTTATTTAGCTAAATAAATTATCGTTATAATAAAAGTAGTAAGGTATATCTTTGACTTGGCCGAAGTTAAAATGCCCCACGCCCGATTCGTAAGCGTACAAAATCTTAGATTAAAGCTCTTTTTGTATGACATTTAAAAAAATTTTACTGTTTTGAAGAGCTGTAAAATACATTCATATAAAAGTGTTTTCCTACAGCGCACTGTGGACAATATTGGACAATATTCAATTTTGTCAAACACCTATTTTAAAAATAATATATATATATTTAGTTTCTTGTATAGTGTAAGAATAATAGACAATGAGTATCTTTTACCTTGCATTGCTCAAACATTTTCTTTAGCTCTCTGATGTCTTTCATTTTTAATTGAACTTTTCTTTGAGTTGCTAGCTATTTAGAGGAGTGCATACTTAAAAATTCATATTTTTTCCCAAATTTCTCTAAGAAGTTACTATAAATGGATTGAACTGAAGCAGGTATATAAAAATAAATATAAAGTGGTTTGGATGGTATTGTATTTCTTTAAAATTAGTAATTGTATATAAAAAGTGGGTGTTTTTTGAGGATTTTTTTTTTAATTTTTAGATATCCGAAGAGTTTTGTTATATGCGACTGTCCGTGGCTGTACATTTTTCTTCAGAAAGCTTAACACTTCAGGTGTTTACATCTTTAAAAATATAAACTCGTTGAATTTTTTAAAAACCGTTTAAGCCCAAAACAACTGGTAAAACCTTCATAAAACCTAAAGTTTTCATGATATCGCCATGAAACTTGGTACATAAGTTTGTCTTTTTTATTGTAATGTCAGATTTAAAAAAGGAAAAAAAATCGGATCAGAGCTGCGCCATATAAAGCGACGTCATCAATATGATAAAACATTTATAAATCCCATAGTTTTTTAGATATCGACTTGAAACTTGACGCATAAATTTTTTTCTTTAAAGTCAATGTTAAAAACTATCAAAATCTGACAAAAACCACTCTTACCTCACATATAAATGACGCGATCCGATTTGTGCTTCTACACTCAGAAAAATTAATGACTCTAAAACAAAGAAACTTGACCTTCAATTCAAGGGCATGGATTTTTCACTATTTTATAGAGGATTTTCCATAAATGAGAGAAATTTTACATGGCTTAGCGAAATAAGGTCACGAGTCATAGCAATGTAATCGAAGCAGTTTCATTGTTTTAAGGACATGATTTTACATATAGAACAGATGTATAGTTGGCTATGGTTTTTATTTTAATTTTTTTTTAATATATTTTTTTAGAAACTGAAGAAACCCTATTCTAAAAACAGCAATTCAGAATGAGTTCCGAATTAGAATGGGATTGATTGTAGATGTACCTAAGATGTAGTTTGGTAACTCCAATGATGGAAATACAAGCCGCAGATTTTTCGCGGACTCGAATTTAGCATTTCAATTATAAGAATTGTTGTAATGATACTTTCTTTATGGAAATTTTAACAGGAATTATAATTTTAAATAAAAAATATAGGCTAATAGTACGTTCACAAAGACTTCATTTAAAATGTTAAACAAAAAAGCTTTTTCATTCAACTCAATCGTTCACATTGCCTGAACTAGTTCAAAATTGACGACTTGTTTGTTTATGTTTTGGAATAAATAAACAGAAATGTTTTCATACGACAAAAAATTTCTGCTCTGCAGCTGCTGCGCCCTTCGTCAGATGACTAACTTGTCGTATTTTTATCACGAATTTCGTGAACAAACGCTGCTCATTCTTGTGCACAATCGTGTGCTCTTATGGAATCCTTCGCAAAAAAGGAGGAAAGGAGGAGAACCTGCTTTATAACATTAAATTTTGTACAAGTTTTTTTTTTAAATTCATAAAATATTAAATTATTTATTTTCTGACAAATTGATTGACATATTTTGTCAAATTCTAAAGCTTTTTTCAGATTTGGGAGTGTTCAAAACAAAAAAAAAAAGCTTTTCTGTCATTAGCAAGTACACACACCAGCATTTGAACTCGTTGAAACTCGTTTTTTAGCATGTTAAATGATTAAACACGTTTCATTTCCAACAACAATTGTACGCATTTAACTTCATCAAAACTTCATTTGAGAACTTGTTTTTCGATTTAACGTCATTAACTCGATATAACATAATTATCGCTCAATGTGAACGTACTATAACACAGTATTTTTTATTTTTTTTGACAAAAATTACTTTAAACTCAAAAATTGTGGCTTTTTCCAAAATTTCCTGATTTGACCACAAAAAAATAATATTTTTCTCTAAAATTTCTACTAGTAATGTATATCATTGGAAAGTCAATGAACATATCTTTCTAAAACGTCTTTGAAGAATGTTCTGCATCAAATACTTTCGATGCTAGAGCATTTAGAGAAACAATCCCTATAACCTACAAATTAACCCATAGCTGCCCAGAGGGTCAATAAAGACCCCCCACTTTTAGTACTTTTTTGCTTTTTTTGCATTCCTAATAGTTTAAAATCATAAAATAATTTTGTCCAACTAAATTGTTCTGGATACCCCACTGTGCAGCGTGAGGACAAGCCTCTTTATAAAGTTTTCAACCTTGGGGTTGTATGGGAGGTGGGCACGATCTTGGGTGTTTAACGCCAATTTTGCTTACACGCCTCAGTTTTGATATAATAATAAAACACAAATACCCAATTTCAGTTCTGTAGCTTTTTTATAAAGTTTTCACTATTATGGGCTGTGTGGGATGAGGGTGTGTTCGTAGGCGGATGACGCACACTTTTCTACCACGATATAGTTTTGATATAAAATACCAATGTGTGAGGAACTAAAATTTGTGACAAATTGAAGCTCACATTAAAGTTCAACCACAGTGACAACATCCGCAACGACAACAACAACAACAGCCGCAACGACAACAAGAACAACAACAACTACAACAACACTAGTTTACTTCTAACAACTGTAAGGAAACCTAAATTTAGCCAATTTAGGCCTTACATTTCTCTCTGAACCGCATCGGAACAGAGGGCCCCGCCGAACCTAAACCCGCCCTGCAGCTATGAACTGCACCTGGACAAATGCACCTCACGACAGCTGTCTTTTTCTGTCGACCCGATTGGTTTCATACCGGACGGTCTGCTCTAAAAGTATCCTAGTGAGTCCATTTTGTTTAAAAAAAAGCTTGACGACATCTACGACTAAATTTTAAATCTGGACCGAGTGGTTTCATACCGGACGGCCCAACATGAATTCGATTATACAACGGAGAGTGAACAAGTGACCAAGTACGTCAGTGAGTAAGGACAACAGGGAACAGTGTTTTCTTGTCGGCCCGAGTGGTTTCATATCGGACGGCCGGCCGTAAAACATTTAAGTGGCACCACGAAAGCTGTCTTTTTCTGTCGACCCGAGTGGTTTCATACCGGACGGTCTGCTCTAAAAGCATCCTAGTGAGTCCATTTTGTTCAAAAAAACAATGCTTGACGACATCCATGACTAAATTGTGCATCTGGCCCGAGTGGTTTTATACCGGACGGCCCAACGTAGTTTCAAGTACACCGAGGACAGGCGAACGGACTACGAGTTACAACGGATCCTGCTTCGAAGGACATCGAGGGAAATCGAAAAGCAGCAGAATATATCAAAAAATTAAATGTGAATTATTGTGAAAAGAAATAGAATAAATAGACTTGAATCGTGGATGAAAATTAACTAAGTTGTTATTTTTTAATATACGCAGGAAAAAATATTTTTGTACGAACCCCGGCTATGAAAGTTCGATACAAATGGCGCCCGAGCAGGGACTCAATCAAAGACTCAATTAGTGAAAAAAAAACAAGATCGAACAGTGAAAGAAAACAAATCGAACAGTGCAAAAAAAACCCGAACAGTGAAAGAAAACAAATCGAACAGTGGGAAAAAAAAATTTTTCAAACAGTGAAAAAAAAAATCGAACAGTGGGGAAGAAAAAAAACCAAACAGGGAAAAAAACAAAATAAAATCGAACAGTGGGAAAAAAATCGAACAGTGGAAAAAAATAAAACAAAACTCTGAACAGTGGTGAAGAATTTTAAGTGGTAAAAAAAAAAATAAAAAATAATTCAAGTAACAGCGTGAAAAAACATACTGCTACGCAGTGGGAAAAAAAATTGAAACATTAAAATTAATTAAAAAAAAAAAATATATGGTGAAATATAACAAACAAATGGTAAAATATAATAAATTCACAAAATGGTGAAGACCGGGTTGTTGTACTCTCTCTCAAAAGAGCAATTACAGTTGTTTTTGCAGGAGTTTGATCTTAATGGAGAGGGGGTCGTGGAGGAACTAAGAAGACGGTTCTCCAAATGGATTGCCAACTCTGGATTCAGCCCATCACAGAAGCAGAGACTGGAAGAGCTTGAGGCACAGTTCAGTTCTAGTTTGTCCCCGATTCCAGAAACAGCGTTCCCATTGCCTGGTGGGCAAAGGGGACCGACAGGCACAATTCCAAAACTTCAACTACCAGAAGAGAAAAGTGTTCAAAATCCAATACAAGAAGAGTGTGTCGAAATTGGCGACGTGAGGACACAATCTTATCATGCCGTGATTGACCAGGCGCGGAAGTGGTCCGTAAAATACGATGGTGGTAAAGATCCACACGCGTTTATCGAGAGGGTAGAGGAGTTGGCCATAGCATATGGATTAAATGAAGACCTGCTGCCAAGGTCAATGCCCGAACTTTTAAAAGACAAGGCTTTTCCATGATGGCAAAATAATAATAGACAGTGGACTACATGGGTATTATTCAAGAGAGATCTACTAAAATTTTTTGTGCATACGCGAAATTTTGAGCGTTTGGAGGATGAAACTCGGAGGCGACAACAGCGACCAAGGGAACCTTTTAAGAATTATGTCCTGACTCTTCAGAGTCTTATGCGCCAGGCTTGTTTCACCGAGGAACAGCAATTGCAGCAAATATATAAAAATCTGCAACCAGACTATCTGTTATACATACGGCGGAAAGATTTCAACAACTTGGATGAACTGATGGCCATGGCGGACGATTTTGAGGTCATTCAAGCTCGAATGGGCCAGCCTCGAATGCGTCAAGAGCAGCACCGCATGATCGCAACAGTTCCTGAGAACAACCAAATCAACCCCAAGACAGGATGTCGTTGGTGTGGTCAGGAGGGCCATTACAAGTGGCCATTACAAGTGTCGTAATCAAAGAGTATTGTTTTGCTGGGAGAGTGGACGGCGAGACACACTTACGGTGGATTGCTGTTGGCAGACATCGGGAAACGGCCAAGGGTCCATTCATCGACGGGGTATGGAAGGGTCCCAGGGTCAAAGCAGACCCCATTTGAATTAACGAAGCTATGAGTCGACGAAAACCGAATCTTTGCTAACATCACTCTGGGCGAAGAGTCGGTGATAGCAATCATCGACACGGGTGCAACGAGAAGTTTCGTGAGCGAGGATTTCGCAGAGAAGCTGATGAAGCAAGGGAAGCGCGTATTGGTGAAGGTCTCAGTGAGGATGGCAGATGGCACCATCCGCGAATTCAGTCAGGGGATACAAGTAGATGTCAAGCTAGGATCAGCTCGCTATCAGCTCGCTGTCATATGACACTATTGATCCTCCCAGGCGTTATAGACAACGTGATCTTAGGCATGGATTTTCTTCAGACAACTTACGCGGAAATAAGTTGTGGAGGTGAAACCATCAGGTTGCTTCAGGAAGGGGAGCCAACGGAACAACAGAACGTTCGTGTGTGTGCAGTGGCCAGCGGGCGAATAACAGACAGTGTGGACAAAGCGATGGAGGTTGAACATGTAAGTCAAAGGGAAAAAATTATTAAACGGACCGATCAGTGCATAATGAGGACAGCTAGAAACATTTCAACGGACAAGGAAAACAGAAGTTTTGGGGACGACATCGCGGAAAAGGAGCTGGTGAACAGCTTCCTAGAGATGGAGCACCAGGATTTCGAAAACATGAGCGGCACTTCAACCATTACAACTCACAAAATTGTGATGCGCGACGACAGGCCTGTGAAACAAAGGTACTATCCAAAAAACCCGGCGATGCAAGCCATCATAAATGAGGAAGTTGATGATCTCTTAAGGAAAGGGTGCATCGAACGCTCGCACAGCCCATACAGCGCTCCTATTGTGCTAGTCAAGAAGAAGACGGGGCAGTGGCAATTATGCATAGACTATAGGCAGTTGAACTCGCGGTCAGTACCAGATGCATATCCATTGCCTAGAATTCAACACATTTTGGATCGTCTTCGGAATGCACAGTATATAAGCACGTTGGATCTAAAGAACGGTTACTGGCAGATTCCAATGGAATCAAACAGTAAGCAATACATGGCATTTACGATTCCAGGAAGGGGACTGTTCAATTGGCGAGTAATGCCATTCGGATTGCACTCTGCCCCGGCAACATTTCAGCGGGCGTTGGACCAGGTCATTGGTCCCGATATGGAACCCCATGCGTTTGCCTACTTAGACGACATTATTGTCATAGGAAGTACACTGGAAGAACATATGGATAATCTGAAGGAAGTCTTTAGAAGATTGAAGGCCGCTAATTTGAAACTCAACAAAGAAAAGTGTGAATTTTTCAAAAGGGACCTAAAGTATCTGGGTCACGTCGTCAGCAATCAGGGAATTCATACCGATCCAGACAAAATAGCAGCAATTAAAGAACTGAAGCCACCAACCAACATAAGAGAGCTGAGGCGCTTCTTAGGAGTTGGTTCCTAGTATCGCCGGTTCGTTCCAGATTTCGCCGGGATAGTACAACCCCTCACAAGTCTACTCAAGAAGGGTAACCACTGGAAATGGACCGATGAGCAGCAAGGCGCGTTTACGAAGCTGAAAGAAAAACTGACGGAAGCGCCGGTTCTTATTTGCCCCGACTTTACAAAGAAGTTCACACTACAGACAGATGCTAGCGATTTCGGACTTGGAGCCGTCCTCACTCAAGAAATCGAAGGTGCAGAGAAAACTATCGCATACGCGAGTAGGCACATAAATCAAGCGGAACGGAACTATTCACAGACAGAGAAGGAGTGCCTGGCCATAGTGTGGGGAATACGAAAGATGCGTCCCTATCTTGAGGGGTATTAGTTCACTGTCGTGACGGATCACCTCTCTCTAAAGTGGTTAAATTCAATTGAGAGCCTTTCAGGAAGGATAGCCAGGTGGGCTTTAGAGCTTCAACAGTATACGTTCGATGTGCAGTATGGTAGAGGAAATCTTAATGTTATCGCGGATACATTATCGCGACAACCCCTTGAAACGCTACGCTCAATTACCACCGATCTTCAAGGTTGCAAGTGGTACGATGCGAAGATATCAACAGTAAAGCAAGAACCCGAAAAGTTACCCGATTACAGTATCGTCCATATATATTCCTCCGTCATATTCCTGGACGCACAAATGACGAGGATTGTGAATCATGGACGCTGTGCGTCCCTTCGCAACTTCGAGCCCGAGTACTGTCAGAAAATCATAATAACCCGTGTGCGGGGCATATGGGAATTAGGAAGACAACAGCACGAATCGCAAATCTGTACTACTGGCCGGGTATGGCTCGGGATATACGACGCCATATAAACCTTTGCGAATCGTGTCAAAAATACAAACTGAGCCAAAGCAAACCTGCGGGACAGATGTTGACACAGATTGCAGACGAACCTTGGTCCATCCTCTGTGCGGATTTTGTAGGTCCACTTCCTCGTTCCACGCATGGAAATACGATGCTGCTGGTATTGTTTGACAAATTCTCCAAATGGACGGAGATAGTGCCACTACGACGAGCAACTGGGGACAAATTAAGCAAAGCAGTGCAAGAGAGGATCATAACTAGATACGGGGTACCAAAAGTTTTGGTGACTGACAATGAGTCACAATTTTTCAGCAAGGTGTTCCAACGCTTTCTAAAGAATATGGGGATCAGGCAACAATTAACGGTGCCCTACACGCCACAGGAAAACCCCACCGAAAGAGCTAATCGGAACGTGAAGAGGATGATAGCGCAGCTGACTGGAAGAGATCAGCTAAAATGGGATGATCTTCTGCCTGAAATTTCTCTAGCGTTAAATACAAGTGTTTCGGACACCACCGGTTACACACCTGCGTTCTTAGCGTATGTTAGAGAACCGAGACTACCAAAGGCGCTCTTTGATGAACAGGCGCTGGGTACAGGCACTTGTTCCCAAAACCCAGTCGGTAGAGCAGTCAGACTTAAGGAAGTGTTTCAAATAGTTCGGCGTAACCTGGAAAAGGCAGCTCAGGATCAAGCAAGAAACTATAACCTCAGGAGAGGACGTGGCGACCAGAAGTGGGACAGCTGGTACTTTTAAACCAGCACCAACTGTCGAATGCAGTCGATGGTTTCACAGCCAAACTCGCGCCTCGGTACGACGGACCATACCGAGTTGTGGGTTTTAACCTCACCAGTCATCGTACAGGTTCGGGGAGACGAAGACAGTAGGGTACGGACGGCACACGTGAGTGAGTTGAAAGAATTTCACGCCGAAGGACCGAAGAGCTCATTGGGACACCAGTAACGCTACAAAAACAACAACGAACTCCAACTCCAAACAAACTCCCGTGACCGTGTTGTATCACATCTTTTTTATTTATAGACAGAAGTAAAATAAGCAAGCAAAATGAAAACCGTTGAAGCAATCGTCCAGAATACGCCGAGGAGATCGTGTTGTCCAGCAACGAGGAGGAGGAAATAGACGATGTTCTCGCACTATATCCGCTAGGGAAAGGGGCGATTACGGTCAAGAGAGTCGACTATGAGCGGTTAGCAGAGGGTGTCTTCCTGAACGACATTTTAATTGACTTCCACTTAAAATGGATTCATCACAACGTCGTGCCGGAAAAGCAACGCAGCCGTACGTGTTTCTTCAGTCCACATTTTTTACCCAACTTGCCGGGGGCAAATACAAGGAGAATAGGCACCGTCGAGTGCAGAACTGGACAAAGGGGGTGGACATAATAAACATGGACACTAGACCGTATCACCTTGTATGGCAGAAAAATAAACCTTTTTTGACCCCGCCTCAATCGTTAGATATTAGAAAGACATTTTCGAAAAAAATATGTTTTTTTTTAAAGCGGTCCCTATGGTGCTATTTTGGTTTTTTCGTTATATCTTCGGTGTTTCTTGTTCGATCCGGAAGATTTTATATCTGTGTGTTTGTTGGTGTTATCCAAATATTTTCTGATGTTTTTTTTATCTCAAATGTTTTTTTTCGACTGATAACGTAATCGATCTTCGTTCTTACCATATTATCCTGCTCCAAAAAGTCCAACAAATTAAAGCTTTAAAATAATCATTATAACCATGGGAGAAGTGGAAAAAATGGATTTTAGGAGCACTTCCGACCTATTTTGCAAAGAATAACACTTTGGAACATAATAAATTTTTTTTTTAATTTTCGAAATCTTTTCTGGATTCAATGTGGCTGTAACGCTCGCAACTGTCAAGTTTCGTGAAAATGTGCCCCAATCGATTTTCGTCAGTGACTGCTGTGGCCGACTTATGTACTATAGGGTACCATAGGGACCACTTTAAATATAAATATTTTTTACGAAAATGTCTTTCAAATATCTAACGATTGAGGCGGGGTCAAAAATAAGTTAGTTTTGGTGATACGCTCTAATGGACACGGTGTTTTTTCCAATAAACCAGCATAGCCACTGGTTCCTAATGGTGCTATGTTTTCCTCACTTGGAAGGTCCTAGGATGTGGGAAGTCAAGTTCAGCCCAGAATTGATGCAACATGAATTGTGGCCGGTTAAGCAACCCGTACTCTTGCAGCTCGATTCAATGGTCAGGGACGCATGCGAAAGTATCGCCACGGTACTCAGAGAGTAGGTACATCGAAATGGAGTACGCCGTTAAGTTCCCCAACAAACCATCAAGAACGTTCGATAAGAATACGTTACCTTTGCAGTCGGTTAAGGTCCTACAGCAAGCTTTCAGCTACCCATCGTTGAAAGGGCCTCGTGGTCTCAAGATAGAGGGTTTCAGCTCAAGAGACGACAGTTGGCCGAACTACTGCAAAGGCTAAGGGCAGAACAAAGAAGGACGACATGTCTCCCAACAATTGGAGTAAACAAAGACAACGAAGCAACAGCGGTATGGATAGGTAAAGACCCAGGCAATTCAAAGGACAACGTTAACATCACCACCGAGATAAACTTAGATCACCGGAAACCAATGAACGACAAAGACTCAGGCAACGCAAAGGACAACGAAAAAACTCTCGGAAACGAATTGGACTATGAGATATATAATAACAACAACTCAGGCAACGCAACGGACAACGATAAAACCATTCCAGGAAACGAAAATATGCACGAAGGGCTTTCTCTCAATTGTGACCTTGGCAACGAATTGGACTACGAGATGGATCTACTAGAAGGAAATGTTTGGGAAGGTATGCGGTATGACGACATGATATCCGAGCCAGTGGATGATGAAAATTGTTTGGAGATCCTAAATGATGAAGAGCTATGTCTCGGATGGCTGGTCAACGAGGAACCATTGGCGATAGAAGGCGAGCCACAACCTCCGAGCTAAGGGCCCAAGCCCCAGGAGCGCTTCGCTAGGTTTAAGAACTTAGAAGAGCTGAAGACAGATGGCGGCTGGCTGCCAAAAGAAATCATACAGGGTATTTTGTGGAAGTACCCAAAGTTGGGCCCAAAGAGGAATAAAAGACTGAAGTACATCCAAGGCAACTACCGAGTCACCGTTACAGTGAGTAGCATCGTACTCAGTCCGCTACCCGGAAGTAAGGGGGGGTGTAAGGAAACCTAAATTTAGCCAATTTAGGCCTTACATTTCCCTCTGAACCGCATCGGAACAGAGGGCCCCGCCGAACCTAAACCCACCCTGCAACTATGAACCGCACCTGGACAAATACCCGGTCATACCATGAACCGCTTCTGTTCATAAACACGCAGCGACCCGCAATCAAACAATAACAAAACATACAGCAAGCCAGTGGCATGATCACAGCAGCCAAACAACATAACGAAGTCGCATGAGGAAAAACCAGCAAAGCATACAAACAACATGCATTCTATGCATTCACAAGTATTAAACACGTAGCTGTGTGACCCTTAATCAGACAATAACAAAACATACAGCAAGCCAGTGTATGATCACAGCAGCAAAACATACAAACAACATACATTCTAGGCACCCACAAGTGGCAATAACAAAATACATAGGGATCAATGAACAGCGACTATGACAACAATAACAAGCAGAGCAAAAAGTTGCCGCTAGTTCAAGGCTTGCGAGATTTAAGGTCGAGATCGGATGTAAAGTTTGCGACACAAACAAGGTCCCGTTATCCTTTTTTGGGATAAAAAGAGCCAGCGAACCGACAGTCGGTCTCTTTTGAAGTGAACACGCAAGCAGCGCACATCGGTGATTCGTAATTTAAAAAGTGACCAAAGACAAGGAGTGAACGAGTGACAGTGAACAAATGAACAAGGAGTGACAGTGAACAAGTGAACAAGGACAATAGTGAACAGTGTTTTTTTGTCGGCCCGAGTGGTTTGACATCGGACGGCCGGCCGTAAAACATTTAAGTGGCATCACAACAGCTGTCTTTTTCTGTCGACCCGAGTGTTTTCATACCGGACGGTCTGCTCTAAAAGTATCCTAGTGAGTCCATTTTGTTTAAAAACAAGCTTGACAACATCTACGACTAAATTTTATATCTGGCCCGAGTGGTTTCATACCGGATGGCCCAACGTGAATTCGATTATACAACGGACAGTGAACAAGAGACCAAGTACGTCAGTGAGTAAGGACAACAGGGAACAGTGTTTTCTTGTCGATCCGAGTGGTTTCATAGCGGACGGCCGGCCGTAAAACATTTAAGCGGCATCACGAAAGCTGTCTTTTTCTGTCGACCCGAGTGGTTTCATACCGGACGGTCTGCTCTAAAAGCATCCTAGTGAGTCCATTTTGTTCAAAAAAACAAAGCTTGACGACATCCATGACTAAATTGTGCATCTGGCCCGAGTGGTTTTATATAGGACAGCCCAACGTAGTTTCAAGTACACCGAGGACAGGCGAATGGACTACGAGTTACAACGGATCCTGCTTCGAAGGACATCGAGGGAAATCGAGAAGCAGTAGAATATATCAAAGAATGAAATGTGAATTATTGTGAAAATAAATAAAATAAATAGACTTGAATCCTGAATGAAAATTAACTAAGTTGTTATTTTTTAATATACGCAGGAAAAAATATTTTTGTACGAACCCCGGCTATCCGGCGAGCTAACCCCGGCTAGAAACTTCGTTACACAACAACAACTTTAAACAACAACAACAGCAACCAAAACAACTAAATAACAATAGTTAACTTTTAGCACCAACAACTTTAAACCAGGGACCGAAAATATTGACTATTTTTCAAATTTTAATGAAAAAATCAGCATGTTCTAAGCGTCGGAAAAAACTTTTGAATATACCGGAATGTTGGAATTTGTGTTGCCTCTTAGAATAAATAATGATTTGTATTTTTTAAGCATTAAGCATAAAAATTAAAAATAATTTTTATAAAATGATTTTTATTGTTTTGCACAGGAATAAAAATTATTTTTGATGTTAATTTTTTTTTTCTCTGAAATAAAAAATTATTTTTGATTTTTATTAATTTTGCTCAGAAAAAAATATAATTTTTGAATTTTATTTTTTTTGCTCAGAAATAAAAATTATTTTTAATTTTATTTATTTTGCTCTGATATAAAAATTATTATTGATTTTTTTTTGGCTCAGAAATAAAAATTATTTGTGATTTTTATTTATTTTGTTGATTTTTATTTATTTGCTCAAAATTAAAAGCAAATATTTAAAAGGAATAAAACTTGGGCATGTGTACTTTTTTATAAAAATTTAAATCTATAGAAAATATGGGCTTCATCCGCACACGGACAAGCCCTTTTCAAATGCTATTATTTTTTATGAAAAAGTAGGTTAAGAGTATGTCAGAGTCGAGCTAGACCGATTTTAAACTTTCTTTACTTTTTTACGTGTTCTAAAACCATTTAATTACTTTACAATTTTTTACTTGAGCGCAAAGGTAAATCTCTGCCATTTTCACCTTTAAATATCATATATGTATATAAGTATATTTATAATACCCTGAAGAGCATTGAAAACGACTCAATTTAATTTCAATTCATTCAAATCCTTTTTTTCTGTTAATAAACTTTTTCGATACCAGTTAAAAACCAGAAAATTTTCTTCTTGAAAACGTAGTTTATTGTATTTTGTGATCAGTGAAATTAATGTCAAAAAACAAAACTTAGCCACAAATATTTTTATTTTTACAAGATTGTATATGACATTGAAATCTTTTCTGAAAAACTTAATTTGTGGAAGAAAATACGATTTGAATAAAAAAATGAAGGAAGTCAGTTTTATCTCTCGGTTTTTACAAATAAAGTAAATTTTATATTCATTCCAAAGACTGCAAAAATCGGATAATAATGAAACAAGCACATCGGCAGCAGATCAATCACCACAGTCATTATGGCAAGCTTCGGATTCGTTTGAACCAGAAACCCAAACCCAAAGTTCAACTTCCTTACTTGGCAATCTTTTAAATTCGATTGTAGTCTCTCCGTCTGATGAAGAATGATTTTTTTGTTTGAGTAAAATAAATAAAAACTTCTTTTTATACTTGAGTAATAAAATAAAACTTAAAAATAATTTTTATTTTTGATTTAAAAAAAAAAATCAGAAAACGATTTTTGTATCTGAGAAAAAAAATAAAAATCATAAAATAATAATTACTTCTTAATTTTTTCGATATTGCTCATAATTATTGTGGTCGCTGCTTTAAACAACAACACCACCAACAACAATAAAAACAACAATATTTCACTTCCAACAACAACAACTTTAAACAACAAAACCAACAACAACAACCACCACAACAACTTCAACAACAATAGTTTACTTCTAACACAAAAACAACTTTAAATAACAACAACAACAAAAAAACTAAAAGTTAACTCTAACCAACAACAACAACAACAGCGGGCGCATGAAGACGAAATAGTAGCATGCTTTGAACAACAATAAATAACAATATCAAGCCAAGCAGCAACAACAACAACAGCGGTGCAATAATTTATAAACAAACATAAAACTAAGAACAATAACAACAACAACTGCTTTGAAGACAAACAAAAACACATAACTACAAGAATTGCGCACGCCACCAAACAACGGTATGTAATGCAGGCACGCACAATTAGAACAACAATATAAAACACGCGCCGAAATATGAACAATAACAAAGCTACAGCACAATATGAACAACGTAGGCGAGCCAGAGCTTGAGAAAAAGCTAAGAAGTAAACGCTCGACTTAAGGACAACAAAAAGAAACTGGTGCACAGTTAGAAGTGCAAAATATTTGATGAACAGTTAGATGTGCAAAATATTTTATGAAGAATCGCACAAACAATCCCGTTAGTAAATGCAGCGATTTTTATGCTATAAAAAGGGAGGCTGAAGACAGAATCGTTCTCTTTGATCGCTTATCGTGAAAGGTAAGACATCCCTTCCTATCCTTTATTCCGGGTTTCGAGCTTTTCTAAGCGGTTACCCTAGTAGAATTAGAATATTATTTATAAGTTCGGGTTTTGAGCTTCTCTAAGCGGTTACCCTAGTAGAACTAGAGAGAACTGTATGTTTTTGGTTTCGAGCTTTTCTAAGCGGTTACCCTAGTAGAACTAGAGAACACTGTATGTTTCGGGTTTCGAGCGTTTCTAAGCGGTTACCCTAATAGAACTAGAGAAAACTGTATGTTTCGGACTTGGAGCTTTTCTTAAAAACTTCGTTACAACTGGCGCAGGGACCAAAAGCAGTGTAAAAGGAAAAAAATTAAGACAATTTATTTTGATAAACAGTGAAATAAAAAAAAAATATCTCCGGAAAGAACAATTTAAAAAAAAAAGAATTCATAAAAATAAAAGAAACTTGAGTGAAAAAAAATTATAGAAAGGACTATAGCTAAAAAACAAAAGTGTGAACACATTTTAAAAGGTTTAAAACAAGGTGGATTTATCATCTCTCCAAGGAGGAACTGCAGGAATACATGATCGAGGTTAGCCTTGAAGTCCAAAGTACGGTCGATGAATTGCAAAAGCGATTCTTTAGCTGGATAAGTTGCGTAAACAGGACGCTGCAGCAGGAACAACGACTACAGGAGTAAGAATTGAAGCATGGGCGTAGTACGTCACCTGGATCACAAACGCAGGTTAAGCTGCCAGAATTCCGGGTAATGCCGCCGTTAGGAGCTGCACTAGAGGACATGACAGTGATAAGTCGTGGAACCACAGGTACCTCATATGCAACTGTTATCGACCAAGTCAGGAAGTGGTCTTCTCGATATGACGGGGTTAGAGACCCCATCGCATTTATCGAAAGAGTGGAGGAGCTTATAGAAGTTTACGGACTGGAGCCGAACATGATCCCAAGAACGATGCAAGAACTATTGAAGGATAAAGCCTTGGCCTGGTGCAGGAACACAACGTGGCAGTGGGCGTCATGGGAAAACTTCAAGGAGGAATTTTTGAAATTTTTCCTTCCACATCGGTACTTGGAACGATTAGAGGATGAGAACCGGAGCTGCTAGCAAAAAAGACACGAATCGTTCAAGGAATTCACAACCAGGATGCAAACACTTACACACCATGCTCGGTACACGGAAAAACAGGCGTTGGATAGAATCTTTAGAAATAGTTTGGTGGAATACCAGATCTACATCCGGCTCAGGGATTTTTCCAATCTCAGCAAACTTACCGAGATGGCAGAGGATTTTGAAGCGCTATGAGACGCGAAAGAGCCAACCACAGGAGGTCAAACACGCCAGTGAGCAGAGCAGTACCGTATGTTAATGACCAGGTAATGACCCTGTGGATGTCCGGACAGCTTGTTTCCGTTGTGGTCAGGATGGACATCACAGAAGTCAATGCAGGAATGAGAGGATGGTTTTCTGTTGGAAGTGCGGGAAACGTAAAAAGCTGACATTTGAATGTTGTTTGAATGTTCCGATTCCGGCAGAGACGAGGATTATCGGGATCCCTTCAACAAATCGCTCCTCGTACCCAATGCAACCATAAGGGTTTGAGCGAAGCCGCATCTTCGCTAAAGTGGCTCTGGGAGATGAACAAGCAACAGCCACTATAGACACTGGAGCTACAAGAAGCTTTGTGAGCGAATAATTTGCAAGAGCATTTCGAAGACAGGGTGTAAGCATACCTATCAGTACGCAGGTGAGATTGGCAGACGGTATAATAAAAGAAGTCAGGGAGGCGTTAGAAATTGAGGTCAGGTTGGGAACGTCACAATGTTGTTTAAAACCATTGGTCATGCAAGATGTGATGGACAACTTAATTCTGGGAATGTATTTTTTGATGCGGGCAGGAGCAACTTTTACGTGTGGCGGTAACGCTTAGTGAAACAGTCGGGATGGAACACGAAAAGGATCAGGATATGTGTTCTCTGGTGCAGACTAAATTGGAAGTTGATCAAGGTTTAAGTTACAGGAAAATTATTACAGGTGAGCAAAACTTGGAGCTCAGAAGCGAGATAGAGGAATAGGAGAAAGTAAAAATATTTCTGGAATACGAATTACGAGAGTTTGAGAAGCTGCGGGATGTGTCAAATATTACCAGTCACAAAATTATTATGAAGCATGATCAGCCAATTAAGCAGCGGTATTTTCCAAAGAACCCAGCAATGCAAGCTATAATACATAAAGAAGTCTAAGAGCTAATAGAGAAGGGATGCGTTGAACCGTCGCATAGCCCGTATAGTGCACCAATAGGTTTGGTAAAGACCATTTTACCACCCGGGTACCACCATTTTAGGGGTGACACCATTTCGTTTTTTTTTTTTATTTCTCAAACAATCAGAAAAAGTGAAAAAATACTTACGTTAAAAATGTGTGTCACATTTTTTTAATAGCTGTTTTAAAATTTAAAATTCTGCTTGCAAGTCGAAACAATGAGGAGAAAACATTGTGGAAACGTTTTCAAAGCTAAAATTAATTAAAACTTATCCAAGGTAGAGGCAAGATTTTCCGATCTTGCTATTTTATCCATTGAAAACAAGCTTGCAAGTCATATTGATTTCGATGAGGTTATTTTCAATTTTGCAGCTCTTAAATTAAGAAAATCCAGTTTTTAAGACAGCGCACAATGCATCGAAATGGTACAAAAATAGAAAAAAAATATTGTTGTTTTGTTTTTAAGCTATAACAAAAAAAAAGAAGATTATTGGATTTTAGCAAAGCTTTTCTGTAATTTTATTTAAAGTATTTATTTTTATTTTCAAAATATTATTTGCCCTTTTTTTTAAACAAGAAAGATTTGCAAATTTAAAAAGTGATTTTTTACTAAAAAATGTAAATTTTGCACAGAAAAATATTAAAAATTTATCAAATAACAAAAGAAATTCTTCGATTTTAGCGAAATTTTTTCGTAATTTGATTTGAAGTATTAACTTTTTATTTCCAAAATATTATCTGAACCTTTTTATAAACAAGAAAGTAATCCAAGTTTAATAAAGTGACTTTTTGTGAAAAATAATAATTTTTGCATTGAAAAATAATTTAGTAAAATTCAAGAGGGAATTACAAAAAAACAGGATTCTTTAATATTGTAGTGAATCTTACGAAGAAGTTATAGTGATGAAAGTTAGTAGTGATATGAGTGATAAAAAATAGTTACCATATTTATTTTTTTATTATTATTTATAAATAACATAAAATGTGTCTAAAATTGGATTTTTTAAAAACAAATAATATAGGTGCAAGAGTTGTAGATTTATAGCGATTTACAATCGACCTATTTTTTATTGTAAGATAGATACTAATTGAAAAATTTAAACGACATTTGAGAGTTATTTAAATGTACAATATGTGGAGAAATTTTTAAGTTTTGTTCACTGGTATAGCTGAGTTGAAGCCGATTGTCCTCAAAATTCAATATAATATTCTTGAGATGTTCAAAACTTTACCCCGCCCTTAATAAGTTTTCTTTATTTAACCTTTTTTTCGAAAAACATATAGATAATAATAAAAACACTAAATCACATCGAATTGGTTTCTTACTGCATTTAAAAATTTCTTATCTATAGTAGGCCGTAACGATGGAAACCGATTCAATTTGGTTAGCAAAAAAAACTTGCGAATAGATGAAAAAACAATTTTGGACAACTTTTTTTTTTTTTTAACCCATACCGACCCACCCCCGTGACCTTTTGTAAACGTAAAAAACTGATTTTTTTGCTATTTTTCACCATAGCTGCCAAAATATTGATTTAGCGTGATTACATTGCACTAAGCATTAAGAGATATTCCAAATACAAACATTTTGCCATATCACTCAGTTATCTGGGACATTCCGTTACCGAGATATATATTTTTTAAGAAAAAATCGAAAAAGTTAAAAAGTTCAATTTTTTTTTAGTTTTTAATTTTTAATAAAAAAACTATACGAGACACGTTATAGTATGTTTCACGATATTTTTCAGCAATATATGACGCGTATTTTATAACCATTTTTTAGTTCTTCGGTTTTATTTTAGCCTATACCGACCCACCACCGTGACCTTTTGTAAACGTAAAAAATGGATTTTTGTTGCTATTTTTCACCAAAGCTGCCAAAATATTGAATAAGCGTAATAACATTGCACTACGAATTAGAAGATATTCCAAATACAAACATTTTGCCATATTACTCAGTTACCTGGGGCATCCAATTACCGAGATATATATTTTTTAAGAAAAAATCGAAAAAGTTGAAAAATTCAATTTTTTTTTACTTTTTAATAAAAAAACTATTCGAGAAACTAAATTAAATGTTTTAATTTATTTTTAAACGATGTAGAACGCATTTTTTAAATCTTTTTGGCTTTTTTTAACCCATTCCGGCCCAGGTAAGAAACTATATATGAAGAAAACTTATTTATTTTTGCACTACCTTTCTTCGTAATAGTGAAACTAAAACAACGACGTCATTTCATCTCAAGCAAGACAAAATATACATACTTTTTTTCAATGAAATTAATACTGTTATATACTTTGTTGTCTATTTTTTCAAGATAAACTATAAAAAACTTTTTAATACTTACCTTTTAACTTAAAATAGCCAAATTATAAATAAAAAAATAGAAAATATGCTATTTATGGTTTCATTAATTTATTTAATGATAATATTTTAAAGTTTTGGTTGACAAGCAGTGTCGTTTTTGTCGGTTGCAAACTGTTTCTTGGTGGTAAAAGAGGGCATCATGCTTCGATGCCGCAGCTTAGCGATGATATAGCCCTCGCGGTGTGATTCACCAGAGACGTGTTTCGAGGCTTCTGTCACTACTTTGACGCACCTCTCCACTGCCTGTGAATGGCATGGTATGCTTTGAACATCTATATCGAACTTCATGTTCGCTCCTACAGCATTTTTTATGTTGCCTTCGTACCCAGAATCTGTAATTCTGTGCTGCGCCAGTTGCCTAATGTTGTCTTCTGTAATGAGAAGATCTCGCAAAATTGGTGGTGTTTGTTGTTGGGGTGACACTTTTTGCCAGCGGATCATATCTACATAGTCCGTGCATGTAAAATTTAGCATTGGCACCTTGAACTCACGTACGGCCGGATCTTGAGCTGCGGAAAGTGCATTTCGTGCATTTAAAATTCGACGATATGCTAACAAACGAATTGGCTCTCGATCGTCGTTGCACATCGCCAGAAGAATACTTTCTGGATGCGCAAAAAAGCCATTGCGATGAATGCATTTTTCGTATTCCAGCACTGTTTTCAATGGCAAAAGGGGCACAATAAGCCGCGACAACTTGATAAGCCTGTAGAAATGTCGTGCACCACTTACGCAACCTGGCTGCCGCTTGATTCCTATGCTCATTGGCGCGTAGACTTTTAAAATGTAGGTAACCAAAATTTTTAATGCAGCTGAAGGTATCGCGGTTGCGATATACACTCGGCAAATGCAGTTTGCTGTCGTGGTCCAGCGTGAGTGAGACATCTTTCCTATAATAATGATAAAAAAATAGATTTTAAGCTCCGAAACGACGTATCATTTAGTGCAATGTTATACCTGGTTCACGATGCTCAAAGTTTTCTGGTACCACGCCTGATGAAATGATTTGACAAATTTCGATTAAATATTTGTTGTCTGTATTTAGTAAAGACGCGTTGAACTCCTTCAAATCCTCGTCGAAAGAAATTTTTGCAAAGTCTGCAATTGGCAACGTTGCACAAATCTTAAGCTTTCCACCAATTGGTCCGGAGAAATTGTTTGGGTCTTTCGTTTCCCCTATGTGTTTGCGCATCAGCACCCTCAACGGCAATTCGTTCATGTGCAGTAAGCACACAAGCCATTGCACAGAGAATCCCATTGCCTGTTCAAATAAGCGTACTACACCATGTTCTCTGCCAACATTTACATTTGTGCCATCGCAGCCAATTGCTTTGATTGTTGACAAATCAACATTTTTGTCAACGAATCGATCCTTTATCGTGTTTAGGATAGTGGCTGATGTGCCTTCATCAACTGTGACATGTGATAAGAAAAGCGAACCGGGCTCCTGTAGGATGGAAATATGTTCTTCTTTAACTTTCTTTAGGCAGCCGTTCTCGTATTTTAATGAAAGGTCTTTCCTTCCATCAAAAAAAAAAGCATGGACCATGGTTGCTGCTTGACTGATGCATTCCACAGTCGTCGTGCGAAGTGATCGCCGAGCCCGATAAACTTTCATTCGATCAACGACGTATTGTTTATCTTGGGACGTGATCAAGCCGGCATCTAAGTAAGCTGCGGATACAATTGCTGCTGTTGCTGTGCTGGACACATCATATCTGTCAGCTGCTTTTGCAACATTAGGGATAGACAACCAATTGATCTGGTCATCTCTATCCAATTCAGTTCCTAGTTCCGATACTTCAGAAGAAGATGATGATGACTCATGTGTCGATAAAATATTGAAGACGTCTGGACGCGCACGCTTAGATGGAATATATCCGGATTCTACAGGCTGGCTCGTGGATCCAGTTGCTTCAGTTGTATCTCTGTTTTGGCGAACCAGCCTTTTTTCCAAAATCTCTGAAGTACGTACGTCAACAGAACCAATCACCATTTTTCTCTTGGTACGCTGGTCGATGAGGAAGGCATGTTCTATGGAATTTACCTTGCTACTTCGCTTGCACATGCACTTTTCCAAGTCTTTACACTTGCAACAACAAATGTCAAATAGTTTGCATGCATCCGACTGAAAAATAATTAACAATTGTTGAATATATTTTCGATAGAAAAAGGTCCACAAAGTTAAAACAACTCACGCGAAATACTATAATTTTTTGTAAAAACTTCTCACTGTTTTTTCTAATTGTATCCGTATTTAATAGTTTAAGGAATGCTTTATTTAAAGCTTGCAGTTTTGCATGTACCCTCCGAGGAGTAGTTGTAGGAATTGTTGCTTTATTCCATATTTCAATAACTTTTGATGCAACACTTTTTTCAGCTTCTTTCCAATTTAAGTTTTCTATATGCTTCGCATATTGAAGTGCTAGAAGCACGTCTTCACCTGTCGGCAAAGTACATATTGGCAATTCGCGAGGATCACTGTTCAATATTTGTATCTTTCGACGGATCATTTTAGTTGTTTTGAATTCACTTCAATTTACCTTTAAAATTTGCACAAATTAAAACCTTTGACTTGCCGCAACACAGCATAGAAAACGAATGAAAAACGTTCAACCCAACTTGTACAAAACTAAAACCTCCAATGAAACGCCAACAACTTAACGCAGCAACCCGGAATTTTAAAAAAATTCGAAAGTAGTTAACCACTTCTACCTACGCAGGCTATGCAAAAGTTCAAATTCAAATTCAAATATGGCAATATGTTTGTATTTGGAATATCTCCTAATTCTTAGTGCAATATAATCACGCTTATTCAATATTTTGGCAGCTATGGTGAAAAATAGCAACAAAAATCCATTTTTTACGTTTACAAAAGGTCACGGTGGTGGGTCGGTATGGGCTAAAATAAAACCGAAGAACTAAAAAATGGTTATAAAATACGCGTCATATATTGCTGAAAAATATCGGGAAACATACTATAACGTATCTCGTATAGTTTTTTTATTAAAAATTAAAAACTAAAAAAAAATTGAACTTTTTAACTTTTTCGATTTTTTCTTAAAAAATATATATCTCGGTAACGGGATGTCCCAGATAACTGAGTGATATGGCAAAATGTTTGTATTTGGAATATCTCTTAATCCTTAGTGCAATGTAATCACGCTAAATCAATATTTTGGCAGCTATGGTGAAAAATAGCAAAAAAATCAATTTTTTACGTTTACAAAAGGTCACGGGGGTGGGTCGGTATGGGTTAAAAAAAAAAAAAAGTTGTCCAAAACTGTTTTTTCATCTATTCGCAAGTTTTTTTTGCTAACCATCTTAGATCCGACACAAAAAGTTCGAGAGCGTTATGCCCTAATCTATAGTGACACCATAAGTAACCGCCCCAGGTGACACGAAGCCCAGGAACGCCTCTGATGAAAAGGTAATTGCATACGCCAGTCGACATTTAAATCAGGCCGAGCGAAATTATTCTCCAACAGAGAAAGAATGTCTAGCTATCGTTTGGGGCGTGAGGAAGATGCGACCGTATTTAGAAGGGTACCAGTTTACGGTATTAACCGACCATCTATCGCTGAAATGGTTAAGTTCGATAGAAAGCCCGTCAGGAAGGATTGCAAAATGGGCGCTGGAGCTGCAACAATACACACTTGATGCTAAGTACATGAAGGGGAAATTCAACGTGATTGCAGATGCACTCTAAGATGATCTACTAAGATTGGAAATAGAATCGCAGGAATGTAGTTGGTACAAGGACAGGATGCAAGACATACGGACAAACCCAGAGAAGAACCCAGACTACACCATAGTAGATGGAAAACTGTACCGTCATATACCCGGAAACACAGGCGACGAAGATTGTGCATCATGGAAATTTTGCGTATCCAAGAATCAACGAAACAGAGTCCTTGAAGAGAATCACGACAGCCCGTGCGCTGGACATATGGGAATAAAGAAGACAATTTTCGACAACAGCTTACAGCACCCTATACACCGCAAGATAACCCCACAGAACGAGCAAAAAGAAACGTGAAAAGAATCAGCGCACAACTCACTGGTACGGATCAGAAGAAATGGGACTGTCTTTTTCCCAAGATATCGTTGGCGATAAGCACAGTAGTCTCAGACACGACAGGATTTAGTCCAGCTTTCTTGACGCAAGGCAGAGAACCCAGGTTACCCAAGACACTTTATGACGAACAAACACCTGGCACAGGTAGCAGAGCGCAAACACCAGATGAAAGACACACAAGATTACAGGAAGTGTTCCAAATTGTTCACCGGAACCTTGAACGAACAGCTTAGGATCAGGCAAGATACTACAATCTGTGGCGGATATCTTGGAAAACGGAAGTAAGATAAGAGGTACTGGTTAAGCAACATCATCTGTCTTAAGCTGTGGACCAATATAATGCTAATCTGGCACCAAAATTCGATGGGTCATATCGCGTAATGGGATTTACATCACCAATAATAGTCCAACTGAAGAAGGATAGAGAAGATTGAGTAAGGATAGCACACGTGAGTGAAGTCAAAGAATTCCATCCAAATAATAGCGAGGAAGCAGCAGCACAAGATGGAAACCAGTCAGGATCTCCGCGAGAGTACTCCCGACCACAAATGTTGTAGTCAAAGTTTTAATCTTGTTTGTCAGTAGAGGTAGAAATGTCGTAAATGTCGTTAAAACCTATTAATTAAAGTCCTACCATTATATAAAAACAAACCAACCAACCATTCAATCGACAACAACATGCAAGCTAACAATTAATTGATGAGCTGAACTGCATGGCAGATATAGCCTAGGATTGTCCAACGGCTGCGAAGAATCAGTGCCTTGTAAACCTTAGAAGAGCGCTGGACGTAGAACCCAAGATCGAAGGACCTCTCTTCACGTACCCTCAAGAAACAGGCGGGGTGGCTATAAGGTTCCGGGCCTATTTGCGGCTGAAGGAGGGTATCTACATCAACGACGCCCTTATAGAATTTGCGATGAAGTGGATCCTGCGAAACATTGTTCCCGAAAAGCAGCGTACTTGGACATATATGTTTAGTCCATATTTCTACAGCCAGAAGAGCGTCACCAGAGGGTCAGGCGATGGACGAAAGACGTAGATCTCTTCGAGATGGACCACAGTTCATGCTCATCTGCGAAAATAACCATTGGTTTTTGATGGTGGTCTGCTATCCGAACCTCAGAGGGCCAAGGATGTTTGATCATCGCGACGAAAAAGGCGTCTATGGGCTTAAGCAGAGTCTTGTCCTGCAGTTCGACTCCTTAGCACCGAAAAATCCATGGGAAAATGTCGCCGGAGTAATTGGAGGCTACTTTGAAGTAGAGCACATCCGGAAGAGTTTCCAACCGAGTCGAAAATTTACTGCGGACGACATGAGGCTAACCTTGGGGACCGATCCTTAATTACCAGCTACCAGTCACCAAAAAGGGCAGAGTGGTTCGACTTGGTTCGAAAACTGTATATTTCAGGTTTCGAGCTTTTCTAAGCGGTTACCCTAGTAGAATTAGAAAAAACTTTATGTTTCGGGTTTTGACCTTAAATCCTTAAAACCCCCACTTTCACGAATCAGCACACGGAGCGCAAAACACAGAAGGACCGAGAAAACGCAGGTCACCTCAGGACATTGCAGGACAACTGGAAGTATAGTAATAAAAGTCGAATTATAATAGTTAAGTAAAAAGAGCTAAATAATATAAGTGAAAAATAAATCAAATTTGTAATTATAATATTAATGATAGTGAATATAAATAATAAATCAGATCAGTATAAGTTTTTAAAAGTGCTTTTGGTCTTAAATAGATAAATATTTTTTTTGGTTAAGGCCCATTTTTCTAACACACCTAAATTTTGATATAAAATGAATAAATATTTAATTTTATTTTTGTAGCTTAAACGGAAGCCTCTTTATATAGTTTTGAATTTTGGGTGTGTGTTGGTGGTGGGCGTGTTCGTTGGTGGATGACGCCTAATTGTTTAATATGCTTTAATTTTGATATAAAATGTATAAATATCTAATTTTATTTTTGTAGCTTAAACAGAATCCTATTTATATAGTTTTTAATTTTGGTTTTGTACTTTTCTAACACACCTCAGATTTTACATAGAATACACATAACCGAGTTTAAGTTTTGTAGTTTTAATATTTGCTTCTGTATGGAGTTTTCATTATTGGGCCTGTATGGGAGGTAGGCGTGGTTTTCATCGGACTTAGCCCATTTTCGAACTTGATCTTTGTGTTTTAGAAAAAAGCTTAAATATCGAATTTCAGGACGAAAACTTCAAAATTACGATTAATATCTTTTCTACAGACGGACAGACAGACGGACATGGCTAAATCAACTCAAGTGGTGATGCTGATCAAGAATATATATATTTTTCTATACCTACCACGCCTCCTTAGGGGCGTTACACACGTCGTGACAAAATATTATATACCTTACGCAGTACGCGTGGGGTATAAAAACCGGATTCAAAAATAAATATTCGTTCGAAAGTTACAGATTTTAAATCACAAATCACGTGAGAAACGCTAAATAATATTATATTGTTTAAATACTAATCTATATAGGTAATAAAATACCTTTTCCGTTTATTATCAACCCACTAACTCACATAATCAACCATTGATTTGCTACCTCCTGTTTTCCAAGTTCTTGGAAGCTTGCTAAAGTAATCCCCATTGCCAAAGTTAGTAATATATCTTCTGTGAAAGATTTTGGGCCTTTAAGTATTCTTTGCACCTTTTCCAAAATATGTGAATCGTAAATATATAATCAAATCAGTCAATATTATATTCGAATAGGCTTTGTAACATTACTCTTCTCTGCCTTCTTGACTTCTCGAAAGCATTCGATAGAGTTTATCAATCCCTCTTAATTGAAAAACTAAAACTTTTGTATGGTTTTAACAATAGTGCCGCTTCTTTAATTGCCAACTACCTAGATGCAAAGAGTAAAACTTGAAAATAAAATTTCTGACTATGAGACTATTAGAGCCGCAAGGTTCAATTTTTGGACCTTTTAGTTTATTTATAAATGACATTTTTACTGTATGCAATAATATAACCAAGCACGCATATGCTGATGATATTCAGTTGGGCTATTAGAAGACTCATGTTATAGACTTAATGAAGATTTAATTGCTATTTCTAGGTGGGCAGTTAATAATGATCTTTGTCTCAATGCTGATAAATCGTACATCCTTCCTGTATTTAGGGAAAAATTTGACTTCACTCAAATTCCAAATATTTACCTTGATGGCAAAAGCTTAGATATAGTTGATAAAAAGCTTAGATATATTCTGAATCTTACTGTACTAATTTTGAATATTAAAAATAAACATAATAAACATAAAAATTATAATATTTACACAATAGCCTCTAGAGTGTAGTAGTTTAAGCAATTGAATTTTTAATATCGCCAATTTGTCAAGATCTGCGCCTAAGCAGCAGAACAAAATGAAAAGAATATCGACTGAAATGCAAATCGATACTACACAAAGTTTGATATTATAAGAAAACCCTTAGTGAACATCTCAGCCTCTCTTGAAAACATCCGTTTTCAAATATCCAAAAAGGGCGGGCACAGCTTTGTTATCGAGCGCTTGAATATTCCTTTGCTTGTGTAGACAGAAACAACACGCACGAGTTCATCAGATCCTGGATGAGTAGCAGTGATCTTTCCTATGAACTATTGCGATGGAGGAAGATTGGCGTTCTTAATTATAATTACGTCGTCGATTTGAAGATTCTTAAGTTTTTGCGCCCACTTTGGACTCTGTTTAAGTTGGGTCAAATACTCTGCTGACCATTTAAGCCAAAATTGCTGCAAGAGTCGTTGATATTGCCAACGGTTAACATGGTTTACTTTCAAGTTGGACAAATTTTCGTCAGGTATAGTTGACATTGGCCGTAAGATGAGGAAATGAGCCGGCGTTAAAGAATCGGTGTTGCCTTCAAATTTGCTGCATAGCGGTTGTAAATTGAGACAACTCTCAATATGACACAGCATGGTATAGAGTTCCTCAAATGTAGCAGATGCATTGACGAGCACGCGTTTAAGGTGATATTTAGTCGACTTGGCTCCAGCCTCCCATATTCCGCCGAAATGGGGTCCTGATGGCGGTAAAAAGTGCCATTGTATCTGCTGTTTGGACAATTCATTGGTGAGCTTCTCCTGAACTGATGATGTTCTCCAATATTCATACAGATCTCTGAGTTGTTTGTTGGCACCAACAAAATTGGTACCATTATCTGAATACATGTGGATTGGTTTGCCTCGTCAGGCAATGAAACGTCGAAATGTTGCGATGAAGGCTGCTGTTGAAAGTTAACTTACCAACTCAAGATGTATTGCCTTTGTTACCAAACAAACGAATAAAGCAATCCAGCATTTTTAAAATCTTGATCCTCGGCCCTTCCAAGATCGGACTTGGATTGGCCCGGCGAAGTCCACTCCAGTGTTATGAAATACTGTTACAGGTTCTAATCGATGATGTGGAAGATTTCCAATTTGCTGTTCAATGAAACGCCTCGAAGTTTCATACAAGTTATGCATTTATAATCCAATATTTTAACCCAATCAAGTAAAGGAGTTGCCTACTTCCAGCGTGAAGATGTCGGATGTGATATTCACGAACGATCAGAATGGATAAGTGATGATTTGTATCCAAAATAAGTGTATGTTTTTGATCATAACTGATGTTTGCGTTAGCGATTCTGCTGCCAACTCGGAGTAAGCCCTTAGCATCAAATAAAGCTG
Organism: Tetanocera ferruginea; assembly: GCA_958299015.1. Lineage (NCBI taxonomy): Eukaryota > Metazoa > Arthropoda > Insecta > Diptera > Sciomyzidae > Tetanocera > Tetanocera ferruginea. Next base: position 87,350,623 of record OY282643.1, read on the forward strand.
ATAATGATGTCAATTTGTGTTTAGCTGGTAATGGTTTGCTAAGATACTGCGAATTTCATTCCCATATGACGACCGTTGTGCTCCCTTGATCAGAGCATCATGAGAATCGCGAAGTTCCATAGTTGTTAAAAATCCACTTAATTTTGTTTGACCAAATTTTTGGACTTTGCAGTTATTCAAAAATCTAAGCAAGTAAACAGTGATTCTTAGGAGCTTGTTGTAGCTGGAATACCTGTTAATGAGCTCAATCTCCGAAGACATTGCTACGTGCAATGTGACTTCTTTACGTCCTTCCATGTCGAAATCATCTGGAATCGGTGGTTGTTGAAATACTGTTGTTTGTTGCTGCCACAGCACGTCTGGTCCACTCCACCATAGTTCGTTACGGACAAGCTCAGTAGGCCAATTGCCCCTTGTAGCTAGATCCGCTGGATTCTTCTGCGACTGTATGTGTCGCCACTGTTGTGCAGGTATAACATTCATTATTTGAGACGTTCTGTTAGCTCTGAATGATTTCCATCGACGAGGATGATCAGAATTCCACGCTAGGACCACTGTTGAATCCGTCCATCCATATAGCTTGACATCCGTGAATTCTAAAACGTTTTAGACTTTTGCAATTAATTTTTTCATTAAACGAGCCGCGCACAATTCAAGCCGTGGGAGTGAAATTTACTTCACTGGCACCACACGTGTCTTGGCTGCTATTAGATGCGAAGCAATTTGGCCATCGTTGCCTTGAACTTGAAGATAAATCGCTGCCGCATACGCTAACTCGGATCAATCCGTGAAGCCATGAAGCTCCACATACTGTTCGTCAGCATAATGAAGCCATCTAGGAACTTGAAGATCTTTAATGCCTTTAATATTTTCACGAAACGCAGACCAATGGTTGAAGAGATTGCCAGGCAATTACTGGTCCCAGTCGATACCTTTCAGCCATAACTTCTGCATAAAGATTTTCAATGACACGACCATTGGAGACATCCATCCTAACGGATCAAATTCGGAAAATATTTGAAAGGACAGCACGTTTGGTCACAAACTCAGGCATAGCAGCAAACGAAACGCTGTAGGTGAAGGTGTTTCTGCTGATGTCTTAGGCTCCTCTGACGGTATTATTTCCAACAATTGTGATGAGTTCGTTGACCACTTGCTAAGGTTGACCCTGGCTCTAGATAGTATCTTGCAGAGTTCTGCTCGCAATTGAATCGTTGATTGAAGATCGATTGCACAAGACATGAAGTCGTTTACATAAAAATTTTGTTTTATTGCATGAGCAGTTGCTGGATACAATTCTTCGTTGTCTTTCGCGTTCTGATGTAGCGTCCTTGTTGCGAGAAATGGCGCTGATGCTGTGCAGTATGTGACGGTTTTTAAATTATATTGCTTTGGTTGTGTCTGCCTTGATTCTCTTATGTATAGAATTGTATGTATAGAAATGTATAGAATTACTTGCCTATACATTTTCTCTAAATCGGCTGTAAATCCGATTTCATATATTCGAAATTTTATCAAAATATCGAAAATGTAGTCAATTTTTTGAAATTTTGCAACTAGCAAAAGAGTAGAAAAACACTGCTTGAACAAGTGAAAAGCTTTTTGGGTAATTCCGTTTTGGTTTTACTGCAGTTAAGCTTATTAACTTATCAAAGTTAGTGGACTGCATAAACCACAGAGACTACTGATGAGTCGGAGTAGCGTCCGACGAAACCATGGTCTAGTCTGCTCGGTTTGTTCTGCAAAGAACATTGTTGTTGTAGCAACCTGTTTGGCTTCATAAATTATTTGGCATCAAGCTCTAAAAATAATTCTTGAAAAATATGTTTTTCAAGAATTATAAACTAATATAAACAATTAAAATGCCACAATTTTTTAAGTCATGTAAACTGGTGCGAGCATAACCTACGAAAACATGATGACAAATTATATGCTTGCGCATATAATAAACATCTGCTTTCAAAAAACCTTTTTCACGCCTTCTATGGTAAATACCAACAAAATGTTGGAACCTAGATGGACACGTGATAAAGAAGTAAACAAAAAGCGCAACAACAAATTCTTTGCAGAATAAATGTAGTCAATTTTTTGAAATTTTGCAACTAGCAAAAGAGTAGAAAAACACTGCTTGAACAAGTGAAAAGCTTTTTGGGTAATTCCGTTTTGGTTTTACTGCAGTTAAGCTTATTAACTTATCAAAGTTAGTGGACTGCATAAACCACAGAGACTACTGATGAGTCGGAGTAGCGTCCGACGAAACCATGGTCTAGTCTGCTCGGTTTGTTCTGCAAAGAACATTGTTGTTGTAGCAACCTGTTTGGCTTCATAAATTATTTGGCATCAAGCTCTAAAAATAATTCTTGAAAAATATGTTTTTCAAGAATTATAAACTAATATAAACAATTAAAATGCCACAATTTTTTAAGTCATGTAAACTGGTGCGAGCATAACCTACGAAAACATGATGACAAATTATATGCTTGCGCATATAATAAACATCTGCTTTCAAAAAACCTTTTTCACGCCTTCTATGGTAAATACCAACAAAATGTTGGAACCTAGATGGACACGTGATAAAGAAGTAAACAAAAAGCGCAACAACAAATTCTTTGCAGAATAAATGTAGTCAATTTTTTGAAATTTTGCAACTAGCAAAAGAGTAGAAAAACACTGCTTGAACAAGTGAAAAGCTTTTTGGGTAATTCCGTTTTGGTTTTACTGCAGTTAAGCTTATTAACTTATCAAAGTTAGTGGACTGCATAAACCACAGAGACTACTGATGAGTCGGAGTAGCGTCCGACGAAACCATGGTCTAGTCTGCTCGGTTTGTTCTGCAAAGAACATTGTTGTTGTAGCAACCTGTTTGGCTTCATAAATTATTTGGCATCAAGCTCTAAAAATAATTCTTGAAAAATATGTTTTTCAAGAATTATAAACTAATATAAACAATTAAAATGCCACAATTTTTTAAGTCATGTAAACTGGTGCGAGCATAACCTACGAAAACATGATGACAAATTATATGCTTGCGCATATAATAAACATCTGCTTTCAAAAAACCTTTTTCACGCCTTCTATGGTAAATACCAACAAAATGTTGGAACCTAGATGGACACGTGATAAAGAAGTAAACAAAAAGCGCAACAACAAATTCTTTGCAGAATAAATGTAGTCAATTTTTTGAAATTTTGCAACTAGCAAAAGAGTAGAAAAACACTGCTTGAACAAGTGAAAAGGTTTTTGGGTAATTCCGTTTTGGTTTTACTGCAGTTAAGCTTATTAACTTATCAAAGTTAGTGGACTGCATAAACCACAGAGACTACTGATGAGTCGGAGTAGCGTCCGACGAAACCATGGTCTAGTCTGCTCGGTTTGTTCTGCAAAGAACATTGTTGTTGTAGCAACCTGTTTGGCTTCATAAATTATTTGGCATCAAGCTCTAAAAATAATTCTTGAAAAATATGTTTTTCAAGAATTATAAACTAATATAAACAATTAAAATGCCACAATTTTTTAAGTCGTTCTGTATAGTTGGTCCAAGTTATAACTAATCATTCAATGAAAGCCCATTCGTTGTCTTGCACGAGGCGTCGAAAACAACTCACAGCTTCGTTATTGTGCTGCTCGGCTTCATCACTGCATGGTGTGGTAAAAATAAAGTTATGTTTGGTGGAGAATCCGGTGCGTATTCCATGTGATCCAGCGCAATGAATCCCTGCATAAATGTTGTGTACTCCTTGCATAACCAGCTGTCAATTCGAAACTTCACTCCATTGCGTAGAGTGTCTTTATCGCTGCTGTCTTAGAGTCACCAAATTCGATTTCACTTGTCTTGAGTGGTAGCTTAACAACATATCGTCCATTGTCGCCTCGCTGTACATGTTGTTGATAATGTTGTTCTACTTCTTCTTCTTCACAATTAAAATATCGAGTTGACGCCTGTAGTTCTTCGGTTTCCCAAAAACCCTGAAGTTGTTTATCCAGGTCCATAGATAGATGTGCCGTAGTTATTTGCTGTTGTGACGCGCATGCTATTCTACTCATGATTATCCACCCAAAGATTCACCAAGATAACACTACTGACACTTTTGCTCTATGTCTGAACCATATAGTTTATACAAACACCCTAATTGTCTTAGCTTTACTAATTAGCTTTAATCACCGCTGAGAGCGCTCTAACTAAACACTTATTACTGCTTTCTTTGCTGATATACTACGAGCTGTTGCTTTTTAAGGTTATGTTTCAGGTGCTCCTTTCGACATGGTGCAATGGCTTGCACGTTGAAGCTATCGATGATCCGTTCATCTGTCCAAAGATGTCGTTGTGTATTGATGCTTTCAGAAAACTATACTCTGTTTTGATATCCACGCACCAATGCCGCGTCGCAACAGGCGCTCCTGTGGACAATCAACCTGCGCAGTTGAACGATTGAACTCCTTCCTTAAGCCAAAAAATTCACGCTCATCGGACGATGAAGGACCAAAAATGTTTGTTTAAAAATTATGAAACTTGCAACTTAAATTTAATGGACTGTTTTTTTATTAAAAGTTAAACAATTTTTACATTCACTTTTGTGAGTATATCAAGAAGACAAAACAAAGAAGCCTCGCTTACATATCTAACATCAAACATAGAAAAAAAATTATTACAGGGTTGCATTTGATACTTGAAGTAACAAAAAAGGGTTACAACAAGCAATTAGATAGAAACAAGAGTATTTTATATGATTTGTGAACAAACGTACTCAGATCATTTTGTCAAACGAGTGCTATTTTTGTTGTTTACAAATACTTGGAACTTTCATCGTGGTAAAAAAAATTGCATTAAATTGTAAATATTTTCATGCGATGATTTTCTACGACTTTTAATGTGGATTAAACCAACAAAAGTATGCCACTTAACTCGCTTCGACTTTTGGTGATGAAGAACCATCTCGAGCCACCGTGTATCGCTGTTTTTCGGAATTTAATCGTGGCCGCACTTCACTACAGGACGAATTTCAGAAGGTTTTCCAAAATTGGTTGTTGTACCACAAAACATTGATGCTATGCTTGAACTAATATTGCAAAATCATGTGACCTACCATGATTACTTGGACCAGCATGCATTCCAAACCAGAAACTAATCAACAATCGACTGTTTGATGGTTTTAAGACGAGCCAAATCCACACAAAGTGCACGAAGTACTTCGACGTAAATGGTCGCCAGTTTTTTTCAAAAAAACTGGACATATCGCCACCGTTTCATTAGAACATCGAAGAACGATCAAGTCTGAATGGTACACAACCATTTTTTTGCCAGAAGTGTTGGGAAAAATCGGGGAAACCAATCACAGAAGTACAATCATTCTCCACCACGACAATGCATTTGACAATGTTTTTGAGTATTCGAAACATCGAATTGATGGGTCATATGCCATAAAGTTGCGATGTTTTGCGAACTTTTTTCGACGCCTGAACAAGCTGTCTTCAATCGGAGTGGAAAAAAAGGTTCGAAAATTGATTCTAGTGCATGCAAAAGGGTATCTATAAAGCGATTGTTAATATTTGTTTTTATTTCTTTTCATTCTGATAAATAAGTAAAATGAAATACAACTTAAAAGTCAAGTCTCGTAGTATGTTTTACTCAGCCATGGGATAAGTTACAATACTATTTCATTTACATCTTATTCTTTTTAATTTTGCCATCACAAATTGACGAGCATTTGATGTTGTGAAAACTCCATCAATTATCTGTCAAATCGTTTGATAAAATTAAAATATTTTGATTTTATCTGTTGTCTGACCATTAGTTTCAGAAAAAATAATATCATCCTTCGAAATCAAGTACAAGAAAATACGAACAAAAGTGTCAGTGAAACAGTCAAACAGTTCGAAAATATTTCCTCAAAATGATTAAGATGAGCATGTTCGATTCGCTATTAAACAACTAGTGCCAGTAGATTACGCAGATCTTGCTCACGTATATAACTGTTTCTTTGAGAGAAACTTCTCGACTCGAAAGGTGAGGTGCGGAAATTGAAAGAACCGCATGCTGTTTTGTGAGCGTGATTAATAACACTAGGGATTAACTGTATTAAAATTGTCTCGTTTCGTGACCAGTCAATGGACCAAAAACGAAACATTTTTGGAAGCTAAGGAAACCTTCAGAAATATTTCAGTCGTTAATGGTCACACTGGTTTACAGCCAATATGTACTTTGAATGCCACTATCCTTTTCTCATGTAAAATCGGTAGCTAATTCAGAAAAAAAAATTATTTTTTTTTTCTGTCACTCCGTTTTCGAGATATTGCCCACTGTAGGGCTTACAACGAAAAAAAAAATTTCTAACAAACAATTCAGACACCATTTTTTGGTCGACTTGTTAGTTTTGGCGGAATAAATTCAAATTTCGGGGATTTTTTTTATTTTCCAGAAAAATATCCAAAAAAACACAAAATAGTTGCAAATTTCGTTAATAAATCAAAATATTTTATTACTTTTGATATTTTTTACTAAAAGCCCTTATTTTTCCAAAAAAAATAAGCTATTGTTGAAGAAAATCTATTGAGAAATGAAAAAGTTGTGTTTAATGGAACGAAATCACCCAAATTGTGTGATTACCAATTTATGCATTTGGACTTATTTTATTGCCATAAAAAAAATGAGAACTAAAGGTTGTTGTAATAAAATAATATATTCTTCATTTTTATTGTTCTTTTAATAATTTACATTATTATTACATTATTTAAATTGTATATAATTATTATTAATAATTTTTTATTGTTGCATTAAATCATTTATATTGTTATTTACATTGTAAATAATTTTTATTTATCATTCAGAAATTCAAACTGATTAGAATTCTTGTTATGTCGTTTATTTAATTCGGGATCGGTTTCTCTGATGAGAAACCAACAATAGTCGCCCATCATTCCTTCGTACCAAAATCCTTGGTACCGATTCTCAATTCCTTTCATCTGTTGGTGGAATCTTTCCCCATGCTCGTCGCTCTCGTCACCGAGATTCTTCGGAAAAAAATTCAAATGGGAGTGCAGAAAGTGAATTTTCAGAGACATATTTACGCCCATTTTTTTATAGTTCTTGAGCAACTCGTTAACTATTTTCTCGTAAGATTCACTTTAATTGTTCCCGAGGATGCTAGAAACAGTCGTCCTAAAAGAATCCCACGCCCATCACAAAGTGCAAACGCGCGATGTTCTAATTTTTCGCAAAACGAAATTTATTTTCTTTTGAATATTTTGAATACAATATTTGTTAATACAAAAATATAATTGAAAATAAGCAATCCGTCAAATTGCATGTGGATGAGAAGGAGAAAGCTTGACAACAAATAGAATCAGACTTCAATTGACAAAATGCGGACTCTCAATATAGAAGCTTAAAGGTTCTAAGAACCAAATTTAATAACTTTAAGAAGGAAATGAACAAGCGAGGGGCAGCTGAAAAAGTCTTTGTACGCGACTGGTGGAGGGTCGCCTGCAAAGTTGTTTCTGACTGCAACAATTGAAGAAGTGAGGTCCATTTTGAACGAGAGTCAATTATCTGGTATGGATTACGTATCCGCAGTCGTATATACATCGCAGATTATATACGACTGCGGTGAATGGGAAAAAACTGAAAATGACGTCGATTTTTTGAATTATAGCATGGATTTGGCTCATGAAGAATCAGTTGATGAAACCAGTAAGAACCGAACTGTTAAAATACATTAGTTCAATAATGTACACATTATCTGTTTTTCTTTTCAGCAGTGGAAGTGCCAGATAAAACGCTTGAATCCATCAGCTGGCAAAACTATAACACACAGAAGCTTAAAACACCAACGAATCCTAAGATTAAAGTACAAGAAAAAGATGAAAACTGCAAGATAACAAAATGGGCAAAACTAGCAGAAATTAAATCTAAATTAATCTAAGAAGAAAAGATGAACAAAGAAATAGATATCTTGGACAATGAGTATAAGATGCGTATGAAAGTAATGGAGGAAAAACATGAAATGGACAAACACGAATTTGGATAACGCAAGAAGGAGCTCGAAATTAGCATTAAGGATATGACTGAAAAGTGCAATCTAGAAAAGCAATTACTACAAATGAACTCTACGACTAATTTGATTACCTGGATTTATTTAAGAAAAAGAGAATCAAAGTACCTATTATGCATAATTATTTATGAATTTTTATGATCTTACTGCTGTGAATTAAAGTATTATTTATGTCTTAACCCTGCATTACTAACCTTAAATCATGTCGCATGGTTACTAACCATGGGTCTTATCGACCCTCAATTGTATTCTCCATTGAAGACGTCTCAACTTATAAATTGATAAAACGTAAATTTCTTTAAGTAGATTTTAGTCTTTTATTGTTAAATTTTAATATACAATGGTGTGTTAAGCAATTTATATATTTAAATGGAAATTAAGTTTGTATTCATTACAACATAGTTAAAAAAAAAGTGAAAAAAAAGTTATCCAGCCGAATAGCGCATAAAATGATGAGTTTTATGGATATTGACGTCAAATAAAGTGCATTTGAAACATGAAATATAATAGTTAAATGTTAGAAAGAAAAATTGGTATGCCTAAAGCAAAAATTGTTCAGTTATGTACTGTAAATGTTACCTTTTATTCGGAATTTTTAGCGAACATATCGTCATAAATGTCTTCCTCTTGTGCAGAAGCAATGCAATTCTAGCACAATATACAACAGTGCTTCTGGAAAATATATTTTCCACATTTAGAGCACGTGGTTTTGGTTTTGCGATCTTGTTTGTAATCACAAATCTGGCAGCGGCTTCTTTTCAATTGTTTCGTAGGCAGCTATTTTTCCTCCTCCTCCAATGGCTTGGCAAATTTTGAGCAAATTTTGAGTTTGCTTTCAGATTTTTTGGTAAAGTTAATATTTAATTACGTTTCTGAATATTTGCCTGTACAATATCCACTGCCAAATCCTTTATAAAAACCGTTCGGTTTTTGGACTTTATTGGTGCGTTTTGAGTACAGAGTAAAATAACTCTAGCATTTATGGCTGCCATATTCATAAGTGAATAAAATATTACTAAAGGCCAAATCCGACAATTTCTGGCTACGCTATAACCAGCACCCAATTGATCTGTAACATCCACTCCTCCTTTCGTATGATTGTAGAAATCTACAATTTCTGGTAAGCACTTAGGGCCATCTCTAAACAATGAACATATATTTTTTTGTATACCGGTATAACTAACCTGGGTCTAATCGACCCATAATCTTTGCTACATTATTGCTAACTATGGGTCTAGTCGACCCAGGCTGTTTTTTTAAATAATTTTATATGCATAATAGCATAAATATTCCTTATTCGTATTGTTTATAAACGTTTAAATATTAAAAAATTTAGATTACACATATATCTTGAGTTAAAATATCGTCTTGTTTTTTTTTAAATTTAAAAAGTTTGCGTGTCTGGGTCGATTCGACCCAGAGGTTAGTAATGCAGGGTTAAGTAAGAGTAATGTTTATGTTTATACATTTATATTTATATAAATATTTATCTATATAATTGTGATTTTAATATAAATAAAAAATTACATTTGTGCAAAATAAGACTCAATGAGCGTTCTTCTGACATAATTGTTGAAATTTTGATCTCGAACTTCTCGATTGTGAGGAACACTAAGGACAGTATTTACAGCTTCATTAGGATGACTTGTAAGAAGAGGATTATTCGTATCGTTTCTGAGGCACTAAATATTGTGCAGAACAGCTGTTGCAACAATAATACTTTTAATTTTCTGCAAATTCAAACAGAACCCTAATGAAAGTACAGGGAATCGACGCTTCCATACGCCATATGACCGTTCTACACAATTTCGCGTTCTAATAAGTGATTCATTGAACAAATTTTCAGACGGATTATTGGTTTGGGACAATGGTGTTAAAATGTTGTTTGTGTTTTCATAACCGCTATCTGCAACAAAAATTCCATTTCCAAATTCACCGGATTCTTAACGGTAGCCGATGCGAGAGTTTCGAAAAATTGTTGCGTCATGTGTGGAACCTGGCCACCGCGCAGAAACATCTAATATTCGCAAATCACTGTCGCAATGAGTTTGGACATTTATGGAGAAAAATCCTTTGCGATTGCGGAACAGTTCTGCATCATCTCCACCTTCATACAAATAAAGATTAAATCTGCAATAATCTGCAAAGTATAGTATACATGTATTCGTGCCTAACCAGGGGATATTATTTTAATGTGCAGAATCTGGCTACAATAACGTGTGGAAATTTTGCACGATTGAATCAATTTCTCTGGGTTTTCTCAATTTCATCGTTTGTTTTAAGAAAATTAATAAATTCTCGCAGTAATGCAATGTTATGAAACACCACCTTGACCACGGTAGCTTTGTATACAACAAACACATCACCGCCTATCTGAAGCATACAGCCTGTGGCATTTAATCGCAATGATATAAGATGCATTGTTTCTGGAAGCAATGCGTTGTTACACGTTGTTGAATAAACATTTATCATAATTAAAATAAATTTACCTAAAAGTCTTATGCTGAATTTGTGGTCGTATAAGCTCCAAATCCTCCCGAGTTACTTTACTGATTCGAAATTTATCGCGGAAATCTTGGGCATCATAGCATTAAAAAATGTGGTCGTGATTTTAATCTTCGTCGATGAGTTATTAATGAGTGGTGACCGTGGCATGCAGGTTAAGTGTGTGGCCTAGCATGCTCGGAGCCCGGGTTCGATCCCCAGCCGCGGCGAAAAGTTTTTTCAATAAAAAATTTTTCTAATCGGTCACCACCTCTCTGCAGACAATGGCAAACCTCAGAGAGTAAATAATGCCATGTAAAGCTTCTTGAGAACATGAACTTTAGCTGATCGGAGTCGGCATAAAAAATGTAGGTCCAGTTCTCGGTCAATTGTGTGCAAACATTTAATAACACACACAACACAATTGATCATAAGAAGCTCGGTCAAAGTGAAATGGCCGAATCAAGGGCTGAAATGGCCAATTTGTTTTTTTTTTTTCGATGAGTTATTAAAACACTCCAGACTTCCTCATAGTCCAAATAGCTACACAGTGAAACAAATTTCAAAAAAAGTCAAAATTCTTGTATGCCACTATATAGAGGTGACAGTACTACCTCAGGAGAGCAAAACTCTAGCGGGGTTTTGCAAACTGGGGCGCGGAACATATTTTTTTTATGCATTTAATTTGGATGAATGGTGGATTTATCTGCAATTCAACGAATCATTTTTGGGTCTCCAACTTTTCTAGTATTGGGGTAAAGAGTTTTAATAATAATGTTCCAAGCAATTCTTTCCAAAAATTCACTCCTGTTGGTCAATAATTTGTCTAGCTAAACTTTTACAGAAGGGAACACAAAAACATTTCCTTATCTCGGAAATGATATGATTTTTTGGTACGATATGCTTGGAAAATTATGTGTGTCATCAATACTCATCATTTCAGCTGATCATAAGAGTCAGGAATACTATTCCAAGTGTTGAACATAATCATGTGTCCTTCTCCAGGGCTTTCAAAGCAGACCACTTGTCTTGTGAAATTAGATCACATTTGTTCTTCTCCAGTGTCTCAAAATCAACACAAAGACGTTCAAATTAAGAGCTTCATATTTCTTTGTTTTTTTAAATCAAGCAATTGTATTTCAAAGATACCAATTTCAATGCTAAAAGAAGAAAATTATAAATCTACTGTCGTAGCATAAAGAGGGTTTCTAAGGAGTGCTAAGGTCGTTCTGCTGTTTTTAAATTCTTGAAACCAGTCGGTAAATACTTTCCTCAAATTTTTTTCTTATCGAAGCTTCAGCAGTCTCGGAATGTGAAATAATGTTTCCCTTTCAAAATCTTGATATAGCGATTATTTATCTTCGAATACTATTACTTCTTCTAACATCGAAAAAAATGTGTTTTTTTTCTTTCCCTTTCAGTTTATTATTAAGCTGATTTAGATGACGTCACGTCTACCATGAAAAAAGTTTTGTGTACAATTACACAGCACAATGGGAAATTCGGACTATTTTGAGGCCAAAAGTCCAACGGAATACTCCAAAGCTTACAAATGTGAACTCTATTTTTAGATAAAGTGTTTTACCGCTGCTATGGCCCAAACAAGTTTTTTCGAAATGAGCTACAAATATTTCTTATTGTATCTAGTTTTTATATCGTGTTCAAATTCATGTACCTCAAAATCTAACAGCAACTTTTTATAACCAAAAAATTAAAAAAAAATTGACTGTTCAATATTTATCAATTAAAAAATCTATTAAATTAAATGTTTTTTTTAGAAAGTGATTATTATTATTATGATAATTATAAGTGACCTTTACGAAAATTGTGTAATTTTCAAACATAACTTTAGTTAGAATTTAAAACAAACAAAGAAAGTCTAAAGTCGGTCTAGGCCGACTATGAAATACCCTAAACCTTCTTTCCCAAAAAAAAATAACATTATTGAAAATGGGTGTGTCCGTGGGCGGATGAAGCCTATATTTTATATGCATTTAAATGTTGATGAAAAACTTACACATACCAAGTTTTATTCCTGTAGCTCACAGTTAATGCTTATATTGTGCTTTCGCTATGGGAGGTGGGCGTGTTCATGGACGGATAACTCCCAATTTTTGAACACACCTTAGTTTTGGAATAAAATATATACATACCAAATATGATCTCTCTATGACAAACATAACTTTAATTATTGAGTTTTAAACTTTTTGGGTTGTATGGAAGGGTTGTAAATGGCGGATGACGTCCATTTTTCAAAACCATATTTGGTTTGTCATAAAAAACATACGTGCCAAATTTTATCTCTGAAGGTTAAACAGAGGCTTATTTATTCCGTTTTCAATTTTTGGGTTGTATGGGAGGTGGGCGTGTCCGTGAGCAGATGATACCCATTTTTCGAAGACATCTTTGTGTTGATATAAAACACATACATACCAAATTTTTTTGTTGTAGGCTAATTATGAGCTGAATTATGCAGTTTTCAGTTTTTGCGTTGTATGGGAGGTAGGCGTGTCCGTAGGCGGATTCAAAAAATGTTCAATAGTGCAGATCCTTGGGTCCATGTGATCATGTGTACCAAGTTTCATCCAATTATCTCAACTCCTTCTTCTTATCCTGTGTTTACGGACAACACACAGACGGACGGACGGACGGACGGACATGAATAGCGCGACTCACGAGGTGACGCTGATCAAGAATATATATACTTTTCTATACCGCACTCGCTTCGTTCTATACGTTACAAACGTTTGCACAAAGTTAATATACCCTCACCTTTCAGGTTTTGGGTATAAAAAAGTACAAGAGAGTTAAAGAAAAACTCATCATATATCGATAGAGCAATCATTTATGTGTATTTGTCACAACATCTCATATTGCGATTTTGTGTGATATTAAAAACAAACTAATTTTTCTTACGTAAAATTACAACATTCATTGAACTTTTAACAGCCGACCTGTTCAAATAGTGGGCGTGGTAAGTTAATTTTTGAATTTGAAGTTTACTAATTCGAACCTAAGTGATGGGTCAAGGTTCAAGTTGATAATTCAACTCTTTACCTCCCTCCTACAGAAAAAGTGGGCGTGGCAAATCTATTTCAGTTTGGAAAGGTTTATACGTCTAACTTAAGTGCTGGACAAAGTTTTAAGTTGATACTTCAACTTTTCAAATATAGGGTAAAATTTATAGGCCACAAAATAGGGTAAAATTTCCCATTGTGCACCGTAGGGCCCTAAAAAAGACACACAAAAACGCCGAGACACCCAAACTTAATTTTTGGTTGTAGAATACGGTGGCATACTCATTTTTTTCCAGTTAGATCAAATTCTCAATATATTCGCGATTGATATTTTGCCAGATATAAACCCTTTTTCGAGCTATATTTTTATTATATGTTATATGTAGAAAAAGACATCGAAATGGAATGAAATTTGGTATATACGCTAATATTAACTGATTTATCCTGGTCTATCGCCACACAAGAACAAAATTTGCAGGCAAAAACTATGATAAATTTAGGTAAAGTTCAGAAAATATGAAAAAATTTCGAAAAATAGATAACAACTTTGTTATGATAAATAAGTTGTATCAAGAATGATAGAATACAAGATTGTGCAAAGAATGCCTATAAAAGTTGCACTGAACTGCGCATGTCGTCACAAAATACCAATTGCTGTTATGGCGTTTTCTTTTCTCAACGAAAAATTCTGCCTTCTGAAGATGCAGAATTTTTTACATATTGATCTGAACTCTCAGAATTTTTCAGATCACAAAAATCGCTGGAATTTATGTTTTATATAATTTTTTTTTTAATAACTCATGCTATTTAAGTAATCAAATGAAAATTTTGATAAAGTTAATCTATTTGTATTATTTTTCTTCAAATTATCTTTGTATAAATATGCGTTGGCGAAACAGGTAAGAACACCTTTTGTGGGCATTTTTGTATAGCTGCTTTTATTGGCATCGCCAAAATTACAGACGCACGATCTGTCAGCGCAACATTGAGTTTTGTTAATTTATAGGTCGTGCGTTCTGACAGCTCATCTCGTAAAGTTTATGCAACGTCGATATAAAGTACGATCGGCGCACGACCGACCTAACGCAATATTGCGATTTCAGCATAACTCTTATTGATCGCCAAAAGTTTAATTTTTGCTATGTTTAAAAAAGCATTTTTTTAAAACCGCTACAAAGGACTCGTTTTTTATTAGATTTACGTGGAATTATAATTGTTGTTTTGTTGTTATTAAGTTCTTCTTTCTGTATACCGCTTTAATGATATGATTTCTGGTAATAGTGAAGAAGATCAGCGTAACCACTCACTTTTTAAATCCTCTTGGATATTTGTGTCAGAGCCGCACATAAAGGGCCAAAGAGCCGCACTTTGCCGACCACTGCTCTAAATGTTTGGGGTTCGTTATAATTAGAACGTTAACATTGTTAACGTTAAGGTCAGTTTTCTCCCTATCCTGTTCAGTAGAATTATCTGATGAAAGCCAGATTTCAAATCTAATGTTGTGTAAAATCGAGACTTTCCCAAATTTGAAAATATCAAGTACGTATTCGGGAATGGGTAAGTATCATAAATTGTTTGGTTATTAATTTTTCTAAAATCAATTACCATGCGAAGGTTTTGCTTGCCATTTTCGTCTAAACCCTTTTGATACCACATGAACCAGTGAATTGTAAGGAGAATAAGACTTTCTTATATTCCATCTGTTTAAAGGGTTTGAATTTCTTTGTTTATAAACTTTGAAGCTAAAATCGAGTAAGAGTCTTTCGTATAAATTGGCTCATTTGTAGTTGTACGAATTTCAGGTTTCACAGAAGTATTGTTAGGTAAAGTCCTTTCTGAGTGTGCAGGCATTTTCATTTCTAATAATCATTTCATAGAATTCGGTTTGACTTTTAAAAGGAACAGAACCAACTGCTACCGTTGTCAAGTTGACTTGATTATAAGATAGGTAATTCATCTTCTCTTTTCCATTTCTGTGGAATAAATATCCATTATTAGTATCTAATTTAACTTTAAACTCCCGACAGAAATCATATTCAATGATACCATCCAACGTACTTAGACTGGGTAGTAAGTGAAACGTTGAGGTGTGATTAGAAATATTTATAACGCACTTTTTGCTGATTAAATAAGAATCATTGATTGTTGATTGACCTTCGATTAAATGGGAATTTGAAAGTTTTAATGCCTTGCAGAGATTCAATATCTTTTATATAATTTTGACATGCACCAGTTCTATGAGAAAGCGAAGTTCTTGACCATTCCCTGTTTTTTTCTTAATAAATGGCAGGAAAGAATTAGCACTGCAAAATTTATCTCATTATAATTATTATCATCTTCATTTTTATTGTCATAAAAGTATTCATTTGCAAAAGAATCGCCACACCAATTATCGTGCTGAATGATGTCACATAAAAAGTCATTGCCATTTTGATAATGGTCACTATAGTCGGTTGTAAAAACACAAAACACAAAAAAAAAAAAACAAAAAAAAAAACAAACAAATTGGCCATTTCAGCCCTTGAAAGGACTTTGACGGAGCTTCTTATGATCAATTGTGTTGTGTGTGTTATTAAATGTTTGCACACAATTGACCGAGAACTGGACCTACATGTTTCCGACTCCGAACGGCTAAAGTTCTTGTTCTCAAGAAGCTTTACATGGCATTGTTTACTCTCTGAGGTTTGCCATTGTCTGCAGAGAGGTGGTGACCGATCAGAAAAATTTTTAATTGAAAAAAACTTTTCGCCGCGGCTGGGGATCGAACCCGGGCTCCGAACATGCTAGGCCACACACTGTACCTGCATGCCACGGTCACCACATAGTCGGTTGTACCTATTTCTTTTTTATCTTCTGTCTGTATGTCTTACAAATAATAAATCCAGTATTGTGTGGGTTTAGGTGATACACCTAAGCCTATATTTGCAAATGTTTTGTATTGCTTTAGGTGATGCACGAACGCCTGTATTTGCAAATGGCAATCTGGCACTTGAAACCAGTTACCGGTAATAGAAAAATAGATTAAGTTGAATTTGGTAAACTGGCACTTGAAACCAGTTTCCGAATGATTGAAATAGAGTTACGACCGTTCTGATGATAACTGATTTCTTTATTGTTAAAAAACTTCTTTTATAATGAAGTGAAACTTAAATGAAGCTTAATATGCAATATACAATTAAATATTAAAAAATGAAAACATTCTGCTTAATACTAAATTAACAAAAACAATTAAAAATAGCCCAATTTAAAATAAATATATCATCAACAATCAACGCCACCAAAGTAGGTCAATGAAGCGATCAAGCATTGCACCCTGCGTTGCTGGATGGTATACCTTTTAATGTAGTAGCAGTGGGAAATGCAGTCACTGACTCGACTGCAGAGCTTGCTTTTGTTTTCTTTTTGATTCATTACTTGCTTTAACCAAGGCCATATGATGCTGACACTGCATAATTTGTATTAAGCGGAACAACAAGTAGGCATAGCATAATTATTTGCATTGACTTGGTTTTATGTTTCATTTTAAAACCAAAACCAAAAACAATAAACTATGATTGTCGTTCGGATTGTTAATCTGAACATTTTGCCCGCCTGTGAATTGACATGCTGCATTTTTCACTGCTGACTAAAATTGTATTATTAGCGAAACTTGAATTTATTGAATTTTGAAGGAACTTGTTAACATATTAGTGTAAATATAAATGTATGAATATATGTAAATATAAATTTTAAATTTGAGTTTATTTTAAAAGAAGCCGAAAATTAATTAAAAATTGAACGAAATTTTAATACTTAAACTTCAAGTTGAGGATCAATAGCAAATCTTGGTGCTGGGATAGGTACGTTGTTATGCGGTAGCACTGCTGTCTGCTTCATCTGTCTTATTTTCCAAAAAAACCAAATGACGGTGCCAATAATTAGCAGTAGGGCTGAATAACTTGTTAAATAGTGATGGGTGCTAGAGGTTTGTAACACTTGAGGTAGTTCAATGATTTTATTCGTCTTGATATTTTCGTGTAGTTGTTTCAATTGTTGTAATTCACTGCTCAGATCCAAAGGCGAGTCGTTGTAAAAAATCCGTACTTTGGAAGCATTACTAACCAAGAGTTCACTAAATGTAACATGCGATGCATAAATAGTATCTGTAAACGATTGATGAGTTTGGATGGTTGCAGTATGATGCTTAACACGTTGACTGCCGCGCCAATTTTCAGAAAACTGGGAAAAATAACAATTTGATTTTTTCACATTATATAACTAAAAACTCTTTCTAGATCACAGGTATCATCAAAAAGCAAAAATGATATTTTTTTTAGGAGATAAAGGACCTACGAATTATCTCGGAGTTGGCTTCTGTAACAGAAATCGCTACGCAGAAGTCAAGAACGAGTGACAACGAAAAATGAAAGGTTTAGTGAGTACGAGATAACTCTTAGTTGGCACCCTAGAAGGGAACGCAATCTACGAGTTATCTCGTAGTCGGCAGTCGACGTGTTAAGTATCCAATCATCGTGTAGAGTCAATAAATTCGCCTCTTGCATTTCTAATAATTCCGTGACGCCATTACAAGCTGCAGTAAGTTGTGTCGTAAGTTTTGGTCCAAGCATCCATTAATTTGTATGTTGTAATGGTTGTCAGCTAATATTAGTTTTAATTACTTCCAGGATGCAAGTTGAGTCGGTTTTATTTTTGGGCATGTTGATTTTGCAGGAATATGACTAAAGGGAAAAAGCCTTCATAATTTGTTGTTTTTGCAACGCCTTGAACGTTGCCACTGGGATCTTTAATTCCAAAGATATAAATTTTTTGGTTCATGAAATTCTTTATAAATAAATCAAACACAAAAACTTTCGATTCTTGTTATCTGTAAGCAAGGAAAAAAAGTAGAAACATCGATGTTTTTTGTGGATGAATCGATGTTTTTAGGTGATACATCAAAAAAAAATACATCGATATTTGCATGCCATGTGATATATAGAAATGTATCGATGTATAATTTCGATGCATCGTATCAGAAAAAACATCGATGTAATTTTCCGATGGGCAACTCTAATGGTGACACAGTCTTTTAGTACGGCATCCGTTAGTATAAAATATTGATCTCTGTGTGATGTGACAGCTAGCATAGATGTTTGCGGTCGTATTTTTGGCATTGTTTTATTGGTTATAACAGGAATCGGTATGAGATTGAATAGGTCATATTATTCTTCAAAATATTATTAGGGAAGCCGAAGGTTAAGCGGTAAATGCCCTCTTATTTTCATTATTTAATCTTGAAGCTGCTGTGGTCTGATTTTATCATGTCGAGTATCGGCTAATACATATTAGCCACAAGTTCGTATTTTACTTCAGCTCCTTAAGTTTTATTTTAAATTCTTTCTTTAACCGGGTTTTAACTTTTTAAATTCATTCTTATTTAACTTGCTGTATTTTGCTGAGGATCTTCGGTGGATTTCTGCAGTTAAATTCAGTGAATGCGGTGGAATTATCCTTTTATTATAAAATCATATTAGTTTACATATATATCTTTGCAATTTTTTTATTTTTCATTCTGCTTTAACAAAACATCTGTTCTCAGAGAGTGTAAGTTCAAGAATGCAAGTGCAAGTTCCGACATTTGTGTACATCTAAGTTCTTGCTACTTCTTAGCTAGTACACAAACCGGTGATTTTTCTGTGCTTATCAAACTTCTTCAAACAGGGTTGACAAAGCTACTTTTGAATCTAAAAATTAAATTTAATATAACCTTAAAACTGAACTTAAATTAAAATTTAATACAAGTAATTATGTACTGCAAATTTCGGAACTGTGCTGTAAAAGGAGAATCCGACCGTATTGTGAATTGCTGGTTGTGTGAATCCTTTTTTCATTTTAAGTGTGCAGAACTTTTCTCGGTCAAGTGTGTGCAAACATTTAATAACACACACAACACAATTGATCATAAGAAGCTCGGTCAAAGTCCTTTGAAGGGCTGAAATGGCCAATTTGTTTTTGTTTGTGTGCAGAACTAAATGCTGCCCATGCTATTTCGTAGTTGTCTTCTGTCAAGTCCAAATGTTGAATTGCCCTTCTGCCTCGCCAGCTTCATTTTATATCAAGTACCACATGTTTTGAATTTGTGGAATAAGTTGTTGGTAGATCATCCGCGTGAAAACGTCGGAAAAAGTCTGCCACTGTATTGCGTTCTATTGATTCACAATCGTATTTGACTTTTGTTTTGTTATTTCTTCTTTTAATAGTAAAACCCTGGTTTCAAGTTGAGTATATGACAGCATGTCATAACTTTCCGCCTCCGGGTCTTCACACATAGCCCAAATTTGAAAGTGTGCTTCTTCGATTTTACTCCATAAATTATTCAACACTATCAAGCATTCAGCTGGTGCTTCCTCTTTAGATTTTCCTGCTAGTAGATGCTATTATGACGTTATCATGGCCCTTTGTTTCCTACACCATGTACCGAACTGAGGGTCATTGGTGGCTGTCAAACTCAAGGGCTGCTTTGGATGATTTTTGATTGTTTGATTTTGATCTTGTTGATAAGTCGGTTTCAAAGGTTTGGCTGCTGCTAGACTCTGATTCCTTGTCTCTGCAATGGCTAGTGATTCCAAACGTTGTATTTCGTCTTGGAACAAGTTGAAGTGATCGTTTGCTAGCTCATTGATTTTGTTGTAGTAACCAGATGCGAAGCACCCATGATCTATTGGCTGATCAATGAGTGTTCGAAGCTTAGTGTCTGTCTCCGAGAATTGGTCCCAGGCTGTAGGTACATACCTAAGCCGTTCATTGTAATACGCAGCTTTTGTCTTTCTGCTTGCAGAGTCTTTTTTGAAGTTCACAATGAGTCGCTGGATTTCAGCACCTGTGCCTTGTTGGACCTTCACAAGTTCGTTGAAAGAAGCCATGATTACGATGTTGTGTTTTTGATCTTGATTTGCCTCTATGTAGTTTAAATCAGAAAAAACGATTTTTTAATTCGCGACGTACTTTTTCACGTTTTTATTTATATTATGATGCAGGAATTAAAAAATTCCTGGTCGGGGTCATTTTATTGCTTTATGTGATGCACCTAATACTATGTTTACATATGGAGATTAAGGGCAAGTAGATTAAGCTGATCTTCTTGCGTAATCTAAACTGTTTACACTAGCTTAAAGAGATTTACTTTGACATTTCGTTGTTTTGTTTTGTTCTTTTGTCTTCAGCCATATAGATTCCAATTAAGATCAAATAAGCAAACATATTAACAAATAAGTAAACAAACGATTAAACGTAACATTAATTTTATTAATATTGTTACACGATTAACAATTTATGTGAATATAATTAAAGCAAAGTGTTTGTGGCTGTTTCACCGATTGGTCCAGTTGAAGCACTGTTTCTGTCCACAACTGATGGTACTTTCTTTTGCTGCCTGACCTATGATTAATAAAAAGCAATTGCATTATTTAATACTAATTTTTCATTCCACAATACTCACGTTCTTGTATCCATTTCGAATTATCAACGATTTTCAGAAATTGTCGAAGATTTAAGCAAAAAAATCTTTGCCGCAGCTAAATACATAAATTAAATATAAGCAATTGTTTGACATTTCGTTTCTTGCTTCTTTACAGGGTTGTAGTTTTTTAAGGAATTATCGCTGCTCACAGCGTTGCAAACCTTTTTTGAGAAGATTAATTTTTAATCTCGTTCTGAAGGGATTAACTTTTGTATAGATAATCTCTTCAAATTCAACAAGATTAGCGAGTTAATCTCCTCAAAAGACTTAATCTCGATTTAATCTCCATATGTAAACGTACTATAAGCCTGTATTTGCAAATGTTTTGTATTGCTTAAGGTGATGCACGAACGCCTGTATTTGCAAATGGCAATCTGGCACTTGAAACCAGTTACCGGTAATAGAAAAATAGATTAAGTTGAATTTGGTAAACAGGTACTTGAAACCAGTTTCCGAATGATTGAAATAGAGTTACGACCGTTCTGAAGATAACTGATTTCTTTATTATTAAAAGACTTATTTTATAATGAAGTGAAACTTAAATTAAGCTTAACATGCAATATACAATTTAATATTAAATAATGAAAGAATTCTGCTAAATGCTAAATTAACAAAAATAATAAAAAATAACATAATTTAAAATAAATATATCATCAACAGTCAACGCCACTAAAGTAGGTCAATGCAGCGATCAAGCATTGCACCCTGCGTTGCTGGATGGTATAACTTTTAATGTAGTAGCAGTGGGAAATGCAGTCACTGACCGACGCATATTCGTCGGTCAAAGATTTGTCGGCAGAGCTGGCTTTTGTTTTCTTTTTGATTTATTACTTGCTTTAAGCAAGGCCATATGATGCTGATGCTGCATAATTTGCATTAAGCTTAACAACAAGTAGGCATAGCATAATTATTTGCATTGACCTGGTTTTATGTTTAATTTTAAAACCAAAACCAAAAACAATGAAATATGTTTGTGGTTCGGATTGTTAATCTGAACAAATCCTTTGCTGCTTTTGGAATGGTAACTAAGCAGAATTTGAATACTCGTGTGGGCGTTTAAATATCTCCATTTGATTGAAATAAAATTGTGATTTATAAAACTTATATTTAAATTTTGTGAAGTTGCATCGGTATTTTGATGAGCACTTGGCCGCCTTTAAAGAGATGAAGCGTGATCGACATCCATTGGGACAACCCTATTTTTATTCAATGGAAAGTCACGATAATTTTGATAATTTGCTATCGATTTTGGAACTCGTTGTGGTATATTTGGTTTTACTGAATTTCCCATTGCAAATGCGCGACCAAAGTCAATGCGTTTTTATTAGTATCAAGTCCTTGCGCCACAGCGAGCGCTGTAGGAAGATCACTTGGCCTTGCAG
The DNA here is from genome assembly GCA_958299015.1 of Tetanocera ferruginea. Classification (NCBI taxonomy): domain Eukaryota; kingdom Metazoa; phylum Arthropoda; class Insecta; order Diptera; family Sciomyzidae; genus Tetanocera; species Tetanocera ferruginea. The sequence continues at coordinate 87,373,052 of OY282643.1, forward strand.
AAAATAGTACGTCACATAGCGGTCGGCGGAGACCCAAAACAAAAAAAAACGAAGAGCGTTTTTTCGTGCATGCTTGTTAAGAGCGGCTATGACTTCACTGTTTCCACTATGCGTCAATGTCTGCCTATGAACCATTAATATAAGTTGTTTATCTTCCGCATCATAATTTTCAATGAAGGATAGATTTCCTTGTTTAATCTCATTTTCATGCACATAGATAGGCCTCTTGTGGGTAGTCTTGGTCGAGTGTAGCTATTATTGCTTTAAAATTTAAAATAGTACTGAAAGCAGAGGGTTGCATTTGCAGAATCTATTATCTTATTTCTAAAGATGCCAATCGCAATGTAATAGTCTTGGGTAGCTTACGAACGAACTAGTTCAATTGAACCACTTAAAACTATGTGAACTAGTTCGTTGATTCTCGATCTTTTAGTTCAATGATTCTGCAACGAATCAAATCAAAATCAACGAAAGAAAAATAAAATGCTTATCCACCAATGGTTTGAGTCCGTGCAAATTCTTTTTGCATTTTCGTATTTTTACTGAAATGGTGAGAAACAGATGTCACTTAAAAATGCACTTAAACGCCTAAGATCTAAAATGGAATACTCAATGGTTTGAGTCCATGAAAATACTTTATATATCTTCGCTTCTGTATTGAAATGGTGCGGGAAAAACGAACTGAAAGACATAATGAACTAAAAGACCTTATAAACTTAAAGATATAACGAACTAACGTAAATAATAAACTTAAAGATCAAATGAACTAAAAGAACTATATGAACGCACCTGTTCATAAAACTCAACTGAACTAAAAAGAGCGATCATTTCAGTGAATTAAAATGCCCAAGCCTACACTGTAATACTTCACAGAGCCCTCCGTATAGTAATTAATGGCGAAATGAGCAGCAGATCGCCATGCAGGATATATTTAAGCCAAACATTCACTTCCACTGTCTTTCAAGGATTTAGAGAGACAGAATATGGTTGTAACTCGTGGTGGTTCATGCCGTGAAAGTGCAGAAGTCAGTATGTTTATTTGTTCAACAAATTCTTCTCTTGTTCGTTCTACTGTCGTATATACTATTTCCAAAACCTGCTCTCTACTCACACTCATTTTATCTAAATTATGTTTATGTTTATTGATATTAATTAAACTAGCCGCTTTTATAATTTTTTCTTATTCTTAAAATTAATTAACCCATTTCTGGTATTTGTGCGATTTTTCGCATTTTTTAAAACTGCTTGGAGTTAAAATTTTTTCCAGTTCTTTATTTAATTAATAATATTTATTTGGATTTCTTAAAAAAAGTATTTTTGTAAAGGTTTTTGTTAAAATATTTAACTATTTATAAAATAATATAGGTTTATCAAAAAATGGTTTTTTATTACTTGCGATGAACTGAACTACTTTAAAATTTTTTGTTTTCCCCAAAAAAGATTTCCTCTTATTTATGTTATGTAGGGTGTATGAAAAATAGTACGTTGACGGAATATGTATGCAACCAGCGTGCCACCCTGATATGCTTATGATCTGTCAAATGTTTTTGCTCGTGTTAAACAAAATTAATTCAGGTTAAGAACTACGAAAAAGAGACGTATTTGATTTAAAAAATAAAATTTTACTGACTCCCTGGAACGATAATAAAGAGGTTACTCTTATCACTAGAGCTATGATAGTAAAGCACGGAAAAAGACCAAAATAAGCAAGATCCCAAGCACAATAAAATGCCAAAATAAGCACGCAAACAAGCACGAAAAAAGACGAAAATCGTTGAAATAAATGGGAAAACATGCAAAAAAAACATAGTGGAATTAACAATGTGTGCTTGGGGCTGACTATGCTCTCTTTGATAGTGACCATAACTGTCAAAATCAAACAATTTTACGAATACATAGAGCGTCGTTTTTCAGACAATACAGATTTATATGCTGAAAAAGACCTCTCAACATCTACCGATGTAACGGGTGCAAATTTAAACATTAGGTACAGTTTCGGTTGGTGACAAAGTTGATACATATTCGTTCGGATCGACATCATTGTGTAAATTTGCGTTTATTATTTTTTAAATCTGTACAAATGACATGTATGCAACATTACGGGAAAGAATTTTTTTCACATTTCTCTAGAAATTCTTTTCTTTCTATTGTGATCAAATTTGAGCGAAGATTTTCAATGATATCCATGCATATTTTAAAATCCAACCTTTAGACTCCAACTTTATTATTCCTTCAACGATGGATGTGAAATTCTCTTTAATGAATGCTAGATGAATCCGAACTTTAGCTGATGCAAATAACTTTTGTGATTATCGAATGCTTTCTGCATCGTTTTCGTCTAAATCGTCCACTCCATCCAACTTCACAGCTTCAAAATGATGAGCAAAGTATACACAAGCTTTTAGTCATGTTCCCCATCTTGTGATTACGGGCTCAGGTGACAACGGTATGGCTGGGTTTGCATTTTTGAATAATTGTCGACGAGCTGGTGACTACGAACAGGAAATATTAAAAAAGAAATATTTATAATTGTTTGAATGTGAAACACATTTACCTTTACGAAGACGGATTTCACATTTGCAATCAAACCGTTTACTTTTGGGAGCTGTTGACGAATGAATTCAGATAAACAATGTAAGCCATACGCAAAACATGTGACATGTAACATTTTTGGAAATAGCACTCGTAGAGATTTCATTGCAGAGAGCATATACGCAACAGCATCAGTAGCAACAAGCAAAACCTTTTCGTATTGAATTCCTTTATTTTGGAAAGAAAACAATCAATAAAACACGAATAGGTATGTCAATAGCTTTAATATGGAAATATACCATTTGGCCATAAGAATAACAGTGAACCCGTGAACAATGTTGCAAGCGTTTTTTTTTTTTTGAGTTGACTTTTTATAATTCCATGACGTTCAGCAAATACGATTGACCGGGCTCATTTGGATCATCCAATACACCAAAACCTAATATGCCACCATTCTTTGTTCAACGTCGGTTGTCTCATCAAAGGAAACCCAAATGTGTTTCCCAGCTGCCTTTGAACGAAGTTTTTCAATAATTTTCTCGTATAAATATGGTACATAAATTTTACGCATTGTGCTTTGATCCGGAACAATTTTAGAAGTGTATTTTTCCAAAAATTTACCACACTAGGATTATTCACTATGTTTAGTGGTATGTTTGCTTCCAATAAAGTTTTGCACAAATCCATATTAAATTCTGATGGCCTTGGTCCTTTTTTTCGTGATGATCCAATATCAACGATTGATTCAATCTAATGGAATTTTGTTCTCTTTTTGCTTCGACTCTTTTCTTGTGTTTCAATTAAGTAATGTGCAGTTTGATATCAAAAAGTGTTTTACATGAAATATCGCAATCACAAAATAAACACATTCATTTTCATTGCTTTTCGCGGAAAACTTTTAGATATTCATGTATTATCCGCAAATTAAATTCGCGTTGAGTCTTTCGTTCTCTAATTATTTTGTAGCAATGTCTATTACTGAATCAATGAAATGTAGCCGACAAGTTAAATGTTTAAAATTCACAATTACCAGATGATTGGAATTTTACTTTATTGAACAAAATATTATTGGGCAAGTGCACGCATAGAAAATCTACGTTAACTTGGATGCAGTTTGATATTTGAATTTACAAATCTGAATAGTCTTTGCTATTGATGAAGCGTAGACACAAACCTTAATTAAAGCTTAATGTTTTTGGCAGAATGTGCCTATTTTATAGCACTATATTAACGTGGAAGTATTTTTTTTAAGTAGCCATGTGCAGAATAAATGCATTTTTATCCAAAATAAGCACTTTGAACCCAAAATAAGCATTTTCATCCAAATTATGCACGAACGTCTGAAAAAGCCTGAAATAAGCAAAATAGGGAGGCACAAAACCCGTGCTTTACTATCCGAGCCCTACTAAATACCAAACTATTCAACCAATGGTACAAATAACTCGTTACGACAAAACAGTGCAAAAACGGCGCACAATTCAAATAGAACGAGTCATATCCGAATACAATCACTACCTGGGCGGGGTTGACCTTCATTACAACGGTGTTTTTAATTACCTTATAGGTATACGAAGTAAGGAATAGTGGTGGAATTTGTTTATCTGGAGATTAGATAGTGCACTCGTCAATGCTTGGAAACTGCACTGTTTTATAGAAAAACGTTTGAATCGAAAACCTTTGCCGCAAGTACAGTTCAAAGTCAAAGTTACTCAAGATCTTTTGCTTACAAGTGATCAAAGGCAATAAAATTTGAAGAAACTCAGTTACAAAGTCTACTTTGTCCAGAAAATATCCCAAGGATTTCACGTCATCATATTATAGTCTATGATGACTAAAAAGAAGATCTAAAAAGATCTAACCAATAAGTATTTGCGATGTGGCGTTTGCCACAAAATCATGATATTCATGTGTAGAAAATGTAATAAACATTTGCACCCAAAATTCTTCGGCTTATATAAAAATCACGAATAACAAATACTAAATTATAGATGGCTGTGGCAATTTTTGAAGATGTACCACATTCCTGCCTAAAATAATAATGTACTGATTTATAAGTCTTATCTGTAATTCTTTTAATACGTCTATACTTATATATATAATTATACATGAACTTTATTCTAAACTAAAGCTATTTGGGGAAAGTTTTTACTCGCTTAATAACAATTTTAGAGAAATTTTTGGACTTTTTAGCGAAGTTACTATCGCAACTAAAACCAGCGTTTACGATAACATTTCAATACCGGAAAATATCTCCAATTCTCTGTCGCAGACAGTTTCTTCCGGTGCCCAAACCATCCTTTCATCTAAGAAAGACCTAAATAAACTTAAAAATATTAATAATAAGAGGAAAAATAAAAATAAAAATAAAAATAACAAGCGTCGCAAGGTGTCTTCAAACACTTTCCAGGCTATGCAATCCTCAGCAATGCCTTCTGAATTAAATAATGAAGTTATTGCACCATCGCCATCAAAGATTTCTCCATTGACTAACAGTCTTATTTCAACTCATCCCAATAATGAACTAAATTTCAATTTAAGGGTAGTGTCGAGGAGAAAAATAATATTAACTTCACGCCTTCATCCCGACACAACTACTGAAAATGTTTTAACGTTTGTCAAACAAAATAATTTAAAGCGTCATAATTCATGCAAAAAAAATTCTGTTCATGCAAAAAAATTAGTAATGAACCTTCCCACGCTTCCTTCATTCTAACAGTCGCAGCTGAAGAGTTTGCAACTGTTTTAAACTCTAATTTGTGGGGCGATAATATTTTTGTTTCTGACTTTAAGCCCAAAAATAAGTCCGAAAGGTAAATAATATCGAATTATATCGTCCGTCAGACCAAAATACCCTAACCGTTCTAACCATGCGTTTAGACCACCTGAACGAACGAAAGAAACCCCGTTCGTTCGCTCAGTGTAAACACTTAGCCCGAACGAACATTCGCTACAAATTCGTCGCAAACGCTGTTCGCCCGGTGTAGACAGTAAATAAGGGCGAACGAATGAGAATTCTTTCATTCGGACTGTTCGGCCATCGAACTCCGCTTAGTGGTGATAATGGTAAGCCACTAGCCTGTCCCAAGCCAGTGAAAAGTAGGAGGGTGCCACGTAAAAGATGGGTTGCCATGAGCCCTCGCTTTGAGATGCAAAATCATGGAAGTGGGACATAAAATCTGGTTATTGTTCCTGCGTATCCGTAGCAAATGATATAAAACATACTGTTAGCGCGGATTTAGTCAATAAACCTGGTTTAGCAACTGATAATTACTGGCATGAATAAAAATCTGATATTATCTATGGGTTTATGAGAAGAAGTGATGATAAATAAATTTCCAAAGATAGGGTCTTTACGCCGAAAAAAATTGTTTTAAAGGTATGGTCATGGAGGTAGAGGAGTATTACAAAGGCAGTTTAAAAAAGGAGTATTGACAAGGAGTATGATCAAGGAGCATAATAGATCATGTGTTCGAGCATGCTTCATTGTGGTAATGTTGTATGCTGGCTGATAAAGTTTTCTAACTTAATTTAGATAACGCGATCAGTTTTGGAATAAACAAGTGTTACAGTCTTTACTGGTAGTGCCCGAGGCATTCAACAGGATTGGCTGTACTGATAGCACTTTATGTCAGCAATTTGTTCAGTCATTTCCCAGTCATAGCAAATACCCAACTAGTGTATATCGGTATAGTATACCGGGATACTAAGATAAGCTTGCTTATCAAGTCATGTGTGCTCAAAACTATCAATTCATGTCTGGTTGTTGTTGGACACTCATTCCAAGGTGGAAACCCTTTTGTCGGGAGACTATCGTGGGCTGGCCCTTCGGAGAATTTCGTGCTGGCTGTGGCAAGCTTAACGTCGCAAGCTAGACAACGAGTCGGCATGGAGTTGCGTCTCAGTACAACCAGGCTGGCATATCCTTTATGCAAGACATTTTAGATAGGTCTCGCTCCTCACCAATGAAGTCAACTGAATTTAACCTCAAATTAAATGTTCACAAATTGGTACTAAGGAATCGGTGGATGAGTTAAGCGTTTATAGCAGAATTGGCAAATGGCACCTTGTCATAGTAAGCTGTTAATACTTGAAAACGCGAATCCGTAGGGCGCTTGTCATGTCCGGAAAATAATAAATTTGTATATGGCGATAATGGCGCTCAAATTCTGCATGATATGATTGAAATGAAGGGTTGCTCAGTAGAAATCTTGGGTGCTGAGTGCCTGAAAACTGGTCGATAAATTAAATTATATTCCAAAAACCATTGGATTTGAGAAAGGAACTTCTAAAAGACATGTCGGCCCCATGATCCTGCACTACCGGCAGTTCGATGGATGTGAGTCCTGAGAACGCGTCTGTTGAGAGTTGATTTCGAAAGTCCATGACTCCTCGCCATGGGCAAGTAGAACTAAAACCGAACAGGGAGGCGTCTACTATAAAGATGTTACTAATGTAATGTTCTGCCGTCGCTAAAATCTTTTTGAGCGAATCCGGTGTTGCGCTTTTCTTAAAAACGAAAAAGTAGCAAGGAGTAGCTTCAAAGAAGAAATCACGGAAAGTACCAAAATTAGTAACTTTAATATCAAAACAACGCAAATCAAATCTTTTCAAGGTTTGTTTATGTGTTTGAACGTGTTCTGCTCATTTTCGGTGAAATTTAATTGTGGTAAGATATAAATAATAATAGTAATAATTATATAGTTCTTTCATACAATAGCTAATAGTTTAAAATATTGTTATGGAAAATTAATGAATATTAAAATAATAATATAAATTTATTTATTATTCATATTAAAAATAGATTAATAAATTGAAATATTAAAATACAATCGCGATTATGTGTTACTCAATGCTTGCTAGACAAATTTGTTGTGGAGAAACGGAGTACAAGATTTATTACTAATATATAAATAAAGAGCTATACACCCTGCATTTATTCATGTTCGCCGAATGCATAATTTTCTGTTTAGACCGCCTGAACATACAAGATGTCGGATAATGTTCTTTCGCGATGTTTGTCCGGTGTAGACAATGCGCTGAACGATGTTTTTATTGCAATTAATTCTTCGCAATGAATTTTTCGTTCGTTCAGGCAGTCTTAACGCACGGTAAGACGCGTGACATATTTTTGTCAACTCAGAATTTTCAGAAGATATTATTGCGTTAACTGAAACGTGGCTCAACGGAAGCATTACTGGCTTGGAATTGTTTGACAAAAGTTTCCAAGTGTTTAGAAAAGGGAGATACGCTGACAGTTCTTCTGGTGTCTTATTAGCTGTTAGGAACTGCTTTGTTAGTTCCTTAATTGATATTCCCTGCTCTTCGAATATCGAACTAATTACGTTGAGGTTGTACATTGTTATTCCAATATTTTTACAAGTATCTGTTTCTGGAATCAACACTTGAAAAATACAAGTTACAAGTCTATTTGTCGTATTTACAAGTGCCAAAACTACTTGTAAACTCAATTCTGTTTCTCAAAACTTTTGAAACTTGTAGCTTGTAATAAAAATTTGACAGTATTGCAAGTCTCTTTAAAATAGTTACAAGTTGGAAACACAAAACTTTAATAAATATCCAATACTAAAAACAGTAAAAAATGTGGTCAAGTGATCCAAACAGTGAGGAGGAAGTCATAATTATAAGAACACCAAGGATTTTAAGACGATTTTAAGACTATTGCGTCAGTTTGTTTCATTCGCCACTTTTATTTCTTTGGTTATTTTTACGGAAAAGGCACCAAAGAGAATATCTTTCGATAAAATATTTTTCGTAAAATTGAAATTATTTGGTTGTTTTTAGTTGCCACTTAAGATTTATTAAATTAATCAAACTAATAAAATAAATGCAAAGTAACAGCTGTTGTTAAATTTGTCAGTTGCAAAATATTGCCAGATTGGTGTTTTGCGAATTGTGGGTGAAACTTGTTTATGTTAGGAAAATTATACAGTGCTATTAAAACTGTGTTCATATTTTATAGTAAGGGTTTTCAAAAGTTGTCGCACTAGATCGTATTATTCTATTTATATCGTATTATTTCGTACTTACGCAATAATTGTAAAAGTGATTATAATATATTAATATTTTACTTTTAATGGATTTCTTCGTATTTACTTGATAATTTTCTTTTGATAAACAAGCAATTTCTATCCCTTTGGCGCGATAAATTATGTTTTGGCCACAGCGTGTAACATATTTAGGGGATTCAAATCACTGCGTAAGGGCTGCGTAACCGCCTAACTCGTAACTCTTTCCGAAATGTAATTTTTTATATGAACTTTAACAAGCGATTTGCGTAAAACTTAACGCATGAAATTTTAGTGGTATTCATGCATTGCCGAATATTTTCCGATGCCGTATACCGGAAAATATTCGCTGTTTTTGCATGAGGTACCTTTTTTGTATTTTTTGGTTAGTGCCGTATATCAATCAGCTGTTCTTTAAGTCACATTGCAAAAGTGGCCACCTTGGTTTAATAAATAAACTGAAAACTAAATAATTAAACAAATACATAAAAAGTTTCATAATTAAAATGAATACAAACAAATTCCAGATAAATTCTTTTATTATTCGACAACTGGCAACATGCAATTTGTTGTTTTAAAGGATTCTCAAGTTGAAAGTTGAGCAAGAAGTTTTTAGTTTGTAATAAATACTGTAAAATATTTGAAAGGTGGCAACAACTCTTTGCCGAAAGTTTTCGGCGCTGTTTTTGCATCAAAATCGTGAGGAAAACTGGGAACTTTGCCGTATATCAAATTCCATACAAATTTTGACAGTTGATATACGGCGTTTACGCTTTTTCCGATTTTCGGCATTTTCGGCACGTTTTCGGTATTGCAAGAATACCACTTTTATGCGTATTGCGTATAATTGGATTGCGTAAAAAGCTGCCCTGTCAAAATTGTTTATTAATTGTTCTTTCAAATGATCTAACACGTCGTCCAACAATGATGGATGTGATTTTTTTGAAAACTAAGAACAATGAATGAAATACAAGTGACAAATGTTCAAGAATCTTTCAAGCTTCGCAGTTAATTTTACTCAAAATTTCATGGTGCGTTCATGTCAATTCAATAAACGCAAAGTACGCAATACGCAAACCTACGCAGTGCCTTGAATCCCCTTATTAATTGTCCCAATATGTTTTTTGAAGAACGCAGTATATTCAAGTTCCGAGGTATAAATAAACAATCTGGTAGCTCTCTTACTTGACAGACGCCAAAATCTGAATAAAAAGCTATTCTACACGTGTAAAAAAAACTAAAAGACTTTTGAAAATCTTTGAGAAACAGTTTTTACAAGCACTTGTAGAAAATACACTTGTAACTTGTGAGCTTGTGAACTTGTAGTTTTGAGAAACAGACCCTGGTCTTAACTACAGACAGTAACAATGTCATTGTTAAGCGGGCCTTCCATACTCTTACAACTGTTGATGAATACCATCCACCATTGAGTGTTTGGTACAAATCAGGTAGAGAAAATATAGTTAATTCAAATTCCATTGACAAAGTTTATGAATTCAACTATAAAAAAGCTGACTTTCGAAGTTGAATAATTTGATTCATGGTAAACTCAATGTAATTTTAGAATACATAAATGAAAATAATCTTAATAATTCCATTTATTATTTTTATTTGGAACTCTTTGCTATGTTTTCTCAATCTGTACCATATAGCCTCAAATTTGCGAATAATTCAACGTACCCCTGGTACACAAAGGAATTAAAAACACTAGGCAACAACAGAAACAGAGCATGGAAGAAATCTGTCTGTAGCTTAGACTCAAATGACCTAGAAACTTACAAATGTAAGTTTCTGGAATTTGAAAATCGCTCAGCTACGCTATACAATGAATACTTAGACAATATTAAGCTGAGAATATTGTTTGATCCAAGGAAATTTTGGGGATTCATAAATACAAAAAAGAAATCTGATGGATTCCCTCCATCATTTAAAACTCTTGACGGATTTACTGATGATCCCGTCATAATGTGTGGCCTATTTTCTACTCTTTTTAAAGAATCATTCTGTTCCGATTCTTTCAACCCTGATGTTGGGTATTTTGATTATATGAGTTCTTCACCCAAGGTTTATTTGGAATTTATATCTTTTACCGCTGAGGATATTTTTAATTATATTGAATCGATAGATGAAGATTTTAGCGCTGGACCTGATGGAACTCCTGCCGCTGTGTTAAAACAATGTGGTTCTTTTTTATGTCAACCACTTTCTTTGTTGTTCAATAAATCTATAAATGAAAGCCTTTTTCCTCAATTTTTGAAAAAAACATTTATAAGCCAAATTTAAACTTTTTGAGAGAGTGGTGTATGATCGGGTTAAAAGATACTATGGAGAAGTCATAACAACTCGTCAGCATGGTTGTGTTATTGGAAGATTCACTGTGTCCAACTTTCCCGATTTTACATCTTTCTGCCTTAGTACAATTGAATAAGGTAACCAGGTCGACTGCATTTACACCGACTTTAGTTAAAGCGTTTAATAAATTACCACATAATTTAATTTTATTTAAACTCAAGTTATTGGGATTGGGATTTCCAGAACATTTTGTTAGCTGTATTAAATCGTATTAGACAGAACAATCTTATCATATACGATTCCGAGGGTTCTGTCTCCTGAATTTATTGTGGAATCAGGTGTTCCTCAAGGCAGTCACTTAGGTCTACTTCTGTTTATTTTAGCCATTAATGATATTACCCACATTATTAAACACTCTCAACTGTTAATTTATGCAGATGATATGAAAATATACGGAACAATAAATGTTAGAGACGACTCCAAACTACTCCAGGCTGACCTGAAATCTTTTGAAGTTTGGTGCTTTAAAAATAATATGCTTCTAAATCCTAATAGACGCCAAGCTTTGACCTTTTCGTGTAAAAGGAATACTTTAATTTTTGATTACAATATTAAAGATACTTCTTTAAGGGCCGTTTTATTCACTTTTATAACTTAAGATTTAAGAATAACTTTGGGATTTTTCGGCTTTTCCAACTTTATTCATTTTATTCACTTCAAATTGTCAAGCATAACTTTAGAAATTAAAATTTATACATAACTTTAGTTGGATAGCTGGAGTCAACTTGTGATTTCTTAACTTCCAAAAATATGAGCAGTTATGAGTTCTAACTTGGGATATTTGGTATAACTTTTATATTTGTTTGTTTCAATCACAAACATTTTCGTTTGTACAAGGAGTTAAACAAATTGTAGCTGTTATGACTAGAGGGCGGATTTTTATGCAAAACTGCATGTACGAAATATGCATAATACGCCGAGATTTAAAACAGCCATACCTACAGTTGGGAATTACTTTTTAGAATCATTAGGACCCAATAAACTCGAACCTGTGGTCGAAATTTCTCAACCTGTGATGGTTTCGCCAGAAGGGGGTGTTGGAGTAGTCGAAAAATAGCGGTTGGCGGAATTTCAAACCTTTATCAGACTGCACAGTAACTTTGTGTTGGCCGGAAATATCAGACTGCACAGTAACGTTGTGTTGGCCGGAAATACGAGTCGGTCGTAAAAATCCGGTCGTAAAAATGTCTGCCTGTGTTGGTGTCATCTTCCTCAGATTCAGATACTGATACCATCACGACGTCTTCGTCCTCCATTTCATCAGGCGTATACAATAAGTTCGTAGGAAAGTGTTAAAATGAAATTACAGCTGTGCAATTTCTGGCCCTTCACTAGGAATTTACCTCGGCTGATTCGAGAATAGCCAGCCAAAGTGGCCACCACCACTTCTTCGAACGAATCGACACACGGTAGTTTGAAACAATATTATCATGGAGATCGACCCTGTATATGAAATAATTATAGTTTGTTTTTACTAAGATTGCTGCACCGTGGCTTGACAAGGCTGACCTTCCCGTGTTCGTTGTGTACGTATTGTCGATGTGAGCGGGTAAACTCCGGTGAAGTTCGACAGTAAAGTCACAAAAGCAATAACACAATACGGAAATAAACATGTCCCCGTTGAAATTTAACGGTTGAATGCTCGTTTGCATTCAAAATTTAATTGTCGCCAACCGCGACTGCTCGACTAGACGAACAATCGTTACTGCGCGTTTTCTGTGACGAACTGCCATTGTTAGACTACTCGAACAGTAATTTTTGCACGTCTCCCAGAGTACCCTTTTACTAAACATAATTTTAAAAGTCATTCACCACATATTTTCGACCTTTGTTCACAATAATAAACTGCATTTGTGAAAAAATTATTTATAATGTTATATATTGTTATTATTATGTTTCATTTTACAAAGAGAAAATAGGTCATCACATTAAGTAATTTTTCAAACCACCACTGGTGCCCGTTAGAGTGTGGGAGAAGACAGTTTTTTTTTTCGATTTTTTTTCCGAAAGCCAATAAAATGCACTATAGTATTGCATAACTACATGCAGTGTCCCTTATACTTCGTCACAGAAAAAAATTGGGTTGAAAAAATACAATCTTATTGTTCAAGTAGTCGAACAGCGGTTCTTAGCCATCGGCAGAATCGAGATTCGTTTTTAGATCCAGTTAATTTTTAATTCCACCATTCGTTGATGTTAAAGCTGTTTGTTTGAAGCTATGAAGAATTATGCACGTAATTCATCTATTGATTGGTGTGCAAGTATCAATTTCTTAAAGTTGATGACGGGACCAAGCTGACATTGTGCAAATTATTATTGAATATATTGCCATTTTTATCACCATTTCATTGATTAATGTTTGATTTGTTTTTAGTTACTTTTATGCGCAGATTTGTGTGCTTTTTGTATTCAATTTGAAAATAATTTTAAGGAAGTGATGAAATTAAAACAGATAACATCAAATTACATAACAAAATTCAGGTGGGATCATGGTGAAAATATTGTGTATTTGAACTCTGACGTACAATATAATAACATGATGGTATACATTTTACAACATTTTCATTTTGATTCTTAACTTTCAGTCACACAATTCCTTGGTTATAAGGCTGTTTATGTTGATGCAATGAAACATTTTACGCACAAGACCCTGATCTGTTAGTAGAGAATCTCCATTTTTTTTTATTGAGGATAGGAAGACAGGTTGACAGGAAGACAGGTTGAGGTTGGAAGCTTGTGAATTGATTATTGTTCCAGGTTCTAAATTTTGCCATTATTTTTAATGAATACCAAATCGGTGAATTTTTTATTTGTTTAGATTATTTTTATTTCAAAACTTGCATGCTTGCCGTCGTCGATTTCAAACTACAACAATAAAATTTAATTTCTAAAGTTATGACTGTCAAATAGCATTAATTTCCCTGGGAATTTTTCACAACTTGAACATTTGTAACTTGCTTCAACTTCTTGTCAGAAATCGTCAGCTTGATATTCATGCAACTGAATAAAATCAAATTTTAACTTGAGAAATTCAAATTTAAAACTTTGGAAGTTATACAAAAAGTCAAGTTGGCAAAAGTTATAGTAACTTCCCAAGTTAGCTCAAGTTAGAAAAAGTGAATAAAACGGCCCTAAGTGTTGTAAGTGCCGTCAAAGACCTAAGCTATCTAATACCATGTCTACACAGAAAGTTTAGTTTCCGTTTCCAGTATAAAGTTTGGTTTTGCCCTTGAACTTAATATAAACGCTTGCGTTTCCAGTACAATTATGCAGGAGAAAACGCAACTAAACTCAGATTGCTTTCTTAATACCCAAACTCAATTTGAGAAATGCCTAAAAGTATGCTAATGAACTAGAACGTGCGTTTAGTTAGATTTTAGGTGCATTCGGGATATTGCACGATTAGAAAAGTCAACAACAGATGCTTCTCAATTGTCCAAGTTTCTATTTGTAATTTATTATTAACAAAAATAAGCCAAATTCAAATAAAAGAACCTGGGCAAGTTACGAAGATGAGGTTTTCACATGAGTCAGTTAGTATGGTCCGAAAAAAGCGAGATTTGAGCGAAAGTAAACTATAAGTTAGGTTTGGAATTATTCAATAAAGCAACATTGATTACGTTAACATCAACCTCGTGTTTTCGAATAACGATACACTACAAATACAGATACTTTTGCGCAATTTCACAACCACCCAACAAATTATGGTTTATTTTTTATTTTATTTAATTAAGAAAATGTTTACATGTAAGACAGAGTCTTTTAAATGTAAAAGTACAATGAATAACAACTTATTATTGTAAGCAATAGAGAAAAATTAAACTTAAAGCTAACATTTCAGAATTTAAAAAAAAAAAGTATTTTTAATAATCAACTAAACAAACGATTAATAATAATTAATAAAGAGATAATATTTAGTATTTAGTAACCTTAAAATTAAAAAAGATTAAGAGATAGGTATATAAAGATATAGAGAGATATGAAGTGATAAAGAAAGACAGTATTAAGAAAAATATTGAAGAAGTTTATGCTTAAAGATGTGTTTTTTAGGAATAGTTTTGATTCTTTAAGGTAATGAATTCCATATTCTGACGGCATTCACAAAAAATAATCGGTTGGAGTTCAAATAATTATAAATTGGAGTTACAAGATTAAAATTTCTACTGGATCTACAAAATTGAAGTTTATCAAATAAGTAGTTTGGTGTTTGTGTATAGATAATGTTATGTAAAAACATAAAGTTTCTAGCATCCAAATAGTTAAATATATTACAACCTATAACTTTATTGCTCAAATGACTAATACGATCGAACTTCTTAAGCCCATAAACATACCTCACAGCATTATTAAATGCCTGGTGCAACTTAAGCTTTGACCTAGAATCCAATTTACTGAACACGACATCAGAGTAAGAGATTATTGGCACTATGAGCTGCTGCACTAATTTCCTTCTAGTTTCAGTGGGAACGAATGACGCCGTCCACCTCAAGTTTCGAAGGACATAGTAGACCTTACAAACAACAGAGTTAATATGGTTAACACAGGAAAGGGTTCAATCAATTTGATAACCAAGATTTTTTACTTTGTCAACAAACTTCAGCTCAACACCATTTAGATAGACTGTAGGTATATTAGAGAAAGAGAAGCTAGATTTCAAGATCGGCAAGACATACGATTTAACGGGGTTGAGCTTTAGCTTATTAGTTTCAGCCCATTCATTTATATTTCTTAGATCATCGTTCATCTTAAAACACAATTCATCAACAAGGTTAATTGGCTTGGACAAGTAAAGTTGTAAATCATCAGCATATGCATGCATTGTACATACCGACATTTGCTGAAGATGTCATTAATAAACATAGAAAATAAAAGCGGACCAAGCACAGAGCCTTGAGGCACACCACAGGTTAAATTACGGAAAACGGACAGACTATTACCCACCCTTACTCTTTGAGATCTTCCAAATAAGTAATTATGCAACAGACGGACCGCCATACTAGAAAACTTAAAATAATCTTCTAGTTTCTGACACAAGATAAAATGGTCAACAGTGTCAAACGCCTTGGAGAAGTCTAGCAGGCAAAGCAGATTTATATGCCCTAAATCATATGACACTCTGATATCATCTAAAATTTTCACTATAGCTGTAGAGCAGCTGTGGCCGGAACGAAAACCTGATTGAAGTGGAGACATAAGGTCGTATTTTTTAATGTGCTCCGAGATTTGCGCTGCCATGAGGGAATCCAATACTTCTGATAAAGATGATAGCAAGCTAACTGGTCGAAACTCAGAAGGATCACGAGGATTTGATTTTTTTGCAACAGGGACAATTGTCGCTGCTTTCCAAGCGTCAGGGAAGTAAGAGGTTGTGAGACAGTGATTTAAAATGTGAGTTAATGTGCTTAAAATGTGTGGTAAAATAATTTTGATAAATTTAATGGATATTCCATCCTCACCTACAGCATTAGACTTGATTTTACTAACACAACGAGAAACATCGCACTCTCCTACAGAAGCAAATTCAAAATTAAATGAATTTACGGAAGTTGTAGATCTAAGAGCATTTGGCGGGAAGCTCTCGAAATACATTGAGCTAGCGATGAAGTAATCATTTAATATATTTGGGTCAATATTACAGACTTCAGAGTTTTTACTACATACTCCTTCCTGCCTTAGATGGTTCCAAAGCTTTTTGGAAGACTGTGCTGAGCTTAGTTTGTTAATAAAATATTGGCGTTTAGAGTATTTAACACACAAGTTAGCTTCATTTAGCCAAATAAAACTGAAATTATGGCAGTAGCGCAGGAGCCGTGGGTCGAACAAGAGAAGTAGAACAAGAACAGCCATCATTACAAGGAAAGGCATCTTTACTTATCTAATGTCTCAATACAGCACTGATGATCTCATAGTTGTGTCGCTACAGAGCAAGGCAAATGAGACGATCCTGATTGCATCCTGCTACATGGCGCACGACATCAGTGCACCGCCAAACAAGCTCCGCAAGCTGATAAATATAAACAGCAGCAAGAAACGAGCGATTGCCATCGGTACAGATGACATAAATGATCGAGGTGAGTCCATGCTAAACTTTATTCTAGAAACTAACCTTAACGTAGTTTACATAGGTAAGAAACCCACATATGTGGGTCCTTCCTCCTCTAAAGTATTAGACCTTACGTTAACGTCAAATACTAACACTCTTGTAACAGATTGGAGGGTGTGCTTCAACAGCCTTCCTTCTCACACCTCAATTATATCAGCTTTAATATTAAATTAAACTATACTCCGACTTAAAAGATCTTCAGAAACCCCAGAAACATTAACTGGAATCAGTTTAAAAAAATAATTGAGACCAGATTACCTTCCCCACAACGCATAAACACAGAATCCGACATCGAAGGATCCCTAAAGACTCTCTCAAACCTACTTATAAAAGCCTATCACTCCTCTTGAAAACACACGCGAACCATGCGGAAAATCAGACCACCATGGTGGAATCCTGATCTTGCAGAACAAAGTCGCGACCTAAAAGAGTTCTTCAAACTGGCTTTATTTGCCGACCAAGAACTAATATAGGGTGAATACAAATAGAGGCTCAAACTTTTCAAAAGCAATGTCCGGCGATTAAAAAGAAAGTCTCATGGAAAGACTTCTGTTCGAGCATTGATAAGACTACAGACACAGGCACAGACTACAAACTACAGACAAGGCTCAGGAAGCTGCTCTCAAAATAGCCCTCCATTCAGACTCACGGCCAGAAAGATAATGGCGAATGGGCGGAAGGCAGAAATCTCTAAATGCTCTTCTAAAAGCACATTTTCCAGGCTGTACTGAAGTCTCAAACACTCACGTCACAGAGAGAGACTGGACAATCCCGTCACAGACTCCTCAGAACTTAATAACACCTGTCAAAATCCAGTGGGCTTTAAATTATTTCTTAGAATTTAAATCCCCAGCCTGACGGCATATTTCCAGCCATGTTTTTTTTTTTTTTTGGATTCGCCAAGGGAGTGTGAAATCTCATGAATACGTTTAGCCCGTACTATACGCATGCACGACTTACATTCTAAAATCATTCCGGATCAACCGGAAAAGACAGAATGCACCTACGTACTAAAACACACACCCAGTTGGCGAAGTATGAATTTCCACTAAGCACATTAACCCTTTCCGGTCAACTTTTGCATTTCGAACCAAAAAAAATTGTTGTTGCCTTAAACTCAATGATGTGGGTTAAATTAGTATTAAAATGAAAAAAAAAATTCTAAAAAGTTTTCTAGAAAGAGTGTAGAGCTTTGAAAATTTGTACAATATATTAACCAAAATGCATAAAAGGAGTAAAAACTAAAAAAACAAAAAAAAAAATCAAAACTTTTTATGTTTAAAAATTTGTTAGTACATTAAATCAAACATAAATATTCGTTTTTAAATTAGCCTAGCCCTAAACATACACAAATTCATTAATGGCTAGGAAAAGTGTTGTTGTGTTGTCTCTTATAAAAGAATCTATAAGAATCTTATCCTCATCGATCGATGTCGGATGTGATTTCAGCTGCTTCTACAATATCACTTTCCTCTTCCTCATAATCTAATAAATCCGCTTCTATCCGGTCCAAAAACTCTGAAATTTCTTTATCTGACAGTCCTTTTTTGTGTTAACTCATTGTACAACTGTTTCAGCAAGTCCAGAAAATTTCCTATGAAATTTAAAAAATTAACAACCTTTCCCGTATTTTGTACAATATATTGACCAAATTATTTATGTACAAAATATTGTACGTTTGCTTTTGAGTAATTTGTACAATATTGTACACTTTATTTTTATAAGTTTTTTTTTAATTTTTTAACAATGTATTAACAAATGGAATTTAAAGGTTTGTCTTTAGCTATTATAAAATAAAAAAAAATATATTTACCTGCTCAAAATGCTTTGCTTTGTTTGCTCACTTATTATGATGACACAAATTCAAATTGGACTGTTGTTAAGATGTAAATAAAAAATAACTACTAATCGCATTCCAATTAAATTTCAATTTCATAAAGTTAAAGCATACTGGATTTAAAAAACTATTTTCTTTTTCAAAATTTTCGTTAGCTTTAATAGAAGAAGAAGACAAAATTAAAATTTTTTTTGTACAATATATTGTACACAAACAAGGAAAGGGTTAATTGGCTTTTCAGCGGAACTTAAAAATTTATACAAAAACACGAATTTATTAAGAATTTATGAATTTGAAAAAGTAAACAACATCAAATAAGTAGTAAACTTTACATAAAACTCTAAAACAAAGAGACCAAAGTAACTACAAATAATATAATATTAGTAAGTTTGCGGCAACTATCCAACCCAAGATCCTACGTGGAAAAGAGAGTAAACTCTTAAACACCAAACCAATTCCAAATATAACGGAGATATATACGTGTAAATATGTACAAACATGTATGTGTATATAAACAACTGAAACGGTCTCGAATATATGGAATAACTTCAGCCAACATTTTAACAGAATATAACACTATTATTAACCGAGTTAATGTTTGAAACAAAATTCTAAAATGTATCAATTATTTAAATGTAAAATCAGTTTCCGTTTCAAGGCATACACCGAATCACAAAAGTTAATTAAGTTGTAGCTATTGTTGAAATCACTACACATACATCGTAAAGGGTCATGAAGGGCAAAATTTGAAGTGCACTGGCTCAACTTAAAAAGCACAAAATGTCTAGATCCTCTTCTTGGGATGTTCAAGTTAAGAGATGAGAGAATAAATTGGGAGTCAATTTCACCACAAAGTAATTTATATAGAAAGGTGACATTAAGCACCATTCTTCTACTTCTCAGGGAAGGCAGTAAAATTTGCATAAGGTGGGTTTCATACGAAGGAAGAATAATATCTGGGTTCCAACGATGATTACGAAAAGCAAAAAGTAAAAACTGTTTTTGAACCGATTCTATTGCATCAATGTGGACGTTATATTAAGGGTTCCATACTACGGAAGCATATTCAAGGATTGGTCTTACGAGAGATATATATAGTCATTTAGTAGTGAAGGCATCATTGAATTCTTTCGCCCATCTTTTAATGAAACCAAGAACACCTCTAGCCTTATTTACAGCCAAATTTACGTGGAGATTGAAGCGAAGTTTTGGCTCCATAATTACACCCAGATCAACACAAAACTATGAACAATTTCTAAGTGGATGTTATTTATAGTGTAGTTTGTGCTTTGAGTAGTTCTACGTGAATAGGTCATTGATTTGCATTTTTTCAAGTTAAGGTTTAATAGGTTGAAGTTACACCAATTCACTAGTCTGTTTAAATCAGATTGTAAAAGGTGTTGTTCGTCGAGTGACTTGTAGGTAAGAAAAAGTTTCACATCGTCAGCATACATTAAGACGTCACAGTGTTTTATTGCCGAGGGAAGGTTATTAATAAATAGTAAAAATAAAACCGGTCCAAGATGACTTCCTTGCGGAACACCAGATGATTGGTTACATCTGGTATATCTATCACATATTTTGTGATAGAGAATTTTTATATAAAACTTTTTGAAAACGTCGTGTTGTATCCCACAACATTGCATGTACACTTTGTACACCCGACCTCAGAACCAACTCAATAAATATTATTACCAGATGTCGATATAAAAAATGCAGCGAACTGCATTTCGACACAAATAATAAACAAAAAATACAATACTACGAACGACAACAACCCAATTTGAGTACAGCGACTCAAATTGCCGGCGTTCAAGAAAAGAAAAACATACTGACCTAATTTAAGCGCATATGCTTAAATTACCAAAATAAACAAAACCAATGCTTTGTTTTTATTGTCAAGTGGTTCCGACTTAAACGTCGGCGACAACAAAAACAAAGCAAGTGACTGTTTGGGTGCATCGGCATTGGCTTGCACGGTCAGCAAAGGCCGTTCATTTACCTACCCTAGTTACTGCGCTGCTTGTAAGGTGCATTGCCTGCAACTGCGTAGCATGCAAAGTGTACGTGATCGCGTATCACTAAGGGGAAGTAGAACGATATGTAAATTTACATAATGATTTACATTTCCTAAATATATGTAGCTTATGTATTGATTTTGATTGGTTGGTATCTATTTGAATTTCCACTTATTGGAAATTATTGGAATAATTGGAATAAGGAAACGCCCTTGAAAACTGAGGACTTTCCTTTATAAACCACCGACCGGCGTAGAAACGATCGAAGAAAGAAAGATAGTTTTAAGCCTACAATATCTAAACTGGTCGCAGCCTCGCCTAGACAGCGGGCCTTTTTAGATTAAAATTATAAAATAAAAATCAAACTTTGGTCGCAGCCACGCATAGGCAGCGGGCCATTGTTGATATAAATCAAACAAAATAAAATATAAACCATAATCAACAAAATCAAATAAACGTATTTTTTCTTTCCGTCCATGGTCGCTCTTCTCCTCGTGAAAGCACGGAGACCATAGGACGTTAAATATAACATTGGTGGCAGCGGAGGGATACGCTACATCCCAAAAATCAGCAAAAGGAAAAATCCTTAATAACAAAAAAAAAAAATAAATTCAATTTAAAAAAAAAAAATTATAAAGAAAATTTAAAAAAAAGCGTACCGAGGCTTCAACATCGGATTTGAAAATTTTAAAAAGTGAAAATACAAAAAAAAAAAAACAAAAGCGTGCCGAGGCTATAACAGCGGCAGTGAAAAAAAAACTGTGAATAAAAAGTGAAAAAAAGCCAAACTTAACCAGCTCTCAGACGTGAAGTCTTCTCGCCCATCTATAAACGAAGACCAGGATAACCAGCTATAGGGCTACTAAGAGCCTCCTGGCATCAACAACAACAATCAGAGAAAATCTAAAAACGAAGACCAGGATAACCAGCTATAGGGCTACTAAGAGCCTTCTGGCATCAACAACAACAATCAGAGAAAAAAAAAAACAACGTCAAGCAGGAAAAAGGACTGAACATCAACAACACCAATAACTCAAGAACACATCAACAACACATCAACAACACCAGGAAGAATTGAAAACAATAGTTAGCAAAGAAAAAAAGCAAAAAAAAATAATAAATAAATAATTATATACATATTCACTTATTTTAATAATATTTAAGTAGACTATACAATTGAAAGTTTTTGCGAAAAAAAAAATAAAATATATATAGTTTTAATTTTCTGCTCTGATAAAAAAAAAAATATTTTCAAAATTTTTACTCGTCAACACGCGACTAAGGTAGTACAGAACTTTGCTTCTCTACCATTTTTCGAAAATTCTTTTTGTTTCGACGCGGATTCTGATCCTGAGTACTTAAATATGGATCTCAAGTTTTCGTTGAACGACATTTATAATATCGTACCGGTTTTTAACGGCAATCCAGCCGAATTAAATATATTCATTACATGCGGTAATATACTTTTTTCTTCTGCTAAGACCGACGCAGAACATAAATTCATTCTAGAGGTTATAAAAACACGGCTAGAAGGCTCAGCTTTTGAGCTCATCCAATTTAAATCTTTTACCAAATGGAATGATTTGGTACAAGATTTGGAGAATGAGTTCAAAGAAGTAAAAACGTGAGCCTCTGCTCAAAACGAACTTATGACAGCTAGACAAAATTTGAGAGAAACTGTTAAAGAGTTTGGTGAACGAATTGGAAAATTACTGCATTCACTTAATTCAGCTACATTTTCTAGCACTAGCGAAATTTCGATTCGAACATATTTAAAACGCGAGAACGATCACTTGGCAATACGGGTATTCGAGGATGGTTTGCGAAATCATAATTTAAGATTAATTCTTAAAGCTCACAATGAGCGGGACTTGTAGAAAGCCATCATGTATGCCGAGGAGCATTCAGTACGGCTGGAAATTCGCAATACCAAACCTCACTTTTTAAACCCACATGCCAATATTGTAAAAAGTCAGGGCACACTGAAAATTCGTGCTATCGCAAAAATAATCATGTCTACTCTAATTATAATAGTCAAAATTCTTATCAAAACAAACATCATAATATAAAGAAAGAAATACAATCTATATTTTGTTCATACTGCAAACGGTTGAATCAAACGTACAAAGAGTGTAGATTGCGGCCAAGGCAAGAATATAAAGAACACCAAAATCACAGAATCTTAGAAAATAATAGAGCTTTCAGACAATATCTAAATCCGTTTAGAGAAAACAACCAATTCAGAGGTCAATACAATCCTCCTTATCAAACTCACCACGTAAATCATGCATCGGGAAACGAAATAGCACGGGAATAAATCAGCGGCGTTTCTCCCCGGATGCAGATAAAAGCCGAAGTGCACCAAGCACAACATTAACATCATTGAATAATTATAATATAGAATGGACACCGCCAACATTCGCCGCTACGCCGTTCACATGTCTCTAGTATCGTTTTTCATATCACCAAAGATTTTCACCTACTTTGTGCACAAGCTAATAAAATCCTAAATTGATCCCAAAAAAGAGATAAATAATTTCCCTCCTTGTTCAAGGTCAGTAGCTGCTGCTCTGCTGACAAGTGCTTTCGTTTTATTAGTTTATTAGTTTTAATTTTCTGCTCTGATAAAAAAAAAAAATATTTTCAAAATTTTTACTCGTCAACACGCGACTAAGGTAGTACAGAACTTTGCTTCTCTACCATTTTTCGAAAATTCTTTTTGTTTCGACGCGGATTCTGATCCTGAGTACTTAAATATGGATCTCAAGTTTTCGTTGAACGACATTTATAATATCGTACCGGTTTTTAACGGCAATCCAGCCGAATTAAATATATTCATTGCATGCGGTAATATACTTTTTTCTTCTGCTAAGACCGACGCAGAACATAAATTCATTCTAGAGGTTATAAAAACATGAATGGAGAATGAGTTCAAAGAAGTAAAAACGTGAGCCTCTGCTCAAAACGAACTTATGACAGCTAGACAAAATTTGAGAGAAACTGTTAAAGAGTTCGGTGAACGAATTGGAAAATTACTGCATTCACTTAATTCAGCTACATTTTCTAGCACTAGCGAAATTTCGATTCGTACATATTTAAAACGCGAGAACGATCACTTGGCAATACGGGTATTCGAGGATGGTTTGCGAAATCATAATTTAAGATTAATTCTTAAAGCTCACAATGAGCGGGACTTGTAGAAAGCCATCATGTATGCCGAGGAGCATTCAGTACGGCTGGAAATTCGCAATACCAAACCTCACTTTTTAAACCCACATGCCAATATTGTAAAAAGTCAGGGCACACTGAAAATTCGTGCTATCGCAAAAATAATCATGTCTACTCTAATTATAATAGTCAAAATTCTTATCAAAACTAACATCATAATATAAAGAAAGAAATACAATCTATATTTTGTTCATACTGCAAACGGTTGAATCAAACGTACAAAGAGTGTAGATTGCGGCCAAGGCAAGAATATAAAGAACACCAAAATCACAGAATCTTAGAAAATAATAGAGCTTTCAGACAATATCTAAATCCGTTTAGAGAAAACAACCAATTCAGAGGTCAATACAATCCTCCTTATCAAACTCACCACGTAAATCATGCATCGGGAAACGAAATAGCACGGGAATAAATCAGCGGCGTTTCTCCCCGGATGCAGATAAAAGCCGAAGTGCACCAAGCACAACATTAACATCATTGAATAATTATAATATAGAATGGACACCGCCAACATTCGCCGCTACGCCGTTCACATGTCTCTAGTATCGTTTTTCATATCACCAAAGATTTTCACCTACTTTGTGCACAAGCTAATAATATCCTAAATTGATCCCAAAAAAGAGATAAATAATTTCCCTCCTTGTTCAAGGTCAGTAGCTGCTGCTCTGCTGACAAGTGCTTTCGTTTTATTAGTGTTATTTGGCTTTTAAGCAAATTGTGTAAAATGAAAATTTAATAGAATGAGTTTTGAGGCTTAAAATAATTCTTCAGTAAAATAACCTCTTTAATTAAGCAAAATAATGTCGATTTATAAACATCATATTCAAAATGAATGTTTTTATGCAGTAGCGTAGCAAGGGGGGCAGGGGTGGGGCGGTGCGGCCCAGGTGCACGCCAAAATGGGGTGCAAAATTTGGCAAAATAACTTTTTACCACATAATTTTTGATTTTTTTAATAAAAAGAACACACCTCAATGACTTCGGTTTTATATTTGAATATCAAGAGGTGCGAATATGAATGAAAATATTTTTTACTATCACCAGGACTTGGTTTTTATTGAAACAAACTTTAATTTTATATTTAATTTTGTTCAATATTAACGCTCACAATGGAAACCGGTGGTTAGGGGTACAATTCCCAAACAAATTATATTAAAATTTTCGTGATAAAAAGATGGAGTACAAAAGGAAAAATGTAAAAACATTTTTTTATATTCCATCAAGTTTTATAAAAAAGCACTTGTTCAAACTTGCTAGCATAGACATTTCTAAAACCATTAAGTTCCGAAAACCTGCATGATTTTCAGAGTATGATGAATGGAGGCGTCAATTGTTTTGTAAGCAGTACATTTCTACAGAACTTTTCAGAAAAGCATGTTCATGTCATAAATGTCAAATATAAACATATACTTTATGATTTTGTGATTACTAAGTTCTGAGACTATATATCATGAAACAAACCTCATTTACAGCTTTCAACCTTTTAGAACACAATTTTGAATAGTAGTATATTTTGGGTATACTGTTACATAAAACTACTAGTTTAAAAATCATTAATAAACTTTCTACTTGTTTAAAAATTTATAAAAATTAAATTGATTTAAATTCATTACATTTTTTATTTAAAGTAAATAAATGGCATTTTATGAAAATTTATGCCGTTCTGACTTTTTTAATTTATTTTGAAGATATCTATTAAAAACTCTTAGATGGTTTTCTGACTCCTTTATTTTACTAAAATAATTATTATTATGTTCAAATCAAACATCAAAAACTATCAAAAATATAGTTTTTAAGAGAAGATAAGATGCACAGTTCCTTAAAAGTTGTTCTAATTATTAAAATTAAATTTATAAAATTATAATCACCGACTCAACAGATTTCTTGGAATTGCCAGCTCTTTTTGAGCCATTCATGACTCTTGACCTTATCCAACCTTGGGAAGTGTGCTTTGAGAATTATGTAGAAATTTTATTTGTCTTTCATTTGATTTTAGACTGGAATTCTTTCTGAAGAGTATAATACTCCAAGTATTGAATCCTGTGTTTTAAGATCCCTTTATTTTTATTAATAGTTTTCAAATCTTTAAATTTTTAATAGTTTTGCCTTATACATTTTATTTTCATTCATTTGGGGGGTTTAACCCCCAAAACCCCCTGCGTTCGCCCCTGTGAACATTCATTTCAATTTCTATATTATTTAGTTCTAAATTTATTTTTGCTAACACTGGTCTTTTTTCTATATTTGTTTCATTACTTATTTTCTTTTATTTTTGTCACTATAAAAAATTGGCACTGCAATTTTTCAAAGTCTTGATTTAAGGAGGCAAACTTTGAACGCGTGTATTTCGAAACCATGTTTCTCGTACTGGTTGTGGCACTAGTGGGTTAATCTTTTGAGAAAATTTTTTTTTGTATATTTTTAAACTTGATTCGCTATCGATAGAATAAATATATTCTATAAAATTATTTAAAATTTAAAAAAAAGTTCCTTTGATACGATAACCAATTTTGTTAAGATTTAAAAATGTCATTTTTTTACAGATCGTTCAATTTTTGCGACTCCCAGCGCTTCAACCACGAGGCCCGGTTTTTTTTTCTTTGTCGCCAGTTTGGAGCTCTATAAAACCATGTTGAAGTGAAAAATATATTTTTTTTAATTTTTTTTTCTTGTAATTTGTTAAATTTTCTACAATAATAACAAAAATTTTCGAGAAATGTTTGTTTTTGACTGAGTTATGAATTTTTTAAAAAAAGGTCTGTTTTCTCTGCAGCGAATGTTATGTCCCTCCTTAAAGCCACTAATATTTACGAACTTCTTTTCAAAGTGTTCAGAGCATGTATACAATTTTTCATCTTCTATCAACTTGGAAGAAAAGCTTTCTTTTGGCATAAGAAATCTAGAAATCCATTTTTTTTTTAATTTCACACCCGACGCAATCATAAAACTTCATCACACTAAAAGATCTTTCAAAATATTTAAATAAATAAAACTCTTACGCGCTACCAATGCATATTAAAAAGTTAACAAAGTGGTCAAAAAGCTAGCAATTGACAAAAGACACAAAACAATATCGCAGAAAGTAACTGGTTATCAGAAAAGGACTATAACAATAACAAAACAAGTGAGAAAAAAACCAAGGGAAATTTTCATTTTCATCGTCGGTAGTGTCACCTTCAATTTGTAATTATTCAATGATTAACATATTCAATTATGATACCTTTTTGCGAAGAATACGGATAGCCAGTGCTTCGTATTAAACTCGAACCTTCAGACAAAAATATAACTTCACTTTTAGTTGACACCGGCTTACAAATTAGTCTTTTAAAAAACACAGAACAAAATTACAGAATCAACAAACACAGTAAACACACAGTTACAACCATTTCAGGTAATTCAATGCAAACATTAGGTGAACAGATAAAAACAATAAATGTTCCATATAATGACCAGATGATAACACTGAGTCACAATTTTCATATTCTAAATATAAATATTAATTTATCCTATGATGGAATTTTATGAAGCGATTTTCTCACAAAATTTAACTGTAAAAAAGATTTCAAGAATAAACAACTGGAAATACCAGTAGAACGCAGCTGTAAGCAAAAATAAAATTTTAAAATCACATATTGTAGATATTTGTAAAAACACAGAAAGGGGGAACAATGTGTTGCCTACGGATAACAAAGGGAATTGTGAAAATAGGAATGAAGAGGAGGAGTATGCGCCGAAAGGCAAAAGTCATATTGAGAATCTTCAACCTAATGTCTACGGGCCGCAATCCATCACATTGTCACCTCAAAGTAGAAACAAAATCATAAAAAGATAATGTGAAGCCAAAAAAAGAGGAAACTAAAGCATTATTCTTGGATAATGAAAGGAATTATTAAAACAGGATTGAGTCAACTCAACCTGATGTCTACGGGCTGCAATCCATTACCTTACAACCTCGCTGCAAACAACTTGTAGAGATCCCTTTTGCTTATACAAAAGACGCAGTGATCCACAAGAAACAAATAAATCCAGGAGTATATTTGGCGGAAACCCTGGTACGCCCAACTAAAAATAAAGTTAAAGTTCTTTTTATGAACACAACTTACTTACTTACTTAGGTGGCCATGACAACCCGTTGACGGGATACGGCCGACTTCATCAGTTCTCGCCAGGCGTCTCTGCTTCGCGCGCGCCGCCTCCAATCTCTTTCACCAAGCGCGGTAAGGGCTTCCTCGGCCTGGTCAATCCATCGGAGGCATGGTCTTCCTCTTCGTCGGCGACCCTCGGCTTTCGCCTCAAACACCTTTTTCGTTGGAGCTTCTTCATCCATACGAAAGACATGACCCAGCCAACGTAGTCGCTGAATTGTTATACGCTGGACTATGTCAATGTCGTCGTAGAGCTCGTACAGTTCGTGGTTCATTCGAATGCGATAGTCGTCGCCAACTCGAATAGGACCAAAGATTTTGCGAAGAACTTTCCTCTCGAACACCCCAAGAGCGGCTGCATCTGTTTGCGATACCACCCATGCCTCAGTGCCATAGAGAAGCACAGGTATGATGAGCGTCTTGTAGAGTGTTAGTTTTGTCGATCGAGAGAGGGCTCTGGAACCTAATTGCTTACTTAGCCCGTAGTAGCACCTATTAGCAATTGTTGTTCTTCGCTTTATCTCCAGGCTGACATTGTTGTTGCTGTTTACGGCGGTGCTAAGATATATAAACTCCTTGACAACTTCAAAGTTATATTTGCCTGCTGTAACATGGGAGCCTAGACGCCGCACTTCGCTATTTGCAGACAGCATATACTTTGTTTTGCCCTCGTTCACCGTCAAACCCACTTTGGCTGATTCCTTTTCGATAGCGGCGAAAGCAGCGGTTACATCTCTCTTGGTTCTGCCGATGATATCGATATCATCAGCATACTGAAGGTGCTGGACACCTTTGTAGAAAATGGTACCATTTCGATGTACTCCTGCCTTTCGTAGGATCCCGTCCATGATGAAATTGAAGAGATCGCATGATAGCGGGTCGCCTTGTCTGAAACCTCGTTCGGTATTAAAGGTTTCGGAGAGGTCATTTCCTACCTTGACGGAGCTGCATGTATTCCTCAACGTCATCTTGCAGAGCCTTATCAACTTTGCAGGTATACCGAACTTAGACATTGTTTCATACAGGCAATCCTGAATCGGGCTATCGAACTTAGCTTTTTAATCAACAAAGAGATGATGGGTGTCGATTTGGTTTTTGTGGGTTTTCTCCAGGATTTGGCGTAGTGTAAAAATCTGGTCTATGGTGGACTTGCCACGACGGAAGCCACACTGATAAGGTCCAATCAGTGTTTTGGTATGCGGCTTCAATCTTTCACACAACACGCTCGAAAGAACCTTGTATGCGATGGAAATAGAACTGATACCTCGGTAGTTGGTGCAGATTGTCGGGTCTCCTTTCTTAAGTATAGGACAAAGCACACTGAGATTCCAATCGTCGGACATGCTTTCCGCTAGCCATATTTTGCTGATGAGTTGATGCATACACCTTATCAATTCACCGCCGCCGGTTTTAAACACTTCAGCAGCCAGGCCGTCAGCACCTGCGGCTTTGTTGTTTTTGAGTCGCTGGATAGCAACTTTAACCTCGTCATGGCTAGGTGGTGGAATTTCCACACCATCATCGTCGATTGGTGGTGTAAGACTGCATTCTCCAAGGGCGGAATTGTTGGTATCGTCACCTGCAAGCAGATTGGAAAAATGCTGTCTCCAATTGTTTAACAACACTGTTTGCGTCAAGTCTTACTTTTTTCTTTCGCGTTATTTTAAAAGTTTATATTACATTTTTTAACTTCAATTGAAACATTTAATTAATTAATTAATTTAATCTGAATTTCCCGTGGTCTCCTGTATTTGCTGAACATCAACTTTTGCTGAGATTCATCAAGAAAGCGCTTAAAAATCCTTTTTAATTATTTGCATATTTCCTTTTATTTATTGCTATTAACCTGTATCATAAATTGTTATTGCGTTAGCAACAGCAATTTCATGTTTTAACTGGTGAAGTGAGAGCGAAGTTTGTTTTTCATTTCGTCATTTTCCTCATTGTTTCTTTTGCTGATTTTTGCACCACAGCGCTTCTCAAACTGTTTGACGTTTGTTACCCTATCCTCAAACCATCATCGTAAACAGAGTTGCCATAGAACTTTTTTTCAATTTAATTACTTATTTTTAAAATTTCTATTTTTTTCTTTTAACTTTTTATTTATTTATTTATTTTACTATAAAAATGTTCTGCAATTTTCGTAACTGCACTGTTAAGGGTGAATCGGATAGGCTAGTCAACTGCTGGTTATGTGAAGCATTCTTTCATATAAAGTGTGCAGCGTTGACTGCGAGAATTTTTGATGCACTTAATGAAGGTAAAGGACTTCGTTGGTCGTGCGAAAACTGTAGATCTACCGATGTAGATATCTTAAAGCTTATTCGACAATCTCGTAAAGGCTTTTTAGAGGTTTCGAAGGATTTAGCGGCGGCTCAAGCCAGATTGGCTGGTTTTGAAGACTTATTTAAGAAGTTTAAAATTATGGATGAAGCCTCTGTTTCTCCTAAACGAAAGCGACCATATAAGAATCTTCGAAATACCGCAAAACCTTCTGCTTTAGCCATACCTCCGTCTACTAACAACGATTTAATATTACTTTCACCTAATTTGAACGTAGAACAAGAAGCGCAGTCAACTGAGTCTGTCAGTGATGACAAAAATACAAAAAAGATTGTGTCTTCAAATGTACCTGCAACAGGTGACATTATTTTACAAACAGCTGAAGATCGTGAAGTGGCACCAACTATCGTCGTAAGTGATTCTCCAAGTCCATCTGGTAGGAAAAAAACTTACGTCGAAGCCTGTGTTGCTCCAAGTTCGGCTCCTTCGTCTTCTAGTATCGCTTCTAGTTCTACTGGTGCTATACCTAAACAGATATTAATAAAAAACAGTGACCAGCCTATATATAAGGAACTTGTTATTGTTCAGCCTGTTAGGTCTATATTTGCCTTACGCTTTGCTCCTGATACATCTGAAGAAGATGTTTTACATCACATAAACTCAAAGTTGAAACTTGTTAATAAGAACATTTCGGTTCACAAATTCAAGTTTTCATATGAGCGGTTCTCTTCTTCTTTTAGAATTAATTTACCAGGTGATCTCTTTGGTAAAGTCATGGATCAACGTTTTTGGCCTGAAAATACCGTGGTTCATGAATTTATTCCTAGATCACCACCTAAAATGTCTTTAGCTACTTTACCTTCCCACACCACAAACTCAAAAAACTAGATTGTTGCCATCAGTTCTTAGTCGTATACCAGAATGTCCGAGGTTTAAATACTAAGTTGACAGATTTGTTCATTTTAAGCCATAATCTTCACTTTGACATTATTGCTTTCAGTGAGACTTGGCTTAAACCTAATATTTTAAATACTGAAATTCTATCTAACAATTTTAATATATACCGTAAAGATAGAAACGCTATTGCTGGTAATTTTTGCAATGGTGGTGGCGTTTTTATTGCTGTTAAGTCTTCACACTTCTCACAAGAAATAATAATATCTGAGTCTTTAGATATTGAATTTTGCTGTGTTCTTGAGAAGTTTGGTTCTTTGGGAATTTATATAACATGTTCGTATATTCTTCCTGCTTCCAATGTCGAGGTGTATGGGAAACATCTATTGTCGATTGGTAAAATTTGCTCACAACTTCAGCCTCACGACCACATTTTAATAACTGGTGACTTCAACCTTCCTAATGTTTCTTGGAACCGTTGTGCTGAAAATTCTGCAGTTTTCCTGCCGTCTTCAGAACAATCATCTGTTAACTCATTTTTAAATGAGCTTTTGAGTCAAGGACTTTTTCAAATCAACTATCACTATAATAGAAATAACCGTTTGTTAGACCTTATATTTGTTGATGATAGTAATATTGTTTCAGTTAATAGGTCTGATCCACTTGTTTATCCGGAGGACTTACACCATCCGACTGTTGAAATCACTCTGAATTTTCCCAAACAATCTATATCAAATCGTTTGAATCCTCCCTCAGAATTCAACTTTAAAAGAACAAATTATGTAATTTTAAGAAATAATTTGTCA
Organism: Tetanocera ferruginea; assembly: GCA_958299015.1. NCBI lineage: Eukaryota > Metazoa > Arthropoda > Insecta > Diptera > Sciomyzidae > Tetanocera > Tetanocera ferruginea. Next base: position 87,405,276 of record OY282643.1, read on the forward strand.
ATTATCAACTGGGCATCACTACTTAATATCAATACTACAAGAATATTGCCACAAACCCTTGATTCTGCCGTGTTTGCTTTTAACAATACTCTTTATAATTGCTTTTCAACTTCAGTTCCTCAGAGAAAAGCCTCTCTAATATCTGGTCCCACTTGGTATACCAAAGAACTGAAAAATCTGAGAAACTTAAAATCAAAATATTATAAAAAATACTTAAAATCTCATAATATTTGTGATTTTGCTTCTTATACCTCAACTAAATATAAGTACCGTCAATTATGTAAGCAATCTTATAGCATATATTTAACAAAAGTCAAATTAAACATAAAGTCTGATGCAAAATCATTTTGGAACTTCATTAATACTAAACGTAAAATAAATTCATATCCATCTTTTATGAAATATAAAACATTTGAGTCGGATGTTGATATTACTATATGTAATCTTTTTGCAGATTTTTTTAAGACTACTTATTCATCTGCTTCTTACGATAGTTTATGTTACTATTTAAATCTGCAACCTGGCGATATTTGTTCTCCAATAATTGATATTAACACTGTTTCAACCTACTTGAAAAATCTTAAGACATCTTATAAAAGCGGTCCTGACAATATACCTTCTTGTATATTAAAATATTGCTGTGAACTTGGTTTTCCAACGCATTTAGTGCGGTGGATTGAATCATATTTATTAAATAGAACACAAAGCGTTATATTTAACCTCATAAAGTCAGATGAGTTTCTTGTTACTTCTGGGGTACCTCAAGGAAGTCATCTTGGCCCTTTATTGTTTTTACTTTATTTAAATGATCTTCCATCTGTAGTAAAGCATAGCAATATCTTGCTATACGCTGATGATGTTAAACTTTTTCTGTCATACAAAGATGTGCAACACTCTTTATTGCTACAAACTGATCTTGACCATCTTTGTAACTGGTGCGAAATTAATTGCATGAAGCTCAACTTGGGGAAGTGCAAACAAATGACTTTTTCTCGAAGACAACCTTCTCGAACTAATTACAAAATAGGTGACTATACACTTGAGTTTTTGGAGGTTTTCGATGATCTCGGTGTAACTATGGACACCAAACTTCGCTTTCACATTCACATTAATAAAGCAATCAGCAGAGCTAATAGTACTCTAGGATTTATTAAACGATGGTCCAAAGAGTTTAATGATCCTTTTATAACTAAAACCTTATTCACATCGCTAGTAAGGCCCATTCTAGAATACGCGTCAATTGTTTGGTGCCCTCGTTATGGGTGTTACATTGACGATATAGAATCTGTTCAAAAGCAATTTCTTCTGTTCTGCTTACGTGATCTATATTGTAATTCAAACTGTAATTTACCTTCTTATGAATATCGATTACAGCTAATTAATCTGCCTTCTTTAAAAAATAGGAGAACTATGCTAAATGTTAGTTGGATTTTAAAACTCTTACATGGATATGTCGACAGTCCATATTTACTGAGTAAAATTTACTTTAATGTTCCTCTTCGACCTAGAAGATCTTTTGAGCTACTTTTTATGAACTTTTGTAGAACTAATTACTTACAAAATGAACCACTAAGAAGCGCTTTTGGAGACTTTAATTCCGTTTCAGATGTTATAACATTAAATGAATCCATGTACTCAATTAAACTTAAAATTTTAGATTATCTGCAGTACCGCCGCTGAGCTTGATGCGCTCTTTCCAATCAACACAATTTTCGCTTGATGATGGATACAAAACTTCATATAATCTGAATAAACCTGAGCCTGCTTGGACCTCCTCACTTAATCAAATCGAACATGCTTGGTGAACGCTAACTCATCTTTCGGCCGTACCGTGCTGGTTGTATATTTTTTCTTCAACCATGCACGAACGATTTGTATTGTATATATATTAATATAACTGGCCAATGACACCTAGTTGTCTTAGTGCCTGCGTTCGCAACCATTTCTTGATATGGAATGAAATTGGTGTGGTGTATATGACCTAGTTTGTCGTAATACCACCTTGCTTAGCCACGACTCCGTTGGCTATTACAAGACAGAACGATTTATATTATATATATGCATATGCTTATCAGTGTGGAGTACAGACCTTGTTTGTCTTGATACCTCCCACATTTATGCCGAAACCAAGCTATTTTAAGTGGGGGCGGATATAACCATGTTTGCCTTCTTACCACAATGTTCTTTGCTGTTTCATATTCTTAAATATCTTATATTTTTATGTACATATTTTAACGTATATTTTAATTTGTTTGTACAACTTTAATTGTGTTTTTATATTATTAATGAACTTTCTTATTTTAATGTATAAATTTTTTATAATGCTAAAAAGCCTAACAAGGCTTAGCAAATAAATAAATAATAATAATAATAATTTTAATGCGCACTGCGTATCTGTAACCAGATCACCATTCTCATCTCTACAAGTGGATGCTCCGGGCTTGAAACCTTGGGTTAGACGCTTAACCTGCTGGTAGAATTTTCGAGCATCCTTCTTGCCCTGGTACACCTCAATTTTTTCTCGCTCACGCTTTTCCTGCTCTCTTTTTTTACGTCTGAAAAGGCATCTCTCTTCCTTCCTCTTATCGCGATAGTTTTCGTGCATGGCTCGCTTTACAGCTGACTGCAGCGTCTTTTTATATGCGGCGTATTTTGCTGCTGTCGCGGGCGCCGAAAACCAATGGCTTCTTCAGCAACAGTGCGCATGGAGTGGGATATATGCGTCCAAAGTCCGCCAGCGTTGTCGAGGCAAGAGTAAGGTTGGTTGAGCTTAACCGAGAGTTGAGCGGAGTAGGCCTCGGCGGTCCATTGTAATAGCAGCTTATCGACATCAAGCTTTCGTTGCACACCTGTGCGTACATTCTTCACATTGCACAATCGCATGCGGATCTTGGCTGCAACAAGATAATGGTAGGAGTCAATATTGACCCCCCGAAATGTTCGCACATCCAGTACACTTGAAGCGTGCCTTCCGTCGATCACAACATGATCAATTTGGTTTCGCTTTTTTTGATCCGGGGACAGCCAGGTTGCCTTTTGGATATCGGGGTGTTGGAATCTGGTGCTACTAACTACCATGTTTCGCGCCGCGGCGAAGTCGATCAGTCTTAGACCGTTATTCGAAGTGGTCTCGTGGAGACTGAACTGACCGACAGTGGAGCCAAAGATGCCTTCTTTTCCGACCTTCGCGTTAAAATCGCCGATAACTATTTTTACGTCGTGGGCCGGGCAGCGATCATACACGTCCTCTAGGCTCGCGTAGAAGGTGTCCTTGACAGCATCTTCCTTTTTCTTCGTCGGGGCATGTGCGCAAATTAGGCTGATGTAGAAGAATTTCGCCTTGACGCGGATAGTCGTCAGTCTTTCGTTCACAGGTGTGAACCGGGAAACAAGTTGGCGTAATTTCCGACTTACGACGAATCCGCATCCAAATTCGCGCTTCTCCGCATGGCAGCTGTAGTAGATATCGCAGTCTGCTCTCTTAGAGCAGCCTTGTCCTTTCCATCGCATCTCCTGGATGGCGGTGATGTCAGCCTTTATTTTTTCGAGGGCTTCTGCCAGTTGGACAGTGGCACCTTCCCTATAAAGGGTCCGGACATTCCAGGTGCATATCCGTAAATCATTATCCGTTTTTCGTTTGCGGTGGTCGTCAACGTAGTGGGGGTTCATATCCGAGGCTGATTTTGTTTTCATTGGGAAGTTATAATGTGGTTGGGACCCAAACCCTACGCACATTCCATTTTTAAGGTCTTGAAGAGACCCCTCAAGTTTATAGTCTAGAGGAGACCTCGCCACTCAAATTAGCCGCCAAAGTTTATCGGGTGATAGTTTTTGACGTTTCAAGGAGACACCACGCGGAGGTTTTGAGTCGACTTGAGACGATTTCGACATGGATAATGCTGGCCTCGCCAAGTTGAGGCAATCAGACACGTTGCCATGTGAAGATCGCCCCCTTGTCTTATGAACACAACAGAAGATATAAAAGAAATAAATTTAAATAAAATTCAATATGAGTGGGGAAAAGAAAATTTCAATGAAATCAAATTAGATAAAACAAAAGATTTAATAAAGGATAGATTAAAAAAGATAGAAACAAACATTGAACTAACACATTGTAATAAAGAAGAAAAAAAATCAATTTTAGAAATTTGTAGAAATTATAACGATTTATTTTATTTCGAAGGAGACTACCTCACTAGTACAGAAACTTCAGAACATGAAATTATAACTGAAGCAAACGAACCTCCATTATTTGTTAGACCATATAGACTACCTGAAAGTCAAAAACAGGAAATTCATAAGCAGGTTAATGAAATGTTAGAAGATAGTATTATTCGCCCAAGTTCAAGTCCATGGAACTCGCCACTTTTACTTGTTCCAAAGAAGGCAGATTCCGAAGGTTACAAACGTTCGAGAGTTGTAGTTGATTTTCAAAAATTAAACGACTTAACAGTGGGTGACGCATACCCATTACCCAATATTACTGACATACTTGACCAGTTGGGAAGAGCAAAATATTTCAGCACTCTGGATTTAGCCAAAGGTTTTTATCAGATTCCCGTTAAAGAATCTGACAAATGTAAGACTGATTTCAGCACACCTTTTGGACACTACGAATATAACAGAATGCCATTTGGTTTAAAAAACGCTCCAGCAACTTTTCAAAGGCTCATGAACAACGTGCTAATGGGTTTACAAGGATTTGAATGTTTTGTCTACGTCGACGACATCGTTGTGAACGGTTATGATTTATCGGATCATAACAACAAATTAATTAAAATATTTGACCGATTGCGTCAACACAACCTTAAGCTACAACCTGATACCTGATACAAATGTAATTTTCTCAAACAAGAACTATCGTATTTAGGGCACATAATTTCTGAAAACGGTATAAAACCAGATCCCGAAAAAATTAAAGTAGTTAAAACTTATCCAACTCCACAGAATGTGAAAGGAATAAAATCATTTTTAGGATTCGCAGGATATTATAGAAGATTTATTGAAAATTTCTCCAGTACAGCAAAACCATTAACTAAACTACTTAAAAAAGAAATCAAATTCAATTGGGACGCATTCTGCGATGAAGCATTTTCAAAATTAAAAGAAAAACTTATTAACCCTCCAATATTAGCATATGCAAACTTTAATGAAGAATTCATAGTAACGACAGAAGCGAGTGATGCAGGACTTGGCGCAGTTTTATCTCAAGGTATAATTGGAAAAGACAAGCCAATATGTTTCGCAAGTAGAACATTGAACGATGCAAAGACACGCTATAGCACCACGGAAAAAGAATTGCTTGCAATTGTCTTTGCCGTAAAACAATTTCGACCTTATATTTACGGTAAAAAGTTCACAATCTACACTGACCACAAACCACTCGAATGGCTAATGAAGTTAAAAAACCCAATGTCAAGATTAGCTAGATGGCGAATTCTCCAATCAGAATATGAATATACGATCAAATATAAAGCAGGGAAAAGCAATAAAAATGCTGACGCACTCAGTCGAATCACTGAAGATGAAAAACTTACAGAAATGGTAAACAAAGTATAAGTTATGACACGCCAAATGACAAACAAAAAGGAGCACAATGAAAATTTACATAAAAAAATTGAAGAACCCAAAAATACAAGAAACGAGGCAATCTCTAAAATAATAGAAACCCAAGATTCAATATATTTTAATAAAAAATCTGCATTAAAAATATTAATATTACCTCTAACAGAATCTTTAGAAGAAAAATTTATAATAAAATCAATTCCACAATTTATAAAACCTTTAATAGGTGAAATAGAGTTATACTCATTTAATAACGAAAATTTGCATACGACGACATTACCTATTCCTTTTAAAACTTCAAAAGATCAAGAATTAGCAAAGAAACAAAATCATGATTCTATAGCCATATCAATCCCAAAACATTAACTCGCAGTTTAAAGAAAATTTTAAAATAATGCTTAAAGAAATATTTTCCGACACAACAATTAATTTGCATATCAACAAAAGAACAATTTTGGAAAACATTAATGTAATAGAAAGAATTTTACGAGAATATCATGAATCACCGCTTGGAGGACATCAAGGAGTAAATAGAACGCTAAAAAGATTAAAAGCAAACTACTGCTGGCCCACAATAAAAATTGATATACAAAATTACATAAGAAAATGTGAATCATGCCAGAAAAATAAACTAAATAAATCTCCAAAAGTGCCAATGAAAATAACAACGACGAGCTCTTCACCATTTGAAAGAGTGGCTTTAGACATAGTAGGTCCACTTCCAGTGACTTACAAAAGTAATAAATACATCTTAACTTTTCAAGATGATTTAACCAAATTTACTGAAGCTATACCTTTAGAGAATGCAGAGGCAACCACAGTTGCAAGAGCTTTTGTAGAACAAATACTCTGTCGATTTGGATTTCCAGATTCACTATTAACTGATCAAGGTACTAATTTTCTTAGCGATTTATTTAAAGAAGTATGTTAATTATTAAAAATTAAAAAATTACAAACAACTCCATATCATCCACAAACAAATGGAGCACTTGAAAGAAGCCATCGCACACTTGCGGAATATCTTCGGCATTATGTCAATAATGACCCTCTCACTTGGGACGATTGGATCCCTTATGCAATATTTGTTTTCAACAACACGCCTCACAGTAGCTCCAATTACAGCCCTCATGAATTACTCTATGGATACCCTGCAAAAATTCCATCCACTTTACAAAAAGACCCATCATTAAACTATAACTACGAAAATTATGCAAATGAGTTAAAGGCACGCCTACAACACGGATTTAAAATTGCAGGCCAAACTTTGATATATAAAAAGGAAAAATCAAAAGAACAATATGATAAAGGTTCCAAACCAAAAACATTTAACGTTGGAGAAAAGGTTTTGATTAGAAATCAGACCAGGAAAAATAAATTTTCTTCACTTTGGGAAGGTCCATATGAAATTATTAAGATTATTTCACCCGAAAATACTGCCATAAAAATTCGCAATAAAATGAAAGTAATACACAATAACAACCTGAAATTATTCTACGATTAAAATACAACATTTGGTTAACATTACAATATAACATAAAACACATTCATAAAAATACCAAAACTTAATACGAACACATCTTAAAATCAGAACTACAAATTTGGTTACGATTTTTACCAGCCTAGGGAAACATGTTATTTTACTTTTTTCTTTTTTTTAAAAACAGGCAGTCTTTTGTTTCTTCATGAACCAAAACTTTTCAATTTATCTCGAATTTTACGAAAAAAAAGAAGAAATATTCTGCTTGTAAGTTGAAAAATTAAAAAATAATTAAATAAAATATTTGTTTGTACAAAACGCAAAAACTAGAAAATATATTCCGTTTAAATTAACAAATTGAAATTTTGGGGCAATACGCAAAAAGAAAATAAATATATTCCGCTTTCAAAGTGAAACAAAAAAAAAAATTTTTTTTTTCAAATTAACAAATTGAAATTAGGGGGCAATACACAAAAAAACCTAAAAAAATTTATTCCGCTTACAAATTGAAAAAAAATTTGAAATTAACAAAATTGAAATTATGGGGCAATAACGCAAAAACTTTCAAACTATATAAAAAAATATTTTTTAAAATGTAAAAGTAAATAAATACGGTCCGTATATAAGATAAATATACATGTACATAGGACACAAATTCATATTTTGAAACAAATACTTAGATGTTACAAATAAATTTGTTCTTCTAAATTTTAATTATCATAATAATATACAAAATAATATCGATAATATCAAAAACAAAAACAAAAAACAAAATATATAAAACATTTTTACTTACCTACCTTATAAGATTAAAAAAAAAAAACAAAAACAATATACAGTGCTGTGCATATGCTAAGCAACTCGCACCAAGTTTCAATAAACAGATTATTTACTCTGAAAAAAATAGTCAAACGGCAAGTATTATAATTTTTATTTATGACTTATATGAGTACAAAAAAAATATATAATTACCAAAAAAACAACAACTTCTTTCTCAATTAAATACAACAACAAAACAAAATTAACTCAATTTTAAGCTGTGCATAACTTAAGCAACTGTAAAGAGAACATAGAAGCATATTCTTTTTCTCAAGTAGATAACGGTTCTTTTCAATTCATTTTGCATTGCTTGTTCGCACTTCAATTTTATCAATGCAATTTAGTCGTCTTAAGGTCACAATTGTGACAAAACTGTGAAATTAAATCATGCAGCGTGTTAAATACGTTTGCTTAAAATGTTTGCATACGATAATAGCTTTAAATCTAATGTTATTTCGTTGTACCAGGCTGGCAAAAGTCAATCTGATATTTCAAAATCATTGAAAATTAATAAATCCATGGTTTCTAGATGGATTCATAAATTAAACAATACTGGTAATGTTGCAACATTAAGAAGTGGCGGGCCTCCACGCAAACTATCTTATCGTGACGATATCCAAATTAAAAAATTGATTAAAAAAAACCCATTTATTTCTTCAAAAGAAATACTTAAAACTCTTAATTTGAATGTTGATTCAAGTACAATACGAAGACATGCAACCAAACTTGGATTAAAAAGTTATAAAGCCTGTAGTAAACCAATGTTGACAAAGAAGCATATGAAGAAACAGTTTGTTATTATTAAGTTTCTAATAAGACAACAACAACATTGTTTTTCTAATTTTTAGTCTTGAATTCGCAAAAAAATATATTGATTGGAGTGTTGAGAAATGGAATACGGTTCTATTCAGCGATGAGGTTAAAGTCAACCTTTTTAATTCGGACGGTATGTGCACAGTAAGACATCAGAAGGGTAACAGACTAAATCCACGTTATTGTAAGCAGACTGTGAAACATGGTGGAGGTAATGTCATGGTGTGGACATGCTTCTCCGGAAACCGACTTGGTCCTGTTCATCAAATTGTGGATAAAATGGACCGTTTTATGTATAAGGACATTTTAGAAACAAAAATGCTTCCTTATGCAGGATGGCATATGCCACTTCGTTGGGTGTTTCAGCAGGATAATGATCCAAAACACACATCGAAGTTGGTTAAAGATTGGTTCAATGCGAATAGGATTCAAGTGCTTGATTGGCCGGCACAATCACCCGACTTGAATCCGATCGAGAACTTGTTTGCATTGTAAAACGGCGAATGGGGTCTTATCAATATACGAACAAAAAGGCCTTGTTCAAAGGATTTACTTTACTTTCCCAAAGTAAAACTTTTTATTACACGAGTTGTAAACTCCGAAAGGTTTGTTGAAGTTGATTTACCCTTTAAAAAACCATGTTGAGTGACAGAAATGGAAGAAGATACGAAGTGGGTTAGTTGTTCAGTTATGATTTTCTCAAATAATTTAGGGATTGCGCTTAATTTGGCGATGCCTCGGTAGTTAGTGACATCAATTTTGGAGCCAGATTTATGAAGGGGTATAATATATGAATTTTTCCATATAATGGGAAAATATTAAAAGCGATCACTTTGAGAGTCGTTCCATGGCTTGAGATAATATATAAAGAATGTATCAGATTTAACTACGTGCCTGTAGCCTGGAGGATAGCTAGGGTGGTCTTCATACCAAAATCAGGTTATAGTAGCCACCTGTATCCAAAGGACTAGAGGCCAATAAGCCTAACATCCTTTCTGCTCAAAACACTTGAGAAGCTGGTAGAACTGCATATAAGAAACGACACAAACCGGCCGCTGCTTGCAGCCAACCAGCACACATATACGCAAGGAAAATTGGTGGAGACATCACTACACAACCTAGTAGTTAATGTAGAGAAACAACAAAGAATTCGCAACAGGGGCGTTCCAAGACATCTCAGGTGCATTCAACAATGTGTCAACTACAGCTATCCTAAACGGATTACGTGCGATCGATTAACCACCAGCAATCGACCTCTGGAAAGAAAACCTAATAACTTGTAGGGGCTCTACAACTATGGCAAGAGAAGTGAGTAGGGGAACACCCCAAGGAGTAGTCCTCTCACCCCTACTATGGAATCTAGTTGTTAACGAACTTCTCAAAAACTTTGAAGGCAAAGCCACGAAGATAACAGCTTATGCGGATGATATAAGCATAATTATAGTGGGAAAATGCATTTCGACATTAATCTCTTTAATGAAGCACACACTAAAAGAGGAACTAAGGTGGGCGAACTCAGTCGGCCTTAGTATAAACGCAGAGAAAACAGATCTGGTATTGTTTACGAATAAGTTCACTATACCACCATGGATTCCACCAAGAATAAACAACACTCGGCTCATCCCGAAAACCCACAGGAAATATCTGGGAGTTGCACTCGACAACAAACTGACGTGGAGACTCAATGTGAACGAGAGGGTAAGGAAAGCTACCAATGCGCTATATGCATCCAAGAAGATGCTGGGCATCACTTGGGGCCTTTCACTCTCTCTAATGCAATGGATCTACACAATGGTTGTTCGTCCTATTCAACTCTACAGAATCATTGTGTGGTGGCCGGTGGTGAATAAGTCAACATATCTCAAATATTTGGAAAAAACTCAGCGACAAGATGCGCTATGTATATCGGGTGCGCTGAAGTCAACTCCAACGAAAGCTCTCAAAACCATTCTTTGTCTGGTTCCTCTAGACATATTTACAAAACTAACAGCTAGTAAAACGGCACAGCGGCTTACGGCAGCTGGAAATTTCTGTAAACAAAATTTTGGAGACTGTAGAATTGGCAAGGATGCAAACAGTAGCACAGACTACATGATCCTTAGCACAACTCTCGAACCCAAAATATCCACACTTCTAGCACAAACCGACTGGCGCAAAGGTACCAAACAGGCCCAGCGGGCGGTCAACATATTCACAGATGGCTCCAAAATTAGTACGGGAGTAAGTGCGGCAGTGTATTGCGCAGAGTCCGATATAAGGCAAGCATAAAAATCCGGACCACTGCAGTGTCTTCCAGGCGGAGGTTTTTGCCATCAGGAAGGCCGCAGAGATAGCTCTTAGTACAAACACTCATCACTTTGTAATTAACATCTTTGTTGACAGCCAAACGGCAATCAAATCCATGTGCTCCTATACCGTCAAGTCCAGAAATGTCTTAGCAAGCAAAGACGCACTAGATGCGTTGAACACTTCAAAGAGAGTGTGTATCTTTTGGATTCCAAGCCACAGGGGCATTGACTGACGATATGGCAGAACTAGCAAAGGAAGGTGCCAGGCTGGGATTAGAGTTTACAGAACACGTACCTATTCCACTACAGGAATTGTACAAAAACCTCGAAACTGGAACAAAACAAGCAGTGAGTCGTAGATGGAAAGATACGACTACCTCCAAGATCTCGAAAGCCATGTGCGATGCAGCATGGGGAAAACGAACGTCGATTATCCTGGCACGCACCCAAAGGAACAGCAGGACACTGGTGGGAATCCTCACAGGTCACCGCATGGTGGCGGCCCACGCTAAAAAGCTGGGTATAACCATGGATATCAACTGCAGAATTGCATGGCATCAGGTGTCCAAGAAACCCTGGAGCACCTTTTTTGCACATGCCCCGCTTAACGTAGATCGAGGCTTTAATACTAAGGCTCACCGACTTTATGTCACTAAAGTATGCAGCCAAAATTCCTGTAGAATCCCTCCTTAGATTTGCGAATAAGGCGCAAATCTTTGAAGATTTCCACTAATTCCGTCAAGGCTTTCATCAACCGGTACCACAAAGGACCATGTGGTCTATGTGAGACTCCAATGTGAGTCAACCGGACTAACCTAACCTAACCTTACCTTTGAGTTTTACACAAATATTTGTTGCTGGCATATTTTTCGTTCATTTGGTGCGGGTATGAATATTTAACATTTTTTTATTAGATTATTATATTACTAGCAATACCCGGCGCGCGTTGCTACGCCTTTGGCCACGTGCATAGTAAACGCCGATTTAGACTGCCTGCCTGTGTGCGCAGAGTGTGTGAAAAAGCGAGATACATAGATATTTGTATCTCATTTGTTCACACAGATTTCAGCCTGCCTGTCTGTCTGAATCGGCGTTGAAAATGCACGCAGCCTTAGACAAACACATGTACTTCATCTGTGACTTCAGAACCTATTCGATCAAAAATGTAGCTTGTAGGGGAAGGTGCACCCACTTGACCAAAGCTCAGACCAGATTTCTATTAGAAGGACATTACCAAATGGCAACTCCATTCGGAATTTCACTGACCAGCAATTTTTATTTCCAATGCTATTTGCTATTAAAAATTTGGCTTGTATGGGCGGAGTCACACCCGGTTTTCCAATGCCCGTGCTATATTTCTTGTCGAAAGACATTTCCAAAAATTAAATTTATACTGAGTTTAAATATTACGAAACATTAAGTACCATAGCTATTCGATATTAAACATTTAAACTATGTTGATGGTGCCACGCCCCATTTTCCAATGCTTGCTGAATTTTTCCAGTGGATGGACACGACTAAATGTTATATTCCTTCCGAGTTTCACAAATTTGTGACTTATGTTTCTTAAATTATACTGAAAAGTTTGAATGCCTTAAAAGTGTCACGCCCCTTCTACAACGGCTTTAAAATTTTAGCGGTTTTGAAGTCTACTTGTACATACAATCATTTTAATATACAAAGAAGATGTTAACAGCTTGTTTAAAATATGCTTAACTTACGCATGCTTTAAACACTAAAATTTGTGTCAAACATACGTTTTCGATGCGTTTTACATGCGCTGCGTAGCTAATGCCAGGCTGTCTAATATAATGGAAAACCATTCAAAAGTTGAAAGATGAACACAAACAATGACATATCAATGCGACATTTCAGATCGTATTGAGATCCTCTGAGAAGCATTTGAGCATATGCAATGGAATATTTGTATACTGAAATAACTACAACAATAAAAAATTTCATCCCCCATTTCATGGTTAGATTTTAATATATTTATATTTCTCTCTGAGCAAGAAGTTGACTGCAAATAAAGTAGCTATTGTTGCCATAAAAACAAATTTTAAATCTGAACTATTGTATAAAGCTTTCAATCCGTCGAGATTGCGTTATTGTCGATGAATAACATTTGCAATAAATAACAAAATAATAATTTGGTTATATATCAGGCATAAGAGGAAAAAGATTTTTTGACAGATTTTGAAATAACTATGTACAACAATTCAAGTCTGAAAACCATAACAAATACGATGTCAGATTGTTGGCAACACTGCTCAAGAGACCAAACTGAGAGCAACTCCCGACACAACATGGCAGCCGTGCTGTGTGCTGAGTTACTCTCACAGCCAGAGCTTAAGCATTGGTTTTCTGCTGCTTGTTGTGCTGCTTTAACAGCATTAGCATGAATTAAAACACATGAATTCTTAAATAATTAAAGAAAAAGTTTTGTAAAAAACGTAGTACCCTATTTTAATTTCGCTAATCATAGCAATTGAATAGTGAAAAAATTATAAAAATCGGTTTAGCGGTTATTGAGAACACGTCGCCGCAAATCCGTGAGTCTCCTTTTATATAATAGTATAGATAAGCGGCATTCGACATTTTTCTGGCACTTACGCCATCTTTTATAACAGTAATAAAACTTGTTTATCCCCTTTGCAATCTGTTAAAGCAACACTTATCCCCATTCATACCTCAAATAGCAGCACTTTTCAACGTCAAATAAAGCAACCAACAGAAACAATTCAATATGGCCAACGGTTCGCCAACTATTTTATAGACTTGTACCCACTTGGCATGATTTTACCAACATAGGAATTTCGACTGGTTTTTCAAATGACTGAACGTTGTCAATAGCCGCCTTTAAGTTCTTAATCTTCCCATTATAGGAATTTTCGACTAAAGTTTTGTGTTTTGGGCGGCAACCCTAAAAGTATAAGAACACAGCGTTAAAATAACGTAAGATGCTTACGTTACTTTAACTTAGTTATCGACTAGTTCGAGAGTCGATTCTTATTGAGCTCCGAACGGGTCGATTGCGCTCGGGTCTCCGAGCAGGCCTCCTTGCCGACTAATCAATAACTTATTGATTCTAATAAGCTGTAGACGCATTCTATTTTACCGAATTGCTGTAATCGCTATATTGTCCATTTAAAAAAAAACGTGAGAATTATTAATTAACATCTTATAACTAATTTGTTTTTTACTTACCGTGTGTTTTTGTCATTTGGTTTCTTCTTGCATCCAACTCTGTGAGCACCAATTGTCCAAGAGTTACATCCACTTAGGCTAACTTGTCAACTTTTTCCTCCAGCCAGCCAGCTTCCAGCGACAACAGCGATTTTGGAAACTCAAGGAACAACCCTACCTATCATGGTCCTATCGATTCCTGGAAAAGAAGAATCTAAATTACAAACAACACCAGATAAAAAGATTAGTTGATTTTTTAACCGACTTCAAAAAGGAGGAGGTTCTCAAGTTCGTTGGTTTCTTTGTTCTTTTTTGTTTTGTAAATGTATGTATATTCCTAATAGTATGTTCAGACTGGAAGCTAAATGTGCATTAAAAGCTAAATTCGCATTAATTCCATTAATGCTTCTCTACATGCGAATTTACCCATAGAAAATTCTGTCAAGTTAATTTACTTAAATGCTATTTCAAATAAGCATTTATTTGCAGTTTGCAATTTATTAGCAGTTTGCGACCCTGGTTCGATATTCGAAAAACTGCTACTCACTTTTTTTTGCTTATCTCTGACTTGAACTCGTTTCATTAGTTGTCAATGTTGTTTGCTGTCAGATTTTTTTTTGCTTAGGCTTTGTGCCAATCGGAAACTTTTCACTGGGATGGATGAAATTTTGACAGTAGCAAGAGAATATTTGGCATTTTTCAGGTGAAATACGACCTATTTTTGTCATAAAGCCAGGTACTATGCTCGATTGCGTGAAATTTCACTGGCAAGAGCCATTTATTTGTTGCGTGAAAATTTTGACAGATATTTTGTTGCGAACGAACAGTTGATGATTAGCTTACAAATTTCGACAAGATGTAAAGAAACAGCCACAATTTATTAGAGGAAAAGTAGAAAATCGTTTTAGTTCTTTAATTTTCATATTTGTGATTATATAAATACAAAATAAATATTAATACAAGAATGCATGTCCTTTGTTGTGAAGCAGAACAAGTCATTGTTCATAGCAATCTGCAAGCTGTAAAGTTTTGCGACCGCCAACACCGCGGAAAGGTGCATCCGTATTTACAATTTCCAACAACTGCAATTATTAATTGCAAAACTTTAGAAATAGTACAAAAATATCATTTTAATTAGAAACATTGTTCTTTTGCTTGCACTTTTTTCTTAAATGAAATGGCAATTGTCACTTTTCACGAAAAAATAAATGGTAGGTTCAATTAAATTGCCGTGAAAGCAATGTTGCATCTAGGCATGTTGCGGAATTTTCCGCAGCGAAGCAGAGTACAGCTTTGACGAAAAAATTGTGAAATGTTCACGGTTGTTTCACAGCTGTCATTTCTTTTTTGGAGATTTGAGCCGAATTTCACGTGTAACCGAACAGAGTACTATGCTTAAGATCAAATGGTTTTTTTTTAAAATTTTATACATGTTTACATGTTTATACATGTTTTATAATGTTTAATAATCTTATTAAACGCAAGAGAACAGTATGTATTAAAGCTCAAACATATAAATTTTTGAATAAAAAAATGTATTAAAGAAGGCAGCAGTTAAATGCGTCTTAAGTAATATCGCATTACGAAAAAGTATGATATGTAGGCAACTGTGTACTTTTATTGTCAAATATCTGGATAACTTTTCATGCTACATTTGGCACAGTAAAAATGACAATTCAATTTCAACAGACAGAAATTTTGTTCAACTCAGAATTTTCCTCCTACTACGAATTAAAAGTTTTCGATTGGCACACAGCCTTATATATGTTCGTTCGAATACTTGTCCATTTAAATTCATATTTTACTCACTTACTTACTTAGATGGCTCTTACAACCGTTGGTTGGTTTTGGCCTTGTCTATGAATTTTCGCCAGCCTCTTTTGTCGTGTGCTTGCTGGCGCCAGTTGGAAATTCCAAGCGTTGCCAGGTTATCCAATGCCTGGTCTTTCCAACGGAGATGCGGTCTTTCTCGTCTGCGTTGGCCACCGCTGGGTACCGAATCCAATAATTTTTTCGCTGGAGCTTCGTCGTTCATTCTCTCGACATGACCTAGCCAGCGAAGCCGCTCTATGTTAATACGCTTGACTATATCGATGTCGGCATATAGCTCATACAGCTCGTGGTTCCATCGTATTCGGTACTCGCCATTGACGCAGATTGGACCATAGATCTTGCGAAGGATTTTTCTCTCGAACGCTCCCAAAGTCCTTTCATCAGAGCTGCTCAACGTCCAGGTTTGTGATGCGTATAGTACGACGGACATGATTACTGACTTATAGAGCGTCAGTTTTGTTCATCGAGAGAGAGCTCTGCTTCTCAATTGCCTACTGAGCCCAAAGTAACACCTGTTGGCAAGAGTTATCCTTCGTTTAATCTCAACACTGATATCGTTGGAGGAGTTAATGCTGGATCCCAGGTAAACAATGTCCTTCACTACCTCAAAGGAGGTATTGTCAACAGTGACGTGGTTTCCAAGACGCTAGGACTGTTTGTTTGTTGACACAAGATACTTCGTTTTATCTGCGTTCACTGGAAGACCCATTCGACTCGACTCTTTTTCTAGCCTGGAGAATGCTGCACTGACTTCGCGCGTATTGTGGCCAATGATGTCGATATCATCTGCATACGCCAGCAGTATAACACTCTTATAGAAAATTGTGCCGCTGCGTCTCAGGTCAGCAGCTTGGATGATCTTCTCCATTACTATATTAAAGAAGTCGCACGATAAGGAATCACCTTGTCTGAAACCTCGCTTGGTATCGAACGGAAGGGAGAGGTCCTTCCCGATTTTCACTGCACTGCTGGTGTTGTTCAGTGTCATCCTGCAAAGACGTATTAGCTTCGCAGGAATACCAAATTCAGACATGATGGCATATAGGTGACTCCTTATTGGACTGTCGAAGGCGGCTTTGAAATCGACAAAAATATGGTGTGTGTCGATTTGTTTTTCGAGGGTCTTTTTCAAGATATGTCGGAGCGTGAAGATCTAATCAATGGTGGACTTTCCAGGTCTGAAGCCACACTGATAAGGTCCAATCAGTTGGTTAACGATGGGCTTCAGTCTTTCACACAATACACTCGACAGAACCTTATATGCGATATTAAGAAGGCTAATCCCACGGTTGTTGGCAAAAATGTTGAGATCGCCTTTCTTGTGGATTGGGCAGAGCACACTGAGGTTCCAATCATCTGGAATGCATTCTTCCGACCATATTCTGCATAGAAGTCTGTGAATGCATTTAAACAGAGCTTCGCCACCGGTCTTAAACAGCTCAGCCGGTAGACCTTCGGCTCCTGTGGCTTTGTTGTTTTTAAGCCGAGCTATAGTTGTTAAGACCTCGTTATAGTCAGGCAGCGGAACTTCAACGCTGTCATCCATAATAAGGGTTTCCGGGATATCATCTCCACTGGCGGGATTGTTGTCAGCGTTGCCATTTAAAAGACTAGAGAAGTGCTCCCTGCATAACATCAGTGTACTCTGGATATCTGTCACTAGATTACCATTCTCATCCTTGCAGGAAGAGGTTCCAGTCTTAAAACCATCGGCCAGGCGTCTTATTTTTTCGAAAAATTTTCGAGTCTCATTCCTGTCGCCATGCATCTCAATTTTCTCGCACTCACGCATTTCCGCCTCTCGTTTTTTTCGCCTGAAAATGCGTCTCTCTTCCCTCCTCTTCTCTCTGTATCGCTCCATAACAGCACGCGTTACAACCGACTGCAGGGTGGCTTTGTAGGCGATGTCCTTCTCTGCAGTGGCGTCGCGACACTCCTGGTCGTGCAACTGGTTTCGGCAAGGCCGGTGGTAGCCTATCACCTCTTCGGCAGCCGTACGCATAGAGTGGGATATGTGCGTCCACTGCCCGCATATATCGTCGATCGGAGGAGTGCTTTCTTGAAGCAGGAGTGAGAGTCGAGTAGCGAAGGCTTCGGCCGTCCGTTTTGACTGCAGCTTGTCGACGTCTAGCTTTGTGTAGGATTGCGAGCATTCTTAGCTGCGCACAGACGTGTGCGCATCTTGGCTGCGACAAGATAATGATCCGAGTCTATTTTAGCACCACGGATCGTGCGTACGTCTAGTACACTGGAAGAGTGCCTTCCGTCAATCAAGACGTGATCAATTTGGTTACATGTTTTTTGATCAGGGGACTGCCAAGTGGCCTTATGAATATTGAGATGCTTGAATCTAGTGCTTCTAACGACCATGTTTCGTGCTGCGGCGAAGTCAATAAACCTCATTCCGTTATCGGATGTGTTGTCGTGGAGGCTGAACTTTCCGACTGTTGGACCAAATATGTTTTCCTTTCCCACCTTGGCGTTGAAGTCACCAAGCACGATTTTTATGTCATGACGGGGGCAGCGCTCGTATGCGTCTTCAATGCACTCGTAAAACTTTCTTTGGTCTCGTCATCTTTTTCTTCTGTCGGAGGGTGCGCATATATTAGGCTTATGTTAAAAAATTTTGCCTTGAAGCGGATTATGGCAAGTCGTTCGTTCACAGGAGTGAATCGCAGGAAATGATGCCGTATTCTCTTGCCAACTACAAATCCGCATCCAAACTCGTGCTTCTCCACATGGCCGCTGTAGTAGACATCACAGGATGCTTGCCGTAAGCAACCCTGTCCCTTCCATCGCATTTCTTGGATTGCAGTGATATCAGAATTATATCTTTCCAAGATATCAATCAGTTGGATAGAGGCACCATCCCAATCAAAGGTCCGGACATTCCAGGTGCATATCCGTAAATCATTATCAGTTTTTCGTTTGCGGTAGTCATCATCAGATTTGGGGATCATTCTTTCATTTATTCTTTTACGTTTCATTGAAATCTTTTTTTATGTGGTGGGCTTCAAACCCAACGCACAACCTTTGCTTGATGGCTAAAGGGAAAGCCCGCCGCTCAAATTAGCCGCCAAAGTTTATTGGGCGATAGTTTTTGACGTTTCCAGGAGACATCACGCGGAGGTTTTGAGTCGACTTGAGACGATTTCGACATGGATAATGCGCCTCGCCAAGTTTGGTAGGTCAGACACGTTGCCATGTGAAGATCGCCCCCTTGTCTCAATTGTCTATTCACATTTTACGCTTCTCCCAAATTTAAACACTTGACATTTGATTGAATTTTCGAACTTCTAAATGCGCATTTAAAAATCAGTCTTAACGTATTATAAAGTACTTGCCCGATTGTCTTAATTTTTTGTCAACATAAAGAGATTATAAAAATGGAGGTGCCCGTCTTAAAAGTGGGCAGTATTCGACAAAGGGGCGTGTCGCTATAAGAAAAACACTGTATCTCAGTAAATATTGACACTAGGGGAATAAAATTCACAGTTAAATTACAAGGGCAGGCAAAAATATTAAAAATTACGGTGATTTAAGTGGGCGTTATTGGAAAAAAAAGGTGTGGCAATATTAGAAAACTCTGTTTCTCGAATTGACTCTAGAGTACTGAAATTTAGTACAAAGATAGGCACAATTGTTAAAACTTACTGTGGGCGTTATTCGACAAAGGGGTGCAGCAATATAATACAGTTACTGTTTCTAGTAGGCACAATTACTAAAATTTAAAAAAGGGCGTTATTCTACTAAGGGGTGTGGCAATATTAAAAAACACTGTATTTCGAATACTATTGACACTAGGATACTAAAATTAGTACACAGATAGACACAAGTATAACAAATTACTGCAAAGAATGTAGGCGGTATTCGATAAAGAAACGTGTAACGATAAGAAAAACACTGTATCTCAGTAAATATTGTCACTAGAGTACTGACATTTGCGGTAAAAATGCAAGGGAAGGTACAATTATGAAAAATTACGGTCAATTCAGTGGGCGTTTTCCGACAAAGAGGTGTGGCAATATTAGAAAAATTCTTAATCTCGAATAATTTTGACACTAGAGTACTAAAATTTCTTACAGAAGTATGCACAATAATAAAAATTTAATTTCAATAAAGTGGGTGTTGTTTGATAAAAGGGTGTGCCAATATTTTAAACACACTGCATCTCGAATAATATTGACACTAGAGTACTGATATTTAGTACAGAGTGTCCTGAGTGTTTTTGTTTCAAAGGCTGAGGTATGCTCGGCCGCTCCAGGGTCCGTCCAAGGGATCTCGCAACCCTTGGGCAAAACTAAATTAACCTTAACCAGAAATTAAAAATATTAATTAATCGCAGAATTAGTCACGGTTGCCGTTAAGGTCAACACAATCACTAAACCCCAAAGGTTTTAGCTCGGCACGATTAACAATGTATTTTGTTCCTCCTTTTTTTATATTATTTTTTTTTTTCTATAAAAAAACAATATTTACAAACTAAGTGTATACCTAAAATTAGTTCATATACGGTATAAACATTAGTGGCAAAGTGCGCTGTAGTGACCTCATATCACTCAACACACTTATCATACGTATCATAGTACTTATCCGCTGATCACACAGATATTTGTCCTTCACACAACTTGAGTTCATTAGGGGGCGTCCATAAAGCCGCGTTTCCATGTGATCTTATCTTATCTTATCTTATCTTATTTCAAAAACATTTCCTATAATGAGCGAGATGGATATAGATCATTTTCACTATAAACGTTTGACATTTGGTCATATTTGTAAACAAAAAATAAATTTATTTATTTTTCAAAACTTTGAAATTTGATCTTATTCTGAAATAAAAATATGTTATATTACTATGTTCTCAATTAATAACTAGCCGCATTATAGGTTCAACATGCATTTTTATAATTAAATTACACGAAAAAAAACCATAACATACATAAGCTGTTAATATTTAATATATGAAACAATAAATAGCAGCGGCAGAAACAGCAGCAACAACCCCTATCGCTTCATTGGCAATTATGCCATCATATGAAGCAGCAGCTGTAGCTGTAGCACTTCTACGAACTCCACTTCGACTGCCATCGCTTTTACGGCCATGTTTGGGTTGAACAAAGTGGTCACCTTTCTGCGTGCAGACCGTGGCATTGGGACTTTAACTCGAAGAGCCAGAGTTCGATGAACATGAAGTAACAAGCACTGATGTTGCTACCGAAACTGGTACGACTCCAGCGCATTATTGTTGTTGTTGGAGCTGCTGTTGTTTTTGTTTCTGTTACGGCTGCTGCTGATGTTGCTGTGCCTCAGAAACAACCACGTTTTCTGTTGACTGGCTGCTGCTGCGGCCACATTAATACTGCTAAACATGGGCGAGGAAGATCTTTGACCACCACCAGCTCCTTGCAGTGGCGGTGGATCGCTCAGGCATTGCGGTGTATCTTTGAGGTGGCGCCTGTGGAACTGCATTGTGGCAAACAGAGTGAATCAGTTGGCATGACGGCAAGAATTTGCACGGTTTTTGCTTTGAGATCCAACACTTCCTTTTCCTCAGAGCGACGACGACCTAGCAAACTAGTGGAAAAGGAATAGTTTGGAGTTTGACGAGGCAAAGAAAAGTTACAAACTTACTTTCTGCAATTTGAAGTTGTTGTTTGTCTGCCGAATTTTTACTATTAAAATTTTTAGAAATGTCATATAAAATTAAAAATGTCATGCAGCTATAAAAACGGTTGTAAAATATTATAGCATGTGATGCACTTTTATAGGAAAAGTTCAAGAAGTTGAACTTTTTCTATCCTCTAGTCTCTCATGAAATGACAGGGGATATCACATGCTATAAAAATAGAAAATTTATGCCTGTTTCACACTTACTTTAGTCAACCCCATTTAATATGGCACGCATGCTCTTTCTTTCTTACTAAAAATGGGATAAGATAAGATAAGATAAGATCACATGGAAACGCGGCTTAAATTACGTGAGGTGTTTTTTAAAATTTAAAAGGACGGGCTACTCTGTACCGTCAATTCAAATTAAATTGAGCTATTTGGTGCAAAACAAATATGGTGGTTTGACAGTCAGTAAATGTATAACGTCGAAGTATGAATGAAATTATTTTCTGTCGAACGAATTAGTGAATGATCTTAATCGTATTACGATTACGCTTAAGATTAAATCTTAAGCATGTACAATCTGAATTAAATGGACCAAAATAGTATAATTTTTTTTTTGTTTCAACCAGAAAAAAAATTGCGTGATATTTGCCGAGACCCCCCCTCTCTCCAACGTAAGATTAGATGAGATTTGACTCGACCCCCTCCCCCCCTTAAAAATCTCACGTAATTTATGGACGCCCCCTAAGCATACATAAGCAAACGTAGCAAATTTAGAATAGAATCATATTGCACTAGTGCACGCTACATAACCGTGCGTTTAGACCGCATGAACGAACGAAGAATTCATTGCGAAGAATTTATTGCGATAAAAACGTCGTTCGGCGTACTGTCTACACCGGACGAACATCAATCGCGAACGAAAATTGTCCGCCATCTTGTATGTTCAGGCGGTCTAAACAGAAAATTATGCATTCGGCGAACATGAATAAATGCAGGGTTGATAGCTATTTATATATATATATTAGTAGTAAAACTTGTAGTAGTAAAACAAAAAATTCGTCTGGCAAGCATTGATCGATTTTATTTTAATATTTCAATTTATGAATTTATTTTTAATATTCATATCAAATAAATTAATATTATTATTTTAATATTTATTTATTTTCCATAACAACATTTTAAACTATTGTATGAAAGAACTATATAATTATTATTATTATAATATTTAACTTACAACAATTAAATTCCAGCGAAAATAAGCAGAACACGTTCACAAACATAAACAAACCTTGAACAGTACTGCTTTGCGTTGTTTTGAAGTTAAAGTTACTACGAATTTTGGTACTTTCCGTGATTTTTTCTTTGAAGATACTCCTTTTTGCTACTTTTTTGTTTTTAAGAACAGCGCAACACCGGATTCGCCCAAAAACATCAAGCGACGGCCGAACAGTCCAAACGAAAGAATTCTCGTTCGTTCGCCCTAATTTACTGTCTACACCGGGCGAACAGCGTTTGCGATGAATTTATAGCGAACGCTGTTCGTTCGGGCTAAGTGTTTACACCGAGCGAACGAACGAGGTTTCTTTCGTTCGTTCAGGCGGTCTAAACGCACGGTAAGAGATAAGCGTGGTGCCTAAGCGCACTCACATGGATTAGCCATGCGCACGTTGTGTAACAGGATCCACGTTATGCTGTGGATACAAATCGTGTGAATGGAATTTTGTTTTCAATAAGACGTGTGAAATTCATTGGGCGCATTATAAAATCACCAAATCAAAATTAGCTCAAATTTTGATTGGTGGATTGATAGTGATTTGGTTGTGTGACTAATTATAGTGCTCAATTTTATTTGGAGCAGTGGAAAACTGGAAAAAGGATGCGTGACAAATTTTAAGTCACTCACCAAATTTTGTATATAAACTAAGATTTAGCAACAATAAAATCAGAATTAAGCTACAAACTAAACTGGGTGTTTTCACTCGCAGTATTATTTAATTTTCAGAAAGTTCGGCTCTTTTTTTTTTTGGACTCGCCAAGGGAGTGTGAAATCTCATGAATACGTATAGCCCGTACTAAACGCATGCACGACTTACATTCTAAAACAGTCCGGATTAACCGGAAAAGATAGAATGCACCTACGTACTAAAACACACAACCAGTTGGCGAAGTATGAATTTCCACTAAGCACATTAATTAGCTTTTCAGCGGAACTTAAAAATTTTATACAAAAACACGAATTTATTAAGAATTTATGAATTTGAAAAAGTAAACAACATCAAATAAGTAGTAAACTTTACATAAAACTCTAAAACAAAGAGACCAAAGTAACTATAAATAATATGAATATTAGTAAGTTTGCGGCAACTATCCAACCCAAGATCCTACGTGGAAAAGAGAGTAAACTCTTAAACACCAAACCAATTCCAATTATAACGGAGATATATACGTGTAAATATGTACAAACATATATGTGTATATATATACGGGTCACTATGTAATTTTGGAACACCGTGCTAATGTTATTATTTGGATATGTATTTGGGCCAACGCAGGCATAAACTTGCATGGAAAAGAGATAAACTCTTGCGCACCAAACTAAGTAACTAATAAGTCAACTGAATAAGAAAAATTTTTAAATTTTTTGATTAAAAACAAACAAGTTAAAGCATAAATATCGTATTCGATGGTGTTTACTTCATCAAACGCAATATTATAAAGGAAAAACAACTGAAACGGTCTCGAATATATGGAATAACTTCAGCCAACATTTTAACAGAATATAACAATATTATTAACCGAGTAAATGTTTAAAACAAAATTATAAAATGTATCAATTATTTAAATGTTAAATCAGTTTGAATTTCAAGGCATACACCGAATCACAAAAATTAATTAATCTGTAGCTATTGTTGAAATCACTACACATACATCGTAAAGGGTCATGAAGGGCAAAATTTGAAGTGCACTGGCTCAACTTAAAAAGCACAAAATGTCTAGATCCTCTTCTTGGGATGCTAAAGTTAAGAGATGAGAGAATAAATTGGGAGTCAATTTCACCACAAAGTAATTTATATAGAAAGGTGACATTAAGCACCATTCTTCTACTTCTCAGGGAAGGCAGTAAAATTTGCTTAAGGCGGGTTTTATACGAAGGAAGAATAATATCTGGGTTCCAACGATGATGACGAAAAGCAAAAAGTAAAAACTGTTTTTGAACCGATTCTATTGCATCAATGTGGACGTCATATTGAGGGTTCCATACTACGGAAGCATATTCAAGAATAGGTCTTACGAGAGATATATATAGTAATTTAGTTGTGAAGGCATCATTGAAGTCTTTCGCTCATCTTTTAATGAAACCAAGAACACCTCTAGCCTTATTTACAGCCAAATTTATGTGGAGATTGAAGCGAAGTTTTGGCTCCATAATTACACCAAGATCAACAATTTCTATGAACAATTTCTAAATGGATGTTATTTAAAGTGTAATTTGTGCTATGAGCAGTTCTACGTGAGAAGATCATTGATTTCCTTTTTTTTAAGTTAAGGTTTAATAGGTTGAAGTTACACCAATCCACTAGTCGGTTTAAATCAGATTGTAAAAGGTGTTGTTCGTCGAGTGACTTGTAGGTAAGAAATCGTCAGCATACATTAAGACGTCACAATGTTTAATTGCCGAGGGAAGGTCATTAATAAATAGTAAGAATAAAACCGGTCCAAGATGACTTCCTTGCGGAATACCAGATGTAACCATAATATTTTGTGATAGAGAATTTTTATATAAAACTTTTTGAAAACGTCGCGATAAATAAGATTCTATCCAATTAAGCAATTTTACAGGAAGCCCAATTAGCTTAAGTTTATTCAATAGAAGATTATGATTGACGCTGTCAAAAGCTTTGCTAAAGTCCGTATAAATAACGTCAGTCTGTTTTCCCAAAGTAAAACCTTTTATTACACGAGTTGTAAACTCCAAAAGGTTTGTTTAAGTTGATTTACCCTTTAAAAAACCATGCTGAGTGACAGAAATGGAAGATTATAAAAAGTGGGTTAGTTGTTCAGTTATGATTTTCTCAAATAATTTAGGGATTGCGCTTAATTTGGCGATGCCTCGGCAGTTAGTGATATCAATTTTGGAGCCAGATTTATGAAGGGGTATAATATATGAATCTTTCCATATAATGGGAAAATGTCCACTTTGCAGGGATATATTAAATATGTTTGATAGAGGAGCACACAGGTTGCTAGCACATTCCTTTAGAATGCTCTTTAGCCATATCACTACGGCGTGGTGTGCTTCAATACACCAAAACTTATAAGCATTTTTCTAGGCAATGAGACGTACAACACATGGCGGCAAGGATCCAATGTGGTCCCCCATCTAAGTACTAACCGCAGTGAAGGCTACTAAATGTATCAATCGCAGTGCAGCACACATACACACAAAACTCGTTTGGCAGCAATGTGACCAGCCAGGCTATTTATAGCAATGTTGCATTGTAGCACTTGCTAACATGATAACAATGATATGATTCACATGCAGTTAGCAGTGAACATTGAATAAGTAGTGCGCAAAATGTCGCTTGAGGCATGTTGAGTTCGCTTGACATCTCAATTGATGCAATTAATCTTCTTTAATTGCAAATCAATTTTTGGGTGGTTATAAAGCCAGGGAAGTAAAATTGATTACAGATTCCGTAATCAAGCCACCTACCCTCAGTAACTCAGTTACTTTTCGACTCCGGTCATACTCAAGCTCCGGCTTTTCGACTCCGGTCACACCCAAGCTCCGGCTTTTCTACTCCGGTCATAACTTAAGCTTCGGCTTGCCGGGTTCAGCAACCCACCGTATTCTAAGCAGGTCTACGTTGTGAAGGCCTGCTTTGCCGTCGGCCCTCTGCCATCTGCCGCCTGAATCCGTTTGGCCCTCTGCCCCTGTGCGCACTTTGCCACTAATGTTTATAACGTATATGCACTAAGTTTAGGTATACACTAAAGGTCTTATTCAATAGATTTTCTTAAACAACTGTTTAACAGTTGTTTAGCTACGCACTGTTTAAAGACTTAAGCGGACTTTACGCAACGTTGCTTTAATTGTTATTCATAAGCAATTCTTTTTCATTGTGTAACTAAGCATTGCTTACGTCTAAAAGTGGTAAGACCTATTACAATAATCTTTTACATTTGGAAATATGCAACCGAAAATAAATTGTTTTGACATATCAAGAAAAATAAGCAAACATGGATAGCGCAGAAAATAAAAGAAAGCGATCACAAAACTGGGAATCGAGAGATAAGGTAATGTTTTCTTGTAATTCATAATTGTTATTACATATTAAAGATTGCTTTTTTAATTATGTAGATACTTCTTCGTCAGTTGATAACAGAAAAAATTGGTATCATAGAAAACAAGAGTGTGGATACAAACACGTCAAGGTACAAAAGAGATGCCTGGAAGGAAATTCTCGAAACGTAAGATATTTTATTATTTAATCGTGATAAAGTACATAATTTAAGTTTTATTTAGGTTCAACCAAGCGAGCACAACACCGCGCACTCTTGCACAAATTCAGTGTCAGTGGCGTGGTACTAAGATGCAGGCGATGTCCAGAGTATCGCTGCACAAGAAGCGAATGAGTGCAACGGGAGGAGGACCACCACCAAAATCACCAGATCGCGAGGACTTCGAATTGATGGCTTTGATACCAGAGGAGTTCGAAGTTGACTACAACCAATTTGATTGTGATGTAGCTGCTGTAAGTAAATATTTTGAATAAAAATTATAAAATTAGGCAAAGTAAATATATATATATGTATTTGTGCATAGGAAACTGTGGAATATCTCATCGAAGGAGTTGTGGAGCCAGTCAATGCAAGCTTGGTTGGAGATGGTTTAGAAGGCATCGTAGAAGAGGTTGTAGAAGAGGTTGTAGAAGAGGTTTCCATTGCAAAAAGAAGGCGAAAAAGTCATAAGCATCAGAATGTAATTGTAATTGAATTAAAGGCAATTTTCTATTCTAATTTCTTTTTATATTAGACAACTGCAGAACAAATGAAAAGGGACTTGTTTGAGATGGCAAGAAATGCAAAAAAAAAGGAAATGCAGTTCATGGAGGTGGAACACAAAAAAAGGATGGAGAGCATAGAGCTGGAGATTAAATTTAGAAGGGAAGAAAATGAAAGGAGGGAAAAAGAACATTTGGTTCGGATGAATCAGCTTTCAAAAAATGGTGAGATATTTCCTAGAAGAATATGTGTTTTTTGTTTGCTTATTTGTTCTCTTTTTCTTATGAATTTAATTTGGTGCTTGGTTTGATATGATTCTTTTGTGTACTTTTTGTTTCATTAACTTTCTTTTATGTTCTTTTTATTATTTGTTCTAATGTTTTATTTTAATTGGTTGATTTAAATGCTGGTCAATTATGTTATAAAGATATGTAAATATTTATCGTGTATTGTTTTGTCATTGGATTTTTTTTTTTTGCGTATTATTTTGTTTTTTTTTACCTTTTTGTTTTGCTTTTAACTTTTGTTTGCTTTTGTTTGCTTTTTTAATTGTTTTTGTTAACTTGAAATATTATCTTATATCTTTGTTTATTGTTTTCTTATTGGCCTTTTTTTGTTTTGCTTATTATTTTGTCTTTTTTTATTTGTATTTTTATTATTTATTTTTATTTATTTTTTTATTTTTATTTTTTAACTCTTGTTTGATTTAATTTTAAGTGTTTTAATTGAACTTGTTTTTGTTTTGAATAAAAGTCTAATAAATCGAAACATATATAGTGTTGTTATTTTTATTCAAAATGTTGCTGAATAAATACGCTGCGGGATATATTTGGGATAGTTTTATGTTGCAGTACTTCTCCATCTACTTCCGGTCCAATATCTACATTAAAGTCATTGTCATCATCTGAAATTTTGAAGAAAATTTCATTAACTGTATATATAGGACACAATTTTATGGAATCCATACCTATTGAGTTGTCCTGAAAATCAATTGCTAAATTGTGCAAGACAGCTAAAGCGACAACTGTCATCTTCAAATTTGACAAGGAGCATCTCGAACCAGTTAGTAAAGTTCTAAAACGTTGTTTCCACACCCCAAAACATCTTTCAACTGTATTGCGGGTTGATATGTGAGCAATATTATATCGGGATTCAGCATTGGTTCCAGGATTCAATAAAGGCGTGAAAATAATGTTTGAGCAAGCGTATCCTCCATCACCTAGCAGTCAACCCTTAAATTCGCCATTTTCAAGTCGTTCTTTAATGCGACTCTCTCTGAATATGCGTGAATCATGCGTACTTCCTCTCCAATGGCAAACGATGTCCCTAATTTTTAGTGATGAATCGCATACAACTTGGGTATTTATAGAATACCATCCTTTTCGGTTGATGTAGTACTGACCAGCCGATCCACCAACTTTTTTCATTTTTATATGGGTGCAGTCAATTGCACCAATCACCTGAGGAAACCCACTTATGGCATGAAATCCATTCATTACTTTTACTTGTTCCGAAATTAACTCAGGCATTTTAATATATTGGGGCCTTTTTGAAGCGAATGCCATAGCAACACGCTCACATATTCTGCAAAGGGTCGACTGGCTGAACCCGTGGATATCTGCTCCATCGTCTTGAATCTAAAAAAAAGCAGCGTTTTAGGATTTGAAGTAGCAGCCATAATTAACAGAAGCTACCTCGTTTCGACCCCAATACCTAAGAGCAGCCATGACTTGCAGCTCAACTGGAATGAAGCCTCCTCTTTTATCACCACTGATGTCCGAGCGGACAATATTTATGAGGTTTTCCACATTTTCCTTTGAAAAACGATATTTCTGCCGAAACTCCTTGTCCCTTAGCTCCATAGGATTAAATCGGTTCCTGTAAATTTTTGTTTGCGGCACAGGAGACTCAAACAGCAAATCGATCATGTCAACATCGTCAACAAACGTCTCAAAACCGAACGGCATAATTATGTTTATTTATTATATTTTTATCGTTGTATATAAAAACCACAATTTTTTTCAGCAACAAAACAGAACTGAAGTTAGCAAGTTATATATCAAAAAAAAAAATTAAGCTACACTACGCAGCCTTTAAACGCAGATTTTGGCGTTTAAGTTACGCATGCTTAAATCAACGTTGCGTAAACCTGAAAAATCTTTATGAATCACGTTTTGCTGTTTAAAGCCTATTTTAAGTTACGCAGTCGCTAAAATGAGTTTATGAATAGGGCAGTAAGTTTGTAATAAATATTTTATATAAAAAAAAAGAGAAATAATAAAAATAAAAAAAAGGAACAAAATAGATTATTAATCGTGCCGAGCTAAAACCTTTGAGGTTTAGTGATTGTGTTGACTTTAACGTCAACCGTGACTTATTCTGTGATTAATTCATCTATTTAATTTCTGATTAAGAAAAATTTAGTTTTGCCCAAGAGTTGCGAGATCCCTTGGACGGACCCTGGAGCGGCTGAGCATACATCAGCCTTCGGAACAAAAACACTCGTTACAAATGGCGCCCGAGCAGGGACAACAGCAAAAGTTGCCCGAAAAAGAAAACACTGAAAACAATTTATTAAACACCGACACACTAAACTGGATTTACACTTCAAATAAAGAAGAATAAGAATCCAAACTTCAATCGTGCGGATTGGCTACTGAAGGAACAATAACAGAGTTACGTAAACGCATGAGTAATTGGTCTAAAGCGCCACGAACACGCAAATCAACAAAGTCACTTAAGGTACTATTACAGTGTGAAGCTATTAAAAACAACACATTTCTTATTAATTTTTTTTACATAGTATTATACAATTATTTAATTCAAATTTATTTTCATTATGAACAGTTAAAGTTGAAGATATAAAAAAAAGGTTTTTTTTTGTTTTTGTATTTGTTGTTTATTTTCTAGAGGACGTTGAAGTTGGCGTGTTTAAAGATTTGCGATGATGTCATCACTGGAACAGCGATGATGTCATCACTGGAACGTCTACTAGCGGGCAATTCAATACAAGAGGCTCCTTCACAGTGTCTGATCGTGTTAAGCAAGCTGTGGAGCCAAGTTGAAGAAATTCACTATAAATTATGGGAACTGTTCGAGGACCCGGCAGCAAAAGGATATGACATACTGGCATACTCAGAACTCGAAACCAGAGTCATACACCGACAAGAATTGTTAACAAAACATAAGAATATCAATGATGAATTCCAGGCAATAAATCACCAATTGGTGCATCTACCAAAAATGTCAGTACCAAAGTTTGACGGAAACTACTTGAAATGGCAAACTTTCGCAGACATATTCACGCGAATGATACATCAGCAACAAATTCCAAAAATCCAGAAAATGTGGTACCTCAAAACCAATGTATTCGGGGAGGCTGAACGCGCGATTGGTCATCTCGAATTGACAGAAGATAATTACGACATCACATGGGAAGCTCTACAAGATCGTTTTAGCAATAAGAGAATGCTTACATCAGCTATAATACAACGGCTGATATCCCTTCCAAACCTCACATCAGAAGCCAAGACTATTCGAAACTTTCATGACACCATTCATGAAAGGTTAGCCGCACTCAAGAATCTTGGAGTCGAGACAGATAGCTGGGATCCTCTGCTGTTGCACATTTTAATAAAGAAATTTGATCACCAAACCCATATGCTCTACGAGCAATCACTTCAAGACCCCAGAAAGCTTCAAGAAATAAGCACCTTTCTCAAATTCTTAAAGAATCGGTTCCAAGCATTAGAAGCCATAGGATGTAATATCAAAAGAGTGGTAACATCAACAGCACTATCCAATCACAACAGTTGCAAGGTTTGTAAGCAAGGTGGCCATCCTCTTTACTATTGCCAACAGTTTCTCAAGATGTCCGCCGTAGAACGACTGAAATGGATACAGAAACAAAACCTGTGCGTCAATTGTTTCAAAGAAAATCACACAGCCAAGACATGTAAATCACGAAGCTGCACAAAATGTTCTGCAAAGCACAACACACTACTGCATTTACAGGGAGATGCTAAAATTCAGAAAACAACAGTAAATAATCAAGTTCCTGATCAGTCAAATAACAACACTGTGCCTTTCACGGTAGCTGAGGCTCAAAATGAAACTAACAAATATAACTACGTTCTACTAGCAACAGCAAAAATTAAAATCTCAGCAAATAATGGAAGATCGTGTGAAGTTCGAGCAATTCTGGATTCCGGCTCTCAGATTAATATCATAACTGAAAGACTGATTAAGAAATTATCGCTATCAACAACATCATCATCGCTCTGTATCGAAGGCATTGGAAAGGGTACTCATAAATCAACTCAGCGAGTAAACGTAGATATGCATTCAAGAACTGGAAACTTCACATCCAAACTCGAAGCAGTCGTCCTGTCTCACATCGTATCACCTCAACCAAGACTGAACATTGACATTTCAACCTGGTCACTCCCAGAAAACATTAAGTTAGCAGATCCTGAATTCTTCAAATCTGACAAGATCGATGTTCTACTGGGAGCAGAACTGTATTATCACTTGATCCGACCAGAACAAATCAACATCGGTGAACAGTTGCCCATACTGCAGAATACGGTGTTTGGTTGGATAGTAGCAGGAATGGTGGGATCAACAAGCTACGATGCTGTCACATGTGGTATATTCAGTCAAGAAGAAGAAACCACGAATGAACTGATAAAAAAATTTTGGGAAATAGAAGAAGTTGAAACAAGTAAGAAATATCTTTCACCAGCAGAGCAGCGATGTGAATCTCACTTTGCTCAAAATGTTCGTAGCAATGAGGAAGGCCGCTTTGTCGTTAAACTCCCCTTTATCGAAAACACATCAGCCTTAGGGCAATCACAAGCCATGATCCACAACAGATTTATGAGTCTAGAACGCCGACTTCTAAAAAATGATATCGTACGCAAGGAATACATTCAATTTATGAAGGATTATGAAAGACTTGGGCACATGAAAGAAGTGAATCTCGATTCTGTACTAACTCCGAATTATTTCATTCCACATCATTGTGTATTCAAGCCCGACAGCACGACAACGAAACTTCGGGTCGTCTTTGATGCCTCAGACAAGACATCATCAGGATATTCACTAAATGATCTAATGTACACTGGACCAACCGTTCAAAGCGAACTTTTTTCAATTCTTCTTCGGTTCCGGCTACCACGCTACGTGTTCACTACAGACATCGAAAAAATGTATCGTCAAATTTTAGTAGATCCAGATGATCAACGATACCAATTAATTATTTGGAGAGAGAATCCAGCCTTTCCAATCAAATATTATCAATTAACCACTGTGACGTATGGAACAAGATCAGCACCGTATCTCGCCACAAAATGTTTACAGCGAATTGCAACTGCAAATGCCAATAATTACCCGTTGGGAGCTCAAATTCTACAAGATAATTTTTATGTAGATGACGGTCTGGGAGGTTCTGATAGTTTGATAACAGCCATTGAAGCTCAACAACAACTGATATATATATTAAAGAAGCATGGTTTCAATTTGCGAAAATGGTGTGCAAACCATTCGCAGCTCCTAGAGAATATACCACAATGTGATCAAGAAGTGAATCTGGACTTTACGAATCTCAACAACGATTCAATTAAAACTCTGGGATTGCTGTGGCTACCAAAAACTGACTATTTTTGCGTTAAGGTAAAACTGGACCTAGTTAAAGTAGTTACAAAGCGAACCGTCAGCTCTGATCTGGCCAAGTTATTCGATCCACTAGGATTATTGGCACCGGTAATTGTCAAGGCGAAAATGTTTATTCAACAGTTATGACAGCTTAACTTATCATGGGACGAACCGTTACAATCAGAACTGAAGGAAAAATGGTCCATATTTCGAGATAATTTGACAAACCTAAACAACCTCCAAGTTTCTAGACACATATTTCGAGGAGAAGTACCAACCTCAACTCAGCTTCATGTATTCGCTGATGCATCTGAAAGGGCTTTCGGTGCTGCAGCATATATTCGAGCAACTCTTAAGGATGGTAGAGTAATAGTCCGACTATTGTGTGCAAAAACTCGGATAGCTCCACTCAAAACGCAAACACTACCACGGCTGGAACTGTGCGCTGCAGTATTAGCCTCACAGCTCTCAACTCGCCTCAGGGATGACATGAAAACCAAGAATCAACCATTATTTCTGTGGACCGATTCAGAAATTGTGCTAAGTTGGATCAATGCTCAATCTTCAACATTCCAAACATTTGTGGCTAACAGAATAGCAACAATTCAAACGCTAACCCTGCCGGAGCAGTGGCGACATGTCAGATCAAGAGACAATCCAGCAGACGTGCTGTCAAGGGGATTAACAGCGAAAGCTCTCGCAGCATGTGACCTATGGTTTCAAGGACCATTTTTCTTACATGGGAGACAGGACTTGTGGCCTCAACGTTTTTTAGCTCAACTTCAAATTCCAAACGACCTGGAAAAAAGGAAGCAATTGGTAGTATTGCCCAGTAACGACGTCGCTATTGCTACAACAGAGATTGCTGCAACCACATTTTAACGGAGAATTAGTGTATACAATAAGGCATAGAAACTCTTTCCGAACATTACAAGGAATCCTAGGGTATATTTTGCGATTTAT
This sequence comes from Tetanocera ferruginea, assembly GCA_958299015.1. Classification (NCBI taxonomy): domain Eukaryota; kingdom Metazoa; phylum Arthropoda; class Insecta; order Diptera; family Sciomyzidae; genus Tetanocera; species Tetanocera ferruginea. Next base: position 87,439,497 of record OY282643.1, read on the forward strand.
AAGCCACACAAAAGTTAAAAAGAATCTGAGGCAACAACAAATATCGCTTAACCCCAAAGAAATGGATGATGCACTTTTTGTTATCATAAAAAGCATGCAGATGTCTGACTTTAGTTGCGAGTTAAAACAATTAAAAAATCATCAAGGACTTGACAAATCAAGTTCAATTAGCAGTTTGACTCCGTTCATTGATGATAAAGGCATCATTCGAGTGATAAAGGCAAACTACGACTCTAAGCATCCAATGCTAATTCCTTACAACGACCCGTTAGCAAAACTTTTGTTCATTATGATACACAAGGACAACAAACACTGTGGCTCGCAGACATTATTAGCAACAATAAGGCAACGTTTTTGGCCAATCAAAGGAAAGTTAACAGCCAGAGCAACTGTACAACAATGCATACGATGTAGCAAGGCCCGTCCAAAATTATGTCAACAGATCATGGGTAATCTACCACACACCCGAGTGACTCCAGCAAGACCATTTATTAACAGTGGCGTTGACTACTGTGGACCATTATGGATTCATTATAAAATCAGAGGTAAAAGAGCAACAAAGGATTATATTGCTGTATTTTGTTGCTTCGTTACGAAAGCAGTCCACCTCGAATTGGTAAGCGATTTAACAACGAACGCGTTCATTGGCGCATTGAAACGTTTCATCAGCCGTAGAGGACATTGTAAAACCCTCTACTGCGACAACGCTACAAATTTTGTTGGAGCTTGAAACCAACTCCATGAGCTTAATGAAGCAATCCACTCCCAGAAAGCCAATGAATCAATAGTAAGGTTATGCAGTGATAAAGCAATAGATTTCAAATTCATTCCACCTCGGGCTCCACATTTTGGCGGGCTCTGGGAGGCTGCAGTCAAATCAGCCAAGCATTTGTTAATAAGGAGTGTGTCTACAGTGTCGCTAACCTATGAAGAGCTAGAAACAGTGGTGGTTGAGATTGAAGCTATACTCAACTCAAGACCACTCACTCCAATGTCATCCGATCCCAAGGATCTTACTGCCTTAACACCATGACATTTTTTGATCGGCGAACCACTGACAACATCCGTAGACACATATGCCACGCCAAACAACGCGTCGCTACTAACAAGATGGAAGTTAGTATCCCATCTGAAACACGAATTTTGGAGGCGTTGGTCGCGAGATCACCTTCAGGAACTGCAATATAAAAGCAAATGGAAACAACAAATGAACAACGTCAATCCAGGTATAATGGTTATAATACAAGGGGATAACGTACCACCACTCCAATGGCCGCTAGGCAGGATCGTAAGGACATACACAGGTCCCGACAACAATGTTAGAGTAGCTGACATTCAAACAGCAGCAGGAACTTTAAAACGTCCGATACATAGGCTTGCACCACTACCAATAAAGAATTTTGAACAAGAAGACAGACTCATTCCATCAGATCAAAACGATGAAGGTAGCAAGCGCAAAGAAGACAGCTCTAAAACAAATGAAAGGAAAATTAAACACTCAGATCATACCAACTCTTCTCACCAATCAAAACGAACACGAATGAACACAAGTTCAGCATTTGTAACTATCTTGATGGCTTGCTTATTTATACCATACGCTTCCCCTGCGCCAATAGAGGTTCAGCCATTTGTGTCTAATCCGGGTATTTATTTCGAAAAATTAGGGTCGGTTGGAATAATCACCAGTGAATGGAACCTAATAACCTACATTAATATGCAAACATACTGGAAGAATTTGGAATTAATGAATGGTTATCCACAAATATTACAAAAATCCTGCACAATCTTGCAAACGTCCAAACACTGTTCAGTAATAGTTATGTTAATTAAGCGTTTAATGGATGAAATAACACTGAAGAATGAACTCCTGAAAATACACAATGGACATCGAGCGAAAAGAGGTGCATTCAACATCATCGGCAACATAGCTAACTCTTTATTCGGAGTTCTAGATTCTCAGTATGCAGAAGATGTCGCCAGTACCATTGACAAAATATATCAAAATGAAAATTATCTTGAAAATAAAATCCACAACCAAACCTCATTTCTGGACAGCACAATAAACATCATGAAAAGGAACCAACAAAGTATTGAAGAAGAATTTGTAAAGGTCGTAAAGACATTGAAAACCCTGGAATTTCGATTTGAGAACGTGCAACAAGAAGTAAACAAACAAGGCATCGCTCAATCAGTTGCTGAACTAGCTCTTCAAACAACGTTAGAACTAATATACTTCCAACGCGTGCAAGATTCTCTTCTAAGCATTTTAATAGACACACATCATGGTAAATTAAGTCCCGAACTAATCTCACCTCAACAGCTACAAGAAGAGCTACTCCACATAAAGGCCAGCCTTCCCAGCCATCTAAGGTTACCTACCGAAGAATTGATACAACTATATAACTTGATGTCAATCGAAGGACGAGTCACTTCAAACTACGTTATTTTTTAATTGAAACTTCCACTAGTATCAACTGAAGATTTCGAGTTACTACAACTTACTCCTGTGCCGTGGCATCTAAACAATGAATTTGTCAAAATCCAGTCTCCCTTCTCATTTTTGATTGTAAATCTGCATCGTGATCAATACTATCCATTAAAGGAAGCTGATTCAAGGATATGCACGTCAACCGAAAGTGAGCACTATCTTTGTCAACAAATTCACCCACTTTATAAACGAGGATCCAACATAGCAATATGTGAGTTAAACTTGCTTAATCACATTGAAACAAACACGTCATGCTCCATCGGGCATGCGGAAGCCGGCCCCCATTGGCTTCAACTACACAATCCTAACACATGGATATATTCTGTCAGGAGCGAAGTCGTGGTAAATGCAGTTTGTGAAGCAGTTCTAACGCAATTCACCATTCAAGACTCAGGACTTCTATCTATGAATGAAAACTGCGTCATTAAACAGCCACTGATAACCATTCAAGGCCACAAGACACTAAAGTCAACCAATCACAGATCATATATTCCAACCGTTCAGACATCTAATTTGGTGTTCTCGTCAACAGAACCTCCAGCAGTTAACATTTCCCTTCGTTACAACTCCCATCAAGAACAACTATCCGCTATCCAAAGTGAATTATCTAAGCTACAATTGAATCAATCTTCCTAACGAAATTCGACCACATGACATTCATCACTACTCAATAAGTTATTTATGTCTCTTCTTGGTTGGTTGCATTATTTCATTCTTTGTTTGGAAACGCATCAGGAGATCTCACAGCATCAATTGCTTACCACCACAACCCACGCCAAGAATTCATGTCATCGCACCTGATACAAGCCATAAAAGAGATTCGGATTTTACGATTGAAGTTTAAATTTCAGCTGTTGAACCCATGGTTCAACGGGGCGGAGAATGTTCAGTTCCGAGCAATACAAATAAATTAAGTTATTAATAAGTAGTTGTAGTCATACAAATATACAAGCATAACAGCAAAACACAAAACAACAAAGCATTCCAGTAACTACCAAAAAAGCTGAGCCTGCAAAAAACGACACATGAGTCTCAGTGCAATGTTCTGGACAAAGTCAAGGCCAGTTTGGCTATGTTTTAATATGAATAGAATTTTGTAGTGCAATGTGCTGAACAATTATTTCAAGGGCAGCTTGGCCGTTTTTGTTGTGTGTGCATTTTGTTGTTATGCTTAATCATATGCTAAATCAATATATATACATATATACATATTACATATTAGTTTTATATATTCTTTTTCTATGTAAAATTGGAACAAATTTTGTATAAAAGGAATCTAAATAGTAACAATAAATGAATATTAAAAGTCAACACCTTTGAAGCGGTTCCTTTTTATTCCTCTGGTTTGAACAGGTTCAAGTGCCTGGTTAGCCAAAGCGAATAAAACAAACGTTAGTTGAACAGGTTCAAGTGCCTGGTTAACCAAAGCAAAAAAAAAAAACAAAAATAATTATCCTTAGTTGAACAGGTTAAAGTGCCTGGTTAACTTTTGAATAATTATTTAAACAACTATTCCTTAGTCAAGTTAAGACTAAGGATTTGCAGTTGCGCCCATTAAGACGCAACAGGTTGTAAGTTGGTTTCTCGTCTCCAGCATTTCCAAGGCGTCGGAAAGTAAAAAATCAAAGTGCATTCTTCAGTAAAAGGTTGTAGTTGAGCACTCTTCCTACGCAAATAAAAAAAAAAACAACAAAAAAAATGGCTTGAGTTGAAAAACAAATTTACAAAAAACCCCTCTTTTTGGCAGAAATTCTTAGCCGTACAAAACAAAATATAAAAGTTTCTCGGCTTTTTATAGGTAGAGTGCTTAACAGAGTCAATGAAGATTACAATTAACCATGATTCATCGAAATCCATCAAGCAGAACTCGAGATATCTTAGAAACCAATTCGAAAAAACTTGATTCGAGAAAAACGCGATTAAATTTTCTTCTATGAACGATTATATATGAAGAAATGGGCGACATACGAAGATAATGTATGTTATATCTTTTGTTTTATGCGATATTTTTTTTTTAAATTTCATATACGCATTCTTAAAGCCTTAAGGAACCAGATTCTAAAAAAAAACAAAAAATTATTTTTCATTTTTTACACACTGTAATAGTACCTTAATATGGATGAAAAACAACACACAGCTTTTCCCAAATCTACCAGTAAGGAAGCCACCACCAGCCCTGCTCACCCGGTAGTCGACTTGGACGTGATGAACACAGTCAGGAAATGGGGACTCAGTTTTGATGCCACCCGACCCCTCCTTGACTTCATAGAAAATATTGAAGAACTGGCCGAATGTTACCAAGTCCCATTGAATAGTCTACTGCTGCCGTTGAATGAACTGTGCAAGGGTAAAGCCAAGGACTGGTGGCGTTACAAGCGTGATGAAATTTATTCGTGAGATGCTTTCAAGGAGGCTGCCAGCAAATTCTTCCAGCCACCCCGATACCTTCAACGCCTGGAAGAAGATATAATACGGCGTCGACAAGGCTATCGAGAAAAGGCAAAAGATTTTATAATGGGAATAATGGCCATGATCCGGCAACACCCACGAATGAAAAGGGAATCACAAATTGAACGAATCTATGAGGAACTCCGACCAGAATATCGGCTATATATTCGACGGCATGATTTTGAAGATATCGACTCCCTAATGACACTAGCTGATATGAGCATCTCCGAGGGGAAGAAGCACGAGCTTCTGGCCGTGGAAATGCCATTCATTGTATCCTGTATCAACCATACTGGCGCGAAACACATTGCTGGGCATGCCGACAGCCAGGGCATACCCGACGCACATGTCGCCAGCCACCACGGTTATTCTGTTCATACTGCGGTACAAATAACATATTGACAAGAGACTGCAATCATCAACAAATTCCAGTCACAGCCATACTGAATATAGCTCGCTATCACGTGCCCCTCCTTTGCAATATGCATCCTGTAGAAGCTCTCATAGACACGGAGGCTACTATGTCATTCATAGGCTATAGCCTACATGACCGTCTACAGAGATAGGCTCGCGAAACCGACCAAGAAAAATTCATTCAAATAGCTAATGGCGAAGAGGTCGCTATAGAAAAGTATTATGACGTCACTATAACAGCCTATGGGAGGAAAATCTCTCATCGGGTATACTTATTGCCGGGACTGGCGGAAGAATTTATCCTAGGAATGGATTTATTAAATAAGCTCGAATGTAAGCTTATAATTGCTGGACGCGAGCAACAGCCCACCATCAGTACAAATAAAAATAATTATAATCAGTTACATACAATATAAGATGTAACACCGTCACCTGAAGTGCAGTCACAGGAGCTGCAAGAACTTATCACAATAGAAAAATTAAATATTAAAAAAGATGTCAACAACTGCAAAAAAACCAAACACCAAATTAAGGTCACCACTGAAGAACCTTGCAAAAATCAGAAAATATTCAGCCACCATTGCCATACAAGCCACCAACCAAGGCTGATCCTAGAGCTAGATACTGGGCAGAAGCCGTACCAGAACGTGTTTCCCGACATCGTGCTCTGCTGATAACCTTTGCAACAGCGCAGGTTGAGCGTCGACCAAAACCCAGTACTTCCGCGCAAGATACCACAGCATCAGGGAGTAGGGCGGCCAATTTGCCCAGCAAAAGCCCCAATCAGCTCTCCAAATCGCATGACTACCAGAAGCCACAAGCCACCGCACCAGATACGTTTAAAAGAATCACTAAATCACCACAAAATAACCCTGGACGACGTACCTTCACCTATTATGGGCCATGGGGTAAGATCCAGATTACGGTGCAGGACGGTTGGGCAAGACTACGATATGGTTGAGCCAAGGAAGTGCTTACGACCAACAAAAATTTCTCCAAGACGCCGCCAATTCGATGTTAACAATTAGTTAATTAATTTAAGTACAGCATGTAGTTTTTTTTTTAATTATAATTTTTATATAAAGGATTTATTCTTTAAGGATTTATTCTTAACACCAACAACTGCATGTTTTGGCTTACCATGGAATCGCAAAGCCAAACATTTAATTAAAACTTAAAAGATACCAATGATTAAAAAAAAAGAAAAAGAAAAATTAATAAATGAAATAGAATAGAATAAAAAAAATAATAATAACAAAAAAAAAATAATAATAATAATGCAAGCAAGGATCCAATGTGGTCCCCCATTTAAGTACTAACCGCAGTGAAGGCTGCTTAATGTATCAACCGCAGTGCAGCACACATACACACAAAACTCGTTTGGTAGCAATGTAACCAGCCAGGCTATTTATAGCAACGTTGAATTGTAGCACTTGCTAACATGATAACAATAATATGATTCACGTGCAGTTAGCAGTGAACATTGAATAAATAGTGCGCAAAATGTTGGTTTAGGCAATTAATCTTCTTTAATTGTAAATCAATTTTCGGGTGGTTATAAAGCCAGGGAAGTGAAATAGATTACAGATTTCCGTAATCAAGCCACCTACCCTCAGTAACTCAGTTACTCTTCGACTCCGGTCATACTAAAGCTCCGGCTTTTTGACTCCGGTCACACTCAAGCTACGGCTTTTCTACTCCGGTCAAAACTTAAGCTTCGGCTTGCCGGGTTCAGCAATCCACCGTATTCTAAGCAGGTCTACGTTGTGAAGGCCTGCTTTGCCGTCGGCCCTCTGCCGTCTGCCGCCTGAATCCGTTTGGCCCTCTGCCCCCGTGCGCACTTTGCCACTAATGTTTATATCGTATATGAACTAAATTTTAAGTATATACTGAGTCCGCCTGAATAGTTGGCCCCCTGCCACCGTGCGCACTTTGCCACTAATGTTTATAATGTATATGCACTAAGTTTAGGTATACACAAGTTTGTAATAAATATTTCATATAAAAAAAAGAAAGAATAAAAATAAAAAAAGGAACAAAATAGATTATTAATCGTGCCGAGCTAAAACCTTTGAGGTTAAGTGATTGTGTTGACTTAAACGTCAACCGTGACTAAATCTGCGATGAATTCATCTATTTTATTTCTGATTAAGAAAAATTTAGTTTTGCCCAAGAGTTGCGAGATTCCTTGGGCGGACCCTGGAGCGGCTGAGCATACCTCAACCTTCGAAACAAAAACACTCGTTACAACAATATAATAGTGTTCGAATGCAGTCTACAGCACCACAATAACAATCTAATCAAAGTTTTTCAAGGACTATCTAAGTACAACTTAAAGCTAAACGCATCAAAATGCAAATTATTAAGACCCGAAGTAGTAGTAAAATGACCCTATACCAAAGAACGCAGTCGATGTAAGAAGATTCGTTGCTTTCTGCAATTGTTACAGACGCTTCATAAAATACTTCGCAACAACTGCACAATGCCCAACCTTATTAAGAAAAATCAACAATTCATAAGGTCAGAAATATTCGAAACACTAAAACAAAAATTAATTGAACCCCCTGTATTACAATATCCAGATTTTATAAAACTTTTATTGTAACGACAGATGCTTCAAACTTTGCCTTAGGTGCCATTTTATCACAAGGATAGATTGGACAAGACTTACCAATCTCCTATGCCAGCAAAACCCTTCAAAAACATGATATAAGCAATGGAAAAAAACATGAATAAGTAATGGAAAAGGAATTACTCGCGATAGATTGGGAAATAAATTTTTTTTAACCCTACCTATACGGAAGAAAATTCATTTTTGTGACAGATCATCGACCATTGGCCTCATTATTCAGACACAAATTCCCTCATCAAAAATGACACGAATCGGACTAGATCTTTCGAATTATGATTTTGAAATAAAATAAAAACAAGGAAAAATAAATACGAACGCCGACGCGTTGTCAAGAATTGAAATTAATTCAGAAATACTTATAAACATGATACCCTCAGAAGAGGACGAAACAGTAAAAAAGCATTGGTTTGAACTAGTGTCCGACCCAAACCAAAATTTTGGTCGAAACCGAAATTCGGCCATTTTTGTTATATTCGGCCGAAACTGAAACCGAAACTGAATGTTTACATGAAAATTTTTTTAAAAAACATTTATAATGTTTAAGAATTTAAACAACGTTGCTTTATTTTTTATTCATAAACATTTCTTATTCATTGTGTAAGTCGCTAAAGCGGTAGCAAAAAAGTTTACAATAATCGCGAAATCGTTCAGATTTAGCAAAAACAAGAACCATTTTGGAGCATCCCTATGATTATAATAGCAAAAATACCAACTTTTAGCAAAATAACGCGGTAGTACTGCCAATAATCATAGGTTCAATTTAAGTAGACTTTAAACGCACATTTCGAAAAACAAATCGACACACACCATCTTTTTGTCGATTTCAAAGCCGCCTTCGACAGTCCAATAAGGAGTCACCTATACTCCATCATGTCTGAATTTGGTATTCCTGCGAAGCTAATTCGTCTTTGCAGGATGACACTGTACAATACCAGCAGCGCAGTGAAAATCGGGAAGGACCTCTCCCTTCCGTTCGATACCAAGCGAGGCTTCAGACAAGGTGATTCCTTATCGTGCGACTTTTTGAATATAGTCATGGAGAAGATCATCCGAGCTGCTGACCTGAGACGCAGCGGCACAATTTTCTATAAGAGCGTTATGCTGCTGGCGTATGCTGATGATATTGACATCATGGGCCAAAATATGCGCGAAGTCAGTGCAGCATTCTCCAGGCTAGAAAAAGAGTCGAGTCGAATGGGTCTTGCAGTGAACGCAGATAAAACGAAGTATCTTGTGTCAACAAACAAACAGTCCCAGCGTCTTGGAAACCACGTCACTGTTGACAACACCTCCTTTGAGGTAGTGAAGGACTTTGTTTACCTGGGATCCAGTATTAACTCCTCCAACGGTATAAGTATTGAGATTAAACACAGGATAACTCTTGCCAACAGGTGTTACTTTGGGCTCAGTAGGAAATTGAGAAGCAAAGCTCTCTCTCGACGAACAAAACTGACGCTCTATAAGTCAATAATCATGCCCGTCCTACTATACGCATCACAAACCTGGACGTTGAGCAGCTCTGATGAAAGGACTTTGGGAGCATTTGAGAGAAAAATCCTTCGCAAGATCTATGGTCCAATCTGCGTCAATGGCGAGTACCGAGTACGATGGAACCACGAGTTGTATGAGCTATATGCCGACATCGATATAGTCAAGCGTATTAAAATAGAGCGGCTTCGCTAGCTAGGTCATGTCGAGAGAATGAACGACGAAGCTCCAGCGAAAAAATATTGGATTCGGTACCCAGCGGTGCCCAACGCAGACGAGGAAGACCGCATCTCTGTTGGAAAGACCAGGCATTGGATAACCTGACAACGCTTGGAGTTTCCAACTGGCGCCAGCAAGCGCACAACAAAAGAGGCTGGCGCAAATTCTTAGACCAGGCCAAAACCGACCAACGTTTGTAAGCACCATCTAATTAAGTAAATAAGTTTAAACGCAAATGTCGGCGTTTAAGAGGACGTGACACCTTCAAACAAAATTTCTTTTAGTGTTTTAAAATCCCTATAAGTTGATTAAGGTAGACAAGGGAACGTGTCTGATTGCCTCAACTTGGCGAGGGCAGCATTATCCATGTCAAAATCGTCACAAGTCGATTCAAAACTTCCGCGTGGTGTCTCCTGGAAACGTTAAAAACTATCACCCGATAAACTTTGGCGGCTAATTTGAGCGGCGAGGTCTCAACTCTCGGTTAAGCTCAACCAACCTTACTCTTGCCTCGACAACGCTGGCGGACTTTGGACGCATATATCCCACTCCATGCGCACTGCTGCTGAAGAAGTCATTGGTTTTCGGCGCCCGCAACCTCGCAACCAATGGTATGACCAGGAGTGTCGCGACGCGACAGCAGCAAAATACGTCGCATATAAAAAGACGCTGCAATCAGCTGCAACGCGAGCCATGCACGAAAACTATCGCGATAAGAGGAAGGAAGAGAGATGCCTGTTCAGAAGTAAAAAAAGAGAGCAGGAAAAGCGTGAGCGAGAAAAAATTGAGGTGTACCAGGGCAAGAAGGATGCTTGAAAATTCTACCAGCAGGTTAAGCGTCTAACCCAAGGTTTCAAGCCCGGAGCATCCACTTGTAGAGATGAGAATGGTGATTTGGTTACAGATACGCAGTGCGCATTAAAATTATGGAGACAGCATTTTTCCAATCTGCTTGCAGGCGACGATACCAACAATTCCGCCCATGGAGAATGCAGTCTGACACCACCAATCGACGATGATGGTGTGGAAATTCCACCACCTAGCCATGACGAGGTTAAAGTTGCTATCCAGCGACTCAAAAACAACAAAGCCGCAGGTGCTGACGGCCTGGCTGCTGAATTGTTTAAAACCGGCGGCGGTGAATTGATAAGGTGTATGCATCAACTCATCAGCAAAATATGGCTAGCGGAAAGCATGCCCGACGATTGGAATCTCAGTGTGCTTTGTCCTATACTTAAGAAAGGAGACCCGACAATCTGCACCAACTACCGAGGTATCAGTTCTATTTCCATCGCATACAAGGTTCTTTCGAGCGTGTTATGTGAAAGATTGAAGCCGCATACCAAAACACTGATTGGACCTTATCAGTGTGGCTTCCGTCGTGGCAAGTCCACCATAGACCAGATTTTTACACTACGCCAAATCCTGGAGAAAACCCACAAAAACCAAATCGACACCCATCACCTCTTTGTTGATTACAAAGCTGCGTTCGATAGCCCGATTCAGGATTGAATGTATGAAACAATGTCTAAGTTCGGTATACCTGCAAAGTTGATAAGGCTCTGCAAGATGACGTTGAGGAATACATGTAGCTCCGTCAAGGTAGGAAATGACCTCTCCGAAACCTTTAATACTGAACGAGGTTTCAGACAAGGCGACCCGCTATCATGCGATCTCTTCAATTTCATCATGGAGGGGATCCTACGAAAAGCAGGTGTACATTGAAATGGTACCATTTTCTACAAAGGTGTCCAGCACCTTGCGTATGCTGATGATATCGATATCATCGACAGAACCAAGAGAGATGTAACCGCTGCTTTCGCCGCTATCGAAAAGGAATCAGCCAAAGTGGGTTTGACGGTGAACGAGGGCAAAACAAAGTATATGCTGTCTGCAAATAGGGAAGTGCGGCGTCTAGGCTCCCATGTTACAGCAGGCAAATATAACTTTGAAGTTGTCAAGGAGTTTATATACCTTAGCACCGCCGTAAACAGCAACAACAATGTCAGCCTGGAGATAAAGCGAAGAACAACAATTGCTAATAGGTGCTACTACTGGCTAAGTAAGCAATTAGGTTCCAGAGCCCTCTCTCGATCGACAAAACTAACACTCTACAAGACGCTCATCATACCTGTGCTTCTCTATGGCGCTGAGGCATGGGTGGTATCGCAAACAGATGCAGCCGCTCTTGGGGTGTTCGAGAGGGAATTTCTTCGCAAAATCTTTGGTCTTGTTCGAGTTGGCGACGACTATCGCATTCGAATGAACCACGAACTGTACGAGCTCTACAACGACATTGACGTTGTCCAGCGTATAACAATTCAGCGACAACGTTGGCTGGGTCATGTCTTTCGTATGGATGAAGAAGCTCCAGCGAAAAAGGTGTTTGAAGCGAAAGCCGAGGGGCGACGACGAAGAGGAAGACCATGCCTCCGATGGATTGACCAGGCCGAGGAAGCCCTTACCACGCTTGGTGAAAGAGATTGGAGACGGCGCGCGCGAAGCAGAGACGTCTGGCGAGAACTGATGAAGTCGGCCGTATCCCGTCAACGGGTTCATGGCCACCTAAGTAAGTAAGTATAAGTTGATTTAAAAACAAGGTATCATTTTGAAAAATTATGTTATTAGTAGTGTCCGACCGAAACCAAAATTTTGGCCGAAACCGAATTTCGGCCATTTTTGTAATATTCGGCCGAAACCGAAACCGAAACCGAAACTGAAAGTCTACATACAAATTTGTTTGTAAAAACATTTTATTTTTTTTTTAATTTTATTAAAAGCTTTCAAAAACAAAATAATTCAAACAGATGATAATAACGTATACATACGATAAATATTCTTTGAATATTAAAGTTCAACTTTAAAATAATAAATAAAGAGATAATTTTTAATACCACTTTAAGGAACTTTTTAGTATTTAGAGTTATTCGGTTTCGGTTTCGGCCATATTGATGCCGAATAGCCGAAACTGACTAAAAGGGCCGAAACTGGCCGAAACCGAAACCGAATATTCGGTCGGACACTAGTTTTAACAAGGGAAATGCAAAAAAAAACTAAAATATATGAAGATAACAAAAAAAAAAAGAGAAATGCATGTCTCCAGAAAAGTCTGATCAACTTTTCATATGGGAATGCACATCGATATCTGACGTCAGAACGTAAAACGTTTAAAATTTGAGAAAAGCTATAATAAAAGTAATGAAAAGAATAAATGTATCGATACCACGGATGATTTTGTACAAGTACAATTTGGCGATAATCCTACGAAACTAGTTTCGACTATGGAGAAGCTATCATCCATCATGAAAAAAATTAATATTAAAGAACTAGCGCTAGAAGAAAATGATATCATATATGAAAATAGTGAAGAAGATGAATTTAAAAGAATATTTAATGAGGCAACACGAAAGAATGAAGATATATAAAAAATTGCTAAAAATATTATTATACAAAGCCCCGAAAAACATACAAGGAAAGACCATGCAAAATAATTTGATAAAAGAATTCCATGATTCACCCCAGGGAGGACACTTAGGAATTCGGAAAACCGTACTTAAATTGAAACAAAGATACTCATGGAAAAACATGAGTCAAATGGTAAAAAAGTACATAAACAAATGCGAAAATGTGCACGATAAACAATAAACTTCAATAAACAATTGAAGCACACAAAAGAAAATAAGGTCATTACGGACACACCATCTACTAGTTTTCACACAGTCGCAATCGACACTGTAGGTCCACTTTTAATTTCTAACGGCTACCGCTATATAATAACAATGCAATGTGAACTAACGAAATTTGCTATTGCGCATCCGATAGAAAACAAAGACGCAAAATCAATCGCACAAACATTAGGCGAACAAATCGTATTAAAATTCGGTTTATTTGAAAAATTAAATTCCGACCACGGTACTGAACTCACAAACGAACTGTTAAGAAACATATGTGAACTGCTTAGAGTAAAACAAATTTTTTCTCTCAAAACCACTCGCACGATGGCAGAGGGCCAACTGATTCAGCCGTACTTAGTATATATTTAAAATTAGTTCATATACGGTATAAACATTAGTGGCAAAGTGCGCACGGGGGCAGAGGGCCAATTGATTCAGGTGGCAGACGACAGAAGGCTGACGGCAAAACAGGCCTTCACAACGCAGACCTACTTAGAATACGGTGGGTTGCTGAACCCGACAAGCCAAAGCTTGAGTTTGACCGAAGCCGAAAGCAACCGTAACTGAGGGTAGGTGGCTTGATTACAAGAATATGTAACCAATATACTTTACTTCCATGGCTTTATAACCACCTGAAAATTGACTTGCAATTAAAAAGAATAATCGGGTCAAGTTAAATGCTCTTCTTCGACCGGCCCTGATGAAATTCCGAGTTGCATTCTAAAGAAATGTGCTAGCAACCTGTGTGCTCCTCTATCAAACATGTTCAATATATCCTTGCAAAGTGGTCATTTTCCGATTATATGAAAAGATTCATATATTATACCCTTTCATAAATCTGGCTCCAAAATTGATGTCATTAACTACCGAGGCATCGCCAAATTAAGCGCAATCCCTAAATTATTTGAAAAAATCATAACTGAACAACTTACCCACTTCGTATCTTCCTCCATTTCTGTCACTCAACATGGCTGTTTTTTTTTTTTTTTTTTTTTTATGTGTACGTATTTATTTGCAATCTGTCCATTTAACAATAAGCAAATGTATTCAGTTACAATTAAAATAAATAACAGCATAGTGGCACTCCATTAAGAGCAACTATATAAACGAAAATAACAAGTTAATCTTGCATATTAAATTAGCTACTTGAATTCATTTCATAATGTATTAAGTACATGTAATATTAACAGATTTAATATATTGTATTAAATTTAAACAATTAGACTATAATATGTAACTAACGATGAGGTAAATCCAAAATATGGAAGCGTTTCAATCTTCTTGTTGTTAAGCTATTGTCTAAGAGGGCTATAGCTAATGTGTTAACATGATTTTCGAGCCGGTAAATGTATCCTTCACTAAATGTTTTTATTTCTGATTTTATAGTAGGAATATTTAAATCCTTGTGAATTTCATCATTTCGCACAAACCATGGTGCATTAACAATACTTCTCAATGTTTTTGACTGGTAACGTTGCAGAATCTCGATATTTGAATTGCTTGATGTACCCCACAATTGAATCCCGTATGTCCAAATTGGTTTTAAAATGGTTTTATAAAGTAAAACTTTATTCTCCAGACTTAACTGAGACTTTTTGCCAAGCATCCAATGCATTTTTTTTGTTTTTATATTAAGTTGTTTTTGTTTAGTCTTGATATGGTTCTTCCAGGTAAGTCTGCGGTCAAGATGAAGTCCGAGATATTTAACATTATCGCTGTGCCGTATTTGCGAGCCATTGAGTGTGACAGGTGGGCAATTACCTTTCCTTAAGGCGAAAGTTACTTGTACACTTTTGTCGGAGTTTACCATGATTTTCCATTTCTTCAACCACTCTTCAATTTTATTAAGTTGGGCTTGCATTAGGGAAGATGCCTCTTCAGGTATTACACTGATTGCTATTATGGTCGTGTCATCTGCATAGGTTGCTATGTGGACATCATCGTTTACTGGCAAGTCAGCTGTGAAAATATTGTAGAGAATTGGTCCCAAAACGCTTCCTTGCGGAACACCAGCATTTATTGGACATATATTAGAACTTGCTCCATTAATTTTAACGTAAAAGTTACGGTTACTTAAGTAAGATTTTAATAGCAGGAAGTAAGGAGCAGGAAGCAGTTTTTTTATTTTATATAAAAGTCCTGGGTGCCAGACTCTATCAAAAGCTTGCTGAACGTCTAAGAATACACCATTACAATATTTTTTGTTTTCAAGTGCGTCAATTATTAAGTTTACAATTCTGTGGCATTGTTCGGGAGTACCGTGTGCTCTTCTGAATCCAAACTGATGTTCAGGTATAATAGCGTATTCCTCTAAGACTGGTAACATTCTTCGTAAAAATATTTTTTCAAATATTTTCGAGAAGACTACCAGTAAACTAATGGGTCGGTAAGATGAAATCATATTTTCAGGTTTGTTTGGTTTTTGAATCATGATAACCTCTGCGCATTTCCATTGGGTTGGAAAGTAATCAAACCTTAAAATTGAATTAAATATAAGAGTTAAAAACATAATACCCTTTCGTGGTAGACACCGGAGTATATTTGCATCAATACTGTCATATCCTGGAGCCTTTTTATGATTTAATTGCATAATTTCATTGTAAGTTTCAGCTGGAGATATATGTCTGATAGGCAGGCTCATTTGACATGGCGATTCAAGGAATTGAAGTACATTATCATCAACATCATCATCAACAGTTGTATGGGGTTGAAATATAGAACATAAATGTTCTGCAAAAGCTTCAGTTTTTGATTCATCTGATCTTAGCCAGTCTCCATTGGCGGATTGAATAGGAACATTTCGTGCAGTGGGTCGTTTTAAGTATTTTGTGGCTCTCCAAAAGCTGTGATCATTACTTTTTGACAATGGATCAAGATTCAGAAGAAATTGAGCAGTTGCCGCTTGCTTCAGATCATATAAACGCTGTTTTAAATTTTTTGCTGCATTGTTAAACAGTCTTTTGTCACTAGGGCTCCTACTTGTTTGCCAAGCCCTTCTCAATCTACGTTTGTCTCTAATAAGTGACCTTATTTCAGCAGATATTACGACCTTATTTCGTTTTGTTTCTCTTGAAGGTGGCGTTGATAAAAATGCTGCTTCGTGTATTAGAGACGTTAGTGATTCAACTGCTTCGTCAATTTCTTGGCCAGACTTGAGCGATATATTTAATGTTACATTATTTTCAATCCAATTTTTAAATAAAGCTAAGTCAGTTTTTGGTGATAATATTCGATAGTTATTGTGCACATTATGAATTGCTGCACTATAGGTAACTAAAATAGGTGAATGATCTGAGCTAAGCTCATAGCTGTCAATTATATCTAAATGTTGAGTAGGAATGCCTGAATAAACCACGAAATCTAGAAGATCCGGTATTCTTCTATGATCACTGGGCCAATAGGTGGGATTTCCAGTAGATAATGTATTAAGATTATTGTCAACTATACATTTGCGAAGCTCTCTTCCTTTCGGATTAGTTAATCGAGATCCCCACCAGGGATGCTTAGCATTATAATCCCCTCCAGCGATAAATTTTGGACCCAATTTATTAAAAAAATTTTGATAGTCATCAGATTTGATGGAATATCGTGGTGGAAAATAAATCGCGCATAAGCATATATCGAATTGTGTACACTTAACTTTGAGACATGACGCTTGAACATAGAGCTCTGTTATATTATCCATATAATCATACTTGAGATTGCTTTTTATTAAGATTGCAGAACCACCATGGGCTCTATTATTCGGGTGGTTAGCTTTGACGATGTCATAGCCGTTGATTTTAAAGTAACTTCTATCAGTGAAAAGTGTCTCTGAAACTAATAATACATCAATGTTGTTTGAATTAAGGAATACTTTTATTTCTTCTGTATGGTTGGAAATACCATTTGCATTCCATATTGCAATTCGCAAATCTAGTTGCATAATTTGTTAATTAAAATTGTGATCATATTTAACAAGTTGTTTGTTAGTTCAAACTGTTTGGCTAGTAATGCTTCAATTTTTTCTAAAGGGTTTGAATCACTAGGCATAAAATTACTTTTTAAAGCTTGCGCGTAAGACATGGGGTTTGAATTATCCGTACCATGAACTGGTCTTGGTGTTGTAGAAAATTTTTGTTGATTTGTGAAAGGGTTGTTGAGTGGTTTTTGGGTTCTATTATGTTGTGAGGATTTTTTAGCAACGAGTTCTTGATAAACCCTACACCCCTTGTAGCTAGCTGCATGATCTTGAAGGCAATTAACACATTTTGCTGGAGTATTGCTATTTTTTGAACAAAGTTTGGTTTCATGATTCGATGAACATTTTACGCATTTGAACATTTTGGTGCAATATGATTTGGTATGACCAAATTCTTGACATCGATGGCACTGAACAATGTCGTTTACTTTTCGTGGAGGCTCAACATTAACAATTGCATTGCCTATATGTTTAACTTTGTAAATTTCAGCATTGTTGTTATTCGGCTCAATATCGACGAAGAACATATGCAATGGTTCTCTCGTAACACGACTACGAATATTGTTGACGTTTCTCACTTTGTGGCCCAATTCTTCTAAATCTTTTGTTATGACCTCGAATGACATTGAGTGATGTAAATTTTTAAGAACTACTCTAAAAGCTCTATCTTGTTTAAGTTGGTAGGTATGAAAATTGATTTTATCAGTTTTCAGACTTGAGGTGAGAGCTCTATATCTATCAACTGTTTTTACCATTACTCTAATGTGCCCATTTCGTAAAGCTTTATAGCTATATTCATCAATAGATAAAATTTTAGAGAGATATTTTATCATACCAGTTATGTCACTAACATTGGAAAGGAATATAGGTGGTGGTTTTGGAATATCTGGGGTTTCCGAAGGTTCAATATTTGTGTCCATATTTCTTTCGTCATCTGCCCGGTCATTCTCATCGTTTTGCAGGGCTGCATATCTGTTGCTGTTGCTAGATGCTGCGTTAGTATCATCTGTAGATTTTCGTTTTAGTTGAATACCTGGCGAATGAATATGAACTCGCTTTCCTCTTTGCGCACTGACCACATCTTGCCAGCCAGTGGTATCGCCGTCATCTTCGTCTTCACTCATGGTAGAGCAGAACTTGTTTATATTATCTTAACTATTTTTTGTTTAATTCTTTTTCGCTTTTATTGTTTTGGATTTGTTTTAAGTTGTTTGCTATTAACAACCAAAGGAATTCGCAAAATATATATAGCAAAATTTTTTCTTATTGAGAAATAATTTTTTATTTCTTGAAATTTTTTTCGAAGCTCTCTGTTTGAATATGAATATGAACAGACTGACGTTATTTATACAGACTTTAGCAAAACTTATGACAGCGTCCATCATAATCTTCTTTTGAAAAAAACTTCAGCTAGTTGGGTTTCCTGTCAAATTGCTAAATTGGATAGAACCGTATTTATCGCAACGTTTTCAAAAAGTTTTATATAAAAATTCTCTATCACAAAATATTATGGTTACATCTGGTGTTCCGCAAGGAAGTCATCTTGGACCGGTTTTATTCTTACTATTTATTAATGACCTTCCCTCGGCAATAAAACACTGTGACGTCTTAATGTATGCTGACGACGTGAAACTTTTTCTTATCTTGGTGTAACTTCAACATATTTAACCTAAACTTGAAAAAAATGTAAATCAATGACATTCTCACGTAGAACTGCTCAGAGCACAAATTACACTTTAAAAAAACATCCACTTAGAAATTGTACATAGTTTTGTTGATCTTGGTGTAATTATGGATCCAAAACTTTGCTTCAATTTCCACGTGAATTTGGCGGTAAATAAGGCTAGAGGTATTCTTGGTTTCATTAAAAGATGGGCAAAAGAATTCAATGATGCCTTCACTATTAAGTAACTATATATATCTCTCGTAAGACCAATCCTTGAATGTGCTTCCGGTTCAAAAACAGTTTTTACTTTTTGCCTTACGTCATCACCTTTGGAACCCAGATATTATTCTTCTTTCGTATGAAACTCGCCTTATGCAAATTGTACTGCCTTCCTTGAGAAGCAGAAGAATGATGCTTAATGACACCTTCCTATATAAATAACTTTGTGGTGATATTGACTCCCAATATCTTCTCTCATCTCTTAACTTTAGCATCCCAAGAAGAGGATCTAGACATTTTGTGCTGTTTAAGTTGAGTCAGTGCACTTCAAATTTTGCCCTTCATGACCCTTTACGTTGTATGTGTAGTGATTTTAACAATAGCTACAGATTAATTAATTTTTGTGATTCGGTGGATGCCTTAAAACGGAAAATGATTTTATATTTAAATAATTAATACATTTTAAAATTTCGTTTCAAACATTAACGCGGTTAATAATATTGTTATATTCTGTTAAAATGTTGGCTGAAGTAATTCCATATATTCGAGACCGTTTCAGTTGTTTTTCTTTTATAATGTTGCGTTTGATGAAGTTAACACCATCAAATATGATATGTATGCTTTAAGTTGTTTGTTTTTAATCAAAAATTAAATTTTTTCTTTTTCACTTGACTTATTAGTTACTTGGCTTTGTGCGCAAGAGTATACTCTTTTCCATGCAAGTTTATGCCTACGTTGGCGCAAATAGATATCCAATTAAAAACATTGGCACGGTGTTCCAAAATTACATAGTGACCAGTTTATCTGTGGTGAGAAGGAATAACTGCTAAACTCATTTTCAAAATTTCGGGAGACCATTTTAAAAATTAAAATTGCTACCTAATATCACGGTACCCTGACTTTTTCTGTTTAGATTTGATGGCCTTAATCATTTAATTTTCAAGTTACAACCATAAAAATGTGTGTACTAGTGTATTTCGTTGCGAAAAATTGTTATGAAAATAATAATCTCAGTTTCTCCTAACATGACTTTAGCGGTTATTCCTTGTCGACACAGATATATAAACATATATGCTTGTACATATTTAAACCTATATCTGCGTTATATTTGGAATTGGTTTGGTGTTTAAGAGTTTAATCTCTTTTCCACGTAGGATCTTGGGTTGGATAGTGGCCGCAAACTTACTAATATTCATATCGCACACTAAATACAAAACAGTCACAACTCAAAATTTTTTATATCGAATTTTTGTTATAAATCAATTTATAAAACACATATCTGACTATATTTTTCGTTATTTTCTTCATTAACTGGAAGAATGAAGTTTTTGTGTTAAATAAAAATTGTTTTTCTTCTGCAGTTTCAACCAAAGAGTTTTATTTTTTGCTTTTCCTGAAAAGTCATGTTTTTTGAGTTGTGACTGTTTTGTATTTAGTGTGCGATATTATTTATAGTTACTTTGGTCTCTTTGTTTTAGCGTTTTATGTAAAGTTTACTACTTATTTGATGTTGTTTACTATTTTAAATTCAAAAACTTCTTAATATATTCGTGTTTTTGTATAAAATTTCCGCTGAAAAGCCAATTAATGTGCTTAGTGGAAATTCATACTTCGCCAACTGGGAGTGTGTTTTAGTACGTAGGCGCATTCTGTCTGTTCCGGTCAGATTTTAGAATGTGAGTCGTGCATGCGTATAGTACGGGCTATACGTATCCATGAGATTCCACAGTCCTTTGGCAAATCAAGAAAAAATTGATATGTCAAGCGGTCCAATGCAAAGCCACTATAAATAGCATGTGTGTTTACATTGCTTTTTGTGTATACGAGTTTTTGTGTAGACGTGTGCTGCACTGTAATTATAAAATCAAGCAGCCTCCGCTGCGGGAAGTACTTAGATGGGGGACCGCATTGGATAACCGCTTGCACACCTTTTATTTTTATTACTTTTTTCCTATATTTTACTTAATTTTGTATTTTTTTTTATATTAAGTACTTATAGACTTTTTCATTTTCATTTCATTTATTGACCGAATATGTTGGCATATAAGACCAAGTCTTTTGAATGCCGCAAATAAGGTGGATTTCAATTATGTTAACTTATGTTCAACTAAATTTAAAAACTAGAAATTTAATTAATTACAAATGGGAAGATAATATTCAACAAATTTATGACACATGAAAAGTGCAACAAAATAATTATTTAATTTGAAGACTATTGAGAAAAAGCTATTGATAATATATGTATTATATGATAAATTTAACAATTTAAAATTATGCAGTACTGAAGAGAGAATAGGAGAAGATAGAAAGCAAGAATATAGAAAGTAAGAAGATAGATTCGAGTTATGAGAAGTATTCAAAAATTAAACGCTTGAAGGCTATGTGGTTGGAGACAACTTTAATGTTATTCGAATTCCACAGTCTTAATGCACTGACGAAAAATAGCCTGCTAGAGTTTTTGTAGTAATGACTTTGTATCAAGAGGTTTATACTTCGAATTGGCCTACAAAACTGAAGTTTTTCTAAAAGGTAATGAGGGCAGCGCGAGTAAATAATCTTATGCAGAAATAAGCAATTTTTGGCTTCAAGATATCGAAATTAGCAGCGACCAAGCAAGTTTCTGCAAAAAACAAAGCGGGTAGCATTATTCAGGCATTATCAGCTACAAGAATAATTTTCGCCTCGTTTCGACGGGACCAAATGCTGCAGTCATTCTCAGGTTTCTTAATACAAAATAGACCTTGTTCACGCAAGAATTTATGTGATCTTCACAAAACAGAGAAGTATTTATTTGAAAGCCAAGATTGTTAACCTTACTTACAACTTTTAATTCAACATTGCTTAAAAAGATTGCAGAAAGATCGAGGTTTGATAAGGGTGTATTAGAGATCGGTAAGACGTACAAGTTTAGTGGATTTAGCTTAAGTTGGTTAGTTTTAGCCCATTCTGCTACATTGCACAAATCTTCATTCATTCTTGCACATAGATCTTCGAGTAACCCGACAGATTTGGACAAATACAGCTGAAGGTCGTCAGCTTATGCATTCATTGTGACGTTATTGCACTTTTTAAATATGTCATTGATGAACATAGAGAAAAGAAGTGGGCCAAGAACCGAACCTTGAGGAACTCCATTAGAAGTATGCCTATATAATGAAAAACTATTGCCCACTTTCACTCTCTGTGTTCTACCGCATAAATAACTATTTAACAGTCGAGCTGAGTTTTAAATAAATCCAAAGTTATGCATGAGCTTCGTACATAGTATGCCGTGGTTCACCGTATCAAAAGCTTTGGAGAAATCTAGTAGGCAGAGCAGAGTCACGTGTCGCTTATCGAATGGTATTCTAACATCGCCCATTATTTTAACCATAGCTGTAGAACAGCTATGACCAGGACGAAAACCAGACTGATGATCTGACATAAGACCGAATGTGCATATGTGATTTGAGATCTGCTCCGCCATTATAGACACCTTTGATATTGATGACAACAAACTAATGCGTCTAAAGTCAACCGGCTCACGTGCATTATTTTTTTTTTGGAATGGGAATAATAGTTGCTACCTTCCATAGTGCAGGGTAGCACGAGGTTGTGAAGCTGTGGTTAATTATGTGCACAAGAGGGCTGAACACATAGGGTAATATGAGTTTAAGAAACATAATTGATATTTCATCTACACCATTTGATTTTATTTTAGCTTTAGCGCGCGGGTCATGTCGACATCAGCGGCGTCACTTACAAACTCTCACACTTCTTACAAAATGCCAATCAATTGGGCAATATAAACATTTTTCTACATATATTTACCAACGCAGCAATTAAGCATATTTCTTAACACTTCATTTTAATAACCTACATTTCATTCATTAATTGCTAAACTCTTACAAACCCATATTTCATTCATAAGTTGCTAAACACTTTTGTCAAACTCGAAAACAAAAGTGTCACATTGCACATTGCTGCACTACACTGCACAACCCATATCATTTATTTTTATTGCAAAACCCATTTGCCAGTTTGACCGAATATCGGCAACGACAAACAGAATATCACATTACAATTTCGATTGCACCAACAGACCCAAAAGTCCACTTAAGTGTTTTGTAGTTTCATAAGTGTTTTGAAATCTTCGCTGCAACACAAGAATGCAACGAAGAAAAGAGAAAGAAGAGAATTCATGTGTAGAAGTAAGTTTATGTAAACAAATATGTATAAGTTAACTTTTTCATATATTTTAAGTATTGAACATTCTGTTAGTTAAAAATAAGTTCAGTTCCATTTTATATCTTCAATAAAACAGACGTTAAAATTAAAACAGAATTTGTTTTTTTTAAATTTGTTCGGAAGCAACAACTTAACTGGCGCAGTCCAAACGGAATAAAAATCAAAAGATTTTTATAAAATAACTTTAAGCTCTAAAGTCTCGATTTTAAAATAAAAGATATATAGTGAAAAAGTGGAACTCACTTAAATCTTAAGATTTATTTTACCGTACTTGTTCGAATCCAAAGATTTGTTTTAAAGTCGTGAGCACAAAAAAAAAAAAAAACAAGTTGACTATTAAGTGCCTATGCCTAAGCTTGGAAAAACTAAAGCTAGATTACAACAATATCAAAAAACGATCAAGATGTTGAACAACGAACAGCATGCATCCACCACAACAGCTCAACAGGTTCCAGCATCAGATATCATTAGGGAAGCAGCTAGAATAAAGGAATTCCATGGAACTAAAGATTATGATCTATCAGCGTTCATAAGAGAGGTGGAATTAATACTCCCTCTCTTCGATGAAAATCCCACCCTTAAGGAATTCATATTCCAACGACACGTAAGGACAAAAATCCAAGGCCCAGCACTCCAAACAATAAGAACACTTGGAAGTAACCCAACATGGAAGGAAATCAAGGAAGAACTAGTGAGGAATTTTGGAGTTAAAGAGACGTATCATAACCTTTATCACCAAGCAATAAACATAAAAAGCCGCAATGTAAGTGAATACTTTTATAAGTTAAGAGCTATATTAGATAAGCTGAACACTAAGTATGACTTCGATGTTACAAAACCGGTCGAATTTTCACCGGAAATAAATGAGTCTATTATATTGAAAACTTTTGTAAGCGGCCTAGACGCAAATCTAGCAAGCATAATTTACAGTAGAGACATTAGAAATCTAAGACATGCATACTATACTCTAGAAGAAACGGGTATTCTTGACCAATACGAAAGAAGAACTTACAATAAATACGGCAATTACAGACAAGACTCATATACTGTAGGCAATCCATTTAGACAACACAGTAACTCTGTAAATCTAAATAACCAAACATTGTATGGTCTACGACAGTCTGAACTGTCGTGATATATTTGGCTAACAATAAAACTAAATTAACTTGGATTTAAGGCAACTAAACATGATCTGTGCCTTTTTTCACAAAATCAAGGCAAAAATACAATGCTGATAGCGATATATGTGGACGATATAATAATAACATCGAACGACAGCGAGCAGTTAAAGCAGCGCTATCAAAAACGTTTGACATGAAAGATACCGTGCTAGTAAATTGTTGCCTAGGTATCGACTTTCACCAAGATCGAAAGAAACACAAAGTAATATTGTCGCAGCGAAGCTATTCGCTGGCATTATTAGACCATTTTGGCATGGCAGACTGCAAGTAGGCTAATGTACCTCGCAGTAACTACTCGACCAGATATTGCATACAGCGGAAATTTTATGAGCCAATTCAACTCTAACTACAACGAAGAACACTGAAAAGCTGCAAAGCGAATACTACGGTACTTAAAGGCGAGATTTAACTATTGCCTGTCATACGAAAAAGACGATACAAAGCTGTACAGCGTGGTCGACGCGGATCGGGGGTCTGACATTAACGATAGACGATCGTATTCCGGCTTCTCATTTATATTTGCTGGTGCCGCTATCAGTTGGGAGGCAGGTAAGCAACGTAAAGTCTCATTATCCAGCACGAAGGCCGAATATGTTGCAATAGCAGAAGCAACAAAAGAGGCACTATGTCTGCAGGGTATATGAAATAACATTCTCACAAACGATTTGAGTGCAGATAAACAAATGCTCCATCGGATTGGGCGGCATCAGTTACCAGAACGAAATCGAATAGTCTCACTACTTCGGGGAGGTGTAATAGCAGCGAAGTAGCTTACTACTATTTCATAATCGATTTCTTAACTGCTCTTATGCTTTTGTACATTTTATTAACTTCAAACTACTTTTAAGTGCAATCCTGCATTATAACTCTGAATTACACAGTTCTTTTGTGCACTTCTTTTCGTTAACATTAAAATATCACATGTGCTTTTTTTCTTAGAAACCTCCGTTTTGTTAATATTAGTTAAGACCAAGCCTCCAGTGCTTTCACAACATTCTTATAAGAATCAATTTAGTGGAACACTTAAACAGCTGATTAAGTTTGTGCTGCTCAACATTTCGGCAAATTTTTATTGATTCCTATTCTCTTAAAATTCAAACAAAATTTTTGTAATTTTTCTCTTAACAAGAAAAAGTTCAGAGGTAAGAAACAGCTCATTTTGTTACAACATTCTTAAAGTTTATTGAACTCTGTAAAGATAGAAACTTCAGTAGCACCAAAGAGAAAAAATAAGTAAATGATTATTAATGCTGCTATAGTTTTTCTGTTGTTTTAAACAACATTTTATAAACTTTTCAGTGATAATTTCCATTCATTGGTCATTTCTATAATTAATCCTAAAAATTTTATACACAATATTCATTTATTAATAAAACAATAAATAAATAAAAAAAATAAAAAGTATATGCTTGTAGATACTTAGGTACTCAAAACTAAAAATTTATAACCGATTTTAAATTTTCCTACCGATCGATTAATTCCGATAAGAATCGATTTAAATCCTTAAGAGCATCTATCGTATTTAAAAAAAAGAAAGAAAACAGCATCAATCCAAGTTTCCTTTTAAGTCAAATAACCTTTTCATCACTGAATTACAGAATCTCTGAAAAGTTTTTGAATTATTGCACTTTGTATGTTCCTTTCCAATACTTATTTATTTGTGTTTAAAACGATTTTAAATAATAAATGAGGGTTTTCGGTCATCCTAAGAAATTTATTCAATTTTAAAAAGTTTTTGTATTAAAGATTGCCAATCCAGCTACTCTGTTTTTTTTTTATCAATTATAATTTCTTTCAAATTAAATTTACAAAACAAAAGTTTTCCTCGTACTTTTTTTTAAATTTCGATCTGCTGTCAACGATTGCTTTTATTGATGCAGAATTTCAAAAATTATTTCAATGTTTTCGATTTATTTCGTTTATTTCATTTATTCATTGCATTGAATAATATTTTCTAAAATTGTTTTTGGTTGAATATTTAAGAATTTTTTCGGTTCCGTTCACTTAATTTTAACTGCTGGATTAAAACAAAAAACTATTATAATAAAAACCTCGCTAGATTCATTTATTCGACTCACTGATGCTCTCTGATTTCACTGATCTCACTGATTTGAAGCAGATATTTCCGATGCGGTTTTGTCTTCAACAAATTTTCATTTGCCCCCATGTTGAAAAGCTTTTTCATTTAAATAATAAAACTCGAAATTATTTAGGAAACTTCAAATTATTTTCTCATGCCATTAAGGAATTTCTGTTTTCCTAAATGGCATGTTTAGGTGCTTTTTTAACTAGTCGTTATCAAACGCTGGAGACTGTTTTAGATATCCGCAATCCAACTTCTTCCCAATTTCGGAACCAGAAACCAAATAATTCTTTTAGAACATCAAACTTAACTAGAAGAGTTAACACTTATCATTTGAATATTTCCAATCCATTTTGCAAACTTTGTCCCAATGAGCAGCATCCATCATCCATCATGAGCAGCATCCATCATTGGGACAAAGCATCAGATTGTCTCATTTTAAGAAATATGGACTTTGCATCAATTGTTTTGCTCGTAGCCGCGCAGTGAAAGATTGTAAAAGCACACATAATTTTTATTCATGTCTTAAAAGGCATAATTCACTTTACATCATTCTTTTCCTCAAATACCTATTAATTCTTCGTTACCTCCGTTCTTATAGAAGTAGAGCGTTTTTGTGAAGAAAAATATGTTGAAACTACAAAAAAGAATAGTGAAGGACGCTATGTCGGTAGTTTACCCTTTAAGGAAGGATACCCAGAAAGCCTTAGCTAGGTCATTCGCGATGTATTGCACAAGCCCAATTCCTAAAAAATTGAGCTCGTTTGTGTACAAATCCAAACTATAAAGCACAATATGACATCGTCGTAAAAGAATTCCTTGAGCTTGGGCACATGCAAAATCCAATGAATCAATCAATCTCCAATGAATCAATCCATGCTCTTCAAATCATTATTATTTACCCCACCACGCTGTTATTAAACCTGATAGCACCACCACAAAGGTGCGTGTAGTTTTCAATGCCTCTTGACCCATACATAATAGTATAAACCTCAATAATGTGTTCTCTGGTCCTATCTATCTCCTGGTCCTATACTCCACTCCGACTTAACGTTATAACTTCTAAAATGGCGTTTCTTTAAATACGTGTTTAATAGCAATTTACAAAAATGTTGCAAATCTTAATTAATCCATCCCATAGTAAATTTCAGCGCAATCTTTTTCGAGAATTAAACACAGTTATATTTGGAGTTAACTGTGCTCCATATCTAGCCATCCGCATATTTCTTCAATTAGCCAATGATGTTGAACATCAATAGCCTCTTGCCAGCAACATTCTTCGAAACTGTTTGTCGGTAGATGATGTTCTTGCTGGAGCCCATGATATTAATAAGGGTTGAGATCTCGTGATGAACTCATTCCTGCACTTTCTTCAGCTGGATTTTCCCTGCGTAAGTGAACTTCTAATTCTGAATCAATTCTATCTGGGCTTCAGCGAGAGCATCTTTTCAACGAAGATTTGTTGCGTTTTGATGATAGCACTGATAGCACTGCAAATACCCTAGGAGATAGATGGAATATAAATTCAGACCTCTTTTATTTTTCAACAACAAGTCCTGTCACAAATTCAAAGCTCTTCGATCCTGCTGGATGGCTAGCACCATGACAATTTCCATTGCATTGTCTTCAAATATGGCATTCTTTTCTGTCCGATTACTCTTACATAAATGATATTAAAATTCCACGATAGATTCGCTATTCTCCTTAATGCATTATCCAATTCCATGCTTTCTGTGATGCATCAGAGAGGCATACGTTTTATATAAGCAAGAGATCCAAACGCAATTAATGAGTAGTTTACCACCAGAACGTTCGATTTTAACACGTCTATTCGTTAACACTGGTCTAGATTTTGCTGGACCTTTTGAGTTTAAAAATTATACAGGAAGAGCATGTTTGATAACCAAAGGTTATGTATGCGTTTTTATCTGCTTTTCCACAGATATTCATCTCGAAGCTACTTCAAACCTTTCCACTCAAGCATTTTTAGCTGCATTTCATCGTTTCGTCCCTAGACGAAGTTGTCCTCTTAACCTTTATTCTAGCGACGGTACCACATTTGTAGGAGCTTCAAAGAAACTAACGCAAGATTTTTTTGTTTCATCGCGAACAGCTCTTGTTTCTAATTTTAGTCACCAAAACATATCCTGACACTTCATTTCTCCTGGTGCTCCACATATGGGTGAACTTTGGGAAGCAGGTGTGAAGAGCTTCAAAACACATTTTTTAAAAGTAGCCGGTTCTTTCAAATACACATTTGAAGGACTCCTACCCTTTTATTCAGAATTGAAGCTTGTTTTAATTCACGTCCTATTTCACCCATGTCAGAAGATCTGCTGATATTTCTGCTCTGACTCTTAGTAATTTTCCAGCAGGCGACCCCATTTTATCTCCAATTGATCCTGATATTCAAGAACATTCCATTTCCATAATGCATCGATGGCAGAGACTTAAGGCTCTGCACCAACGTTTTTGTACCCGTCGGAAAAACGAATACTTAAAGGAACTACAAAAACATAAAAAAAAAAACAAATTGGCCATTTCAGCCCTTGAAAGGACTTTGACCGAGCTTCTTATGATCAATTGTGTTGTGTGTGTTATTAAATGTTTGCACACAATTGACCGAGAACTGGACCTACATGTTTTATGCCGACTCCGAACGGCTAAAGTTCATGTTCTCAAGAAGCTTTACATGGCATTATTTACTCTCTGAGGTTTGCCATTGTCTTCAGAGAGGTGGTGACCGATCAGAAAAATTTTTTATTGAAAAAAACTTTTCGCCGCGGCTGGGGATCGAACCCGGGCTCCGAGCATGCTAAGCCACACACTTAACCTGCATGCCACGGTCACCGGATCACCTACAAAAACATAACGAATAGAAAAAATCTTCTGATAATGTTAAATAAAGCTCTATCGTTGTAATTAAAGAAAATAATATACCTCCAAACGAGTGGCGGTTAGGTAGAACTACCAAAGTTTATTTTGGTGATGACAAAAGAGTTCGCGTAGCTGCTATTTTAACTGAACGAGGTTTCATTAAAAGATCAATTATTAAAATAGCTGTTCTTCCTGTTAAATAAAAAAAAAAACCAACAACAAAAATTTCAATTCAAGTCACATTTTAATTTACAGAGACAGTGGTCAACAGAAAGGATACATCAAAAGCGAATCAAAACCGCAGACGTCAACCTAAAATTACAAATAACAAAAGTTTAAAAATACTTTCATACAAAAAATAAAAAACACATCAAATATTAAATAACAAGTAGATTCTATTGAAAAAAACTGTTTTATCTCGTCAGAGCATTTGTCAACAGGGATCAAAATTTCCAGTTTTGTGTTTTTATATGAAAGGAATTGATTAATAAGCTTAATTTTCTTTTAAAATCAACCATTAATGGGTGTTCAGTACAAAAGTTGATAAAAATGCATTTTGGGGAACGCCAAAATTGGTTCAAATAAAGAAAAGTACACCAATGGAAAGGATTTTTTATGTACTATTTAATTTTGGTACCGGAATTAGGGGTCAGATTTTCGATACACTCTAATGTACAGCCCAATTGTCAGACGCTTATTGCGCCTGTTGTACAGCCGTTGTACGGCTTTTGCTTACTCAGTTTCTTGTTTGCCTGTTGTGCCAACATTGTGCAGCTTTAGCTAAAAAATTTTCATTTTTACTAGGGGTCCTTCTACACAAATATTGTTACAACTGTTTGGCTCATCAATATTCCGAAAAAACATGCCTAAGTGTTTCTGGGTGCCATTATTGCAAAGAGAATCACCAAACAATTTTGCATTTGCATGAGTGACTCCGAATTAACAAATCCAAAGCAACAATTGAAAGAACCACAGGTACACCAACTCTGTCTTTCATTATCATGCAGTACTCCATCAGCCTGTTTCCAACAGTATTGATTAAATTGGAAGTGAAAGAAAAGCTCCACTATGCCAGATCGTGTAGGATTTTGTAAGCGTTAGTAAAGCACATCGGACTTCCAACTACTATAATAGAAAATGAATTTGATATATCCATAAGAATCGAAGCTATCCTTAGAGTCCATTATCATATAAGTATCCATACTCCGTCAAAATCAATTGACAAAAACTGACGAAAATTTTTCAAATTTAATCCTAGCTGATACACAATTGTATAAGTCTGCAACGATATCCGTTGTTTTGGGAGCAGATTTGTATCCAAAAATATTGAAATCTGGTGTCATTCCAATCACTACTGGTCCTACAATTTCCCAAAACATAGTTTTTGGGTGGATCGTCTCCGGACCGTGAGCTCTTTAAATTTTGTATTATTTCTTTTTATCTTGCGACCATTATAATAATCCTTAAAAATGCGGGCACGTGGTATTATATTTGAATTTTAAAACTAATACAAATGCACATTTTATAAATATGTAACATTTTATATAATTACATAATACATTTTTATACATTGTACATTTTTATACTCTTATCTATAGTATAACTTGATTTTAATTTTTTATTGAATTGTATCCTACTCTGAATCATTATATCCTCTAAGTTTATTGCAGCCGTACTGCAAGGCGAACGGTATGTTTATGTCAAGATGTTAATTCTACTTGTTGTTTCTGTTTATGCTGAAATGTTAGAGGGCGCTTTTGTTTTTCATCACTCTTTAAATCTATATTTGACATAATGTTTTATACTTAAGTTAAAGTAAAATCTAAAAAAAAATTTGACTTTCCCATTTCTCTTACTTTTACTCGGCCACTTACATGTCAGCATAATCCTTCGTGAGACTTATCCTGAATTCCATTGATCTTATTTAAATAAACAGCGCTGTGCATTAAGGCCATTAGGTTGGGAATTAACGCCATGTGAATTATTGCCTTAAAATTCTTTATGGCAATAATTCACATTAGGTAGAGAATTACTGCCATGCAGTAGCGTAGCAAGGGGGGGGCGGGGGGGCGGTCCGCCCCGGGTACACACCAAAATGGGGTGTAAAATTTGGCAAAAGAACTTTTTACCACATAATTTTTGATTTTTTTTACTAAAAAGAACACACCTCAATGACTTCGGTTTTATATTTGAATATCAAGAGGGTGCAAAAGTAAATGAAAATATTTTTTACCATCACCAGGACTTGGTTTTTATTGAAACAAACTTTAACTTTATATTAAACTTTGTTCAATATTAACGCTCACACTTAAACCCAAGTCAATTCCATATGTACTTTTCGTTAGTTAGGGGTGCAATTAACAAACAAATTATATTTAAATTTTCATAATATTAAGATGGAGTACAAAAGTAAAAATTTAAAAACATTTTTTTATATTCCATTAAGTTTTATAAAAAAGCACTTTTTTACATCTTATATTCTGGTTAAGAAGTGTTCAAACTTGCTAGCATAGTACACATTTCTAAAACCATTAAGTTTCGAAAACCTGCATGATTTTCAGAGTATGATGAATGGAGGCGTCAGTTGTTTGGTAAGCAATACATTTCTCCAGAACTTTTCAGAAAAACATGTTCATGTCATAAATGTCAAAAATAAAAATATACTTTATGATTTTGTGATTACTAAGTTCTGAGACTATATATTATGAAACAAACCTCATTTACAGCTTTTAACCTGCTAGAACGTAATTTTGAATAGTAATATGTTTTGGGTGCACTGTTACATAAAACTACTAGTTTAAAAATCATTACTAAACTTTTTACTTGCTTAAAAATTTCTAAAAAATTAAATTGATTTAAATTCATTACATTTTTTATTTGGCGTTCTATGACAATTTATTGCGTTCTGACTTTTTTTTTATTTTATTTTGCAGATGTCTATTAAATATTTTAAGATGGTTTTCTGAATCCTTTATTTTACTAAAATAATTATTATTACGTTCGAACCATCCAACAAAAACTATCAAAAATACAGTTTTAAGAGAAGATAAGATGCACAGTTCCTTAAAAATTATTCTAATTATTAAAATTAAATTTTGTTCTCAATCACCGAATATGAAGAATCAACAGATTTCTTGGAATTGATTTCTTGTTCAACCTGGGCAAGTTTGCTTTGGGAATTATGTAGATAATGAGAATGAAAAAAAATTCTGATATCAATTTGGTATCACTGTAATATTGTAATATATAAAGCAGTCAAATGTTACAGACCTCAATCTTGTCTATAAAAGTCCAAGCGGAGATTAATATAGATACACTGAGAAAAAAAACTTACCTTAAAATAAAACAAAAAAATATTAAAATAAAAATTTAAGGCCTTTGCGTTTCTACAAAACAATATTTAAAACAAGTGTGTTTAATTTTCACCTACCTATAAACTCCTTCCTTTTTTTTTTTCTCTTATTATGTTTTTGAAAAAACAAACAAAAATTTGAATTCAATGAAAATTTTTGAATTGGTTTGACAAATATCGAACACATGATAAAATAAAAGCTAATTAATATTATAAATATTAAAATATTTCAAATGCAAACTTCATAGAATGGAGTTAACATTTGGTATTCGGAAGGTCCCGGGGGTAGCTGGATGAGAATCTGGTGCTAAAACTCGGAAAAGTTAAAAAAATGGCATCGAAATATGCTTTAAAACATGTGTTTTGAATTTTAAAATTTTCGTTTTAAATCTGTTTAATTTTAATGAATTTGTTTCAAGCTCTATTTCAAAAACAAATTCGTTAGATATGAACACAAATTCATTTAAAAATTCATTTTAACACATTTCTCCCTCAGTGTACTATTTTTTTTTTTGAAAATGCTATAAAATGATGTCTCCGAAATGTTCAATTGTTGAGAACGACGGTGAATTGATGTTGATGCCGCTTCACGCACACTTTCTGCCACAGCAGCAATATTCTCGGGTGTAGGCACTGTTTTTGGCTTATCACGCTTGGGTTTATCGAAGAGGATGCCAGTTTCTTTCACTTTTTTCACAAGATAACGAACATACGGAGCTGACGGTGCTTCTGTTCTTCCAAAATCCGTAAGCAATTTTCGAACACATTCTGCAACATTACCATGATTTTCAAAGTAATGTCGCAATACTTCCCAGCGTTGTTCAAGCGTATCC